>JARQOC010000005.1:302509812-302571671 GCA_033576535.1 Allobates femoralis | reverse complement strand
CCTAGCCTCCCGGCCTCTGACAAAGCCCACCTGGTCCAAGTCGATCACGGAAGGGAGGAGCGGAGCTAAACGGTCAGCTAGTATTTTAGAAAATAGTTTGACATCCACATTCAGTAACGAAATCGGCCTGTAGTTTGATACTGAAGATGGGTCTTTCCCAGGTTTGGGGATAACGCTGATATGGGCTTCCAAAGACTGAGGCACGAAATCAGAGCCCCTCAATACAGTATTAAAGGCCTTCAATATTCCGGGAGTCAGCTGGGTCCTTAGCATTTTTTGTTAAATAATTTTTATTGAGTTTTCAATTAAACAGAACAAAGAACACAAATGCTTGGTATTCATATACAATCGATTACAAAGTTTATCAATTCCAACTACCGTATATACTCGCGTATAAGCCGAGTTTTTCAGCCCAAAAATTGGGCTGAAAAGTGCCCCCCTCGGCTTATACGCGAGTCAATACGGCCCCCTAAAAAGTTTTGCGCCCCCACCTCCCTTTCTGGGCCCCCCCGCATGCAGCGCTGCGCATATACATTACCTGTCTAGCAGCTGTCACCCTCCGATGGCTGATCGCGGCTCCCGGCTCCGGGCTCCATCTTCCTCTCTGTCTTCCTGATTGTCAGGTGACCGGCTGGCGTCGCGATGACGTCATCGCGCTGCGCCCCGGTCACACAGCAGGAAGACAGCAAGGAAGATGGAGCCCGGAGCCGGGAGCCGCGATCAGCCATCGGAGGGTGACAGCTGCTAGACAGGTAATGTATATGCGCAGCGCTGCATGCGGGGGGCCCAGAAAGGGAGGTGGGGGCGCCAAATTATGAGGGGGGCCCTGCTGGGGCCCTGTATACTACCACTGGGGCTATATACTACCACTGGGGCTGTATACTACCACTGGGGCTGTATACTACCACTGGGGCTGTGTGTATACTACCACTGGGGCTATATACTACCACTGGGGCTGTATACTACCACTGGGGCAGAATATACCACTGGGGCTGCTGTATACTACCACTGGGGCTGTGTGTATACTACCACTGGGGCTATATACTACCACTGGGGCTGTATACTACCACTGGGGCAGAATATACCACTGGGGCTGCTGTATACTACCACTGGGGCTGTATACTACCACTGGGGCTGTATACTACCACTGGGGCTGTATGTATACTACCACTGGGGCTATATACTACCACTGGGGCTGTATACTACCACTGGGGCTGAATATACCACTGGGGCTGCTGTATACTACCACTGGGGCTGTATACTACCACTGGGGCTGTATACTACTACTGGGGCTGCTGTATACTACCACTGGGGCTGTATACTACCACTGGGGCTGTATATACTACTGGGGCTGCGTGTATACTACCACTGGGGCTGTATATACCACTGGGGCTGCTGTATACTACCACTGGGGCTGAATATACCACTGGGGCTGCTGTATACTACCACTGGGGCTGTATACTACTACTGGGGCTGCTGTATACTACCACTGGGGCTGTATACTACCACTGGGGCTGTATATACCACTGGGGCTGCTGTATACTACCACTGGGGCTGAATATACCACTGGGGCTGCTGTATACTACCACTGGGACTGTATACTACCACTGGGGCTGTATACTACCACTGGGGCTGTATACTACCACTGGGGCTGTATATACTACTGGGGCTGCGTGTATACTACCACTGGGGCTGTATATACTACTGGGGCTGCGTGTATACTACCACTGGGGCTGCTGCTGTATATACCACTGGGGCTGCTGCTGTAACACTGCTGGGGCCTGTATATACCACTGGGGAGGCTGCTGTATACCACACTGATGGGGGCTGTATACCTGTGCTGGGGTCCACCCTCGGCTTATACATGAGTCAATAAATTTTCCCAGGTTTTGGGGGCAAAAGTAGGGGGGTCGGCTTATACACGGGTCGGCTTATACACGAGTATATACGGTAATTCCCTCCCCCCTATCCCATTCCCCCATCTCCTGGGGTCTCGTGCTACCATTACTTCCAGAGGAGGGACAAGCCGAGAGGAAGAAATAAAAGAGGATTTTCAATTTCCATCCAGAGTCCAATCATGAAAGCATTTCCCTCTCCCCTCCTCCCCCCCCACCCAAATCTCGTATTTTAGTCCAATTTTAGTTTTCCCAGTTTTCCTCCTAATTCCTCTACATTGTACCAGCTGGTTAATCTAAAAGGCCATACCGTCTTCCTAATCTCATCTGTTGACAACTGAGACACGATTAATCCTCTCCATCTGGAGAAAAACCTGGCCGCGTCTCTTTCCTTATCTTTCTCTGCTAATAGTTTCTCCATTGACATAGTTTTTTTTAATTCTGTCATTATTTCTGACGTCCGAGGTGGATCTGAGGTCAGCCAATGTCGCAGTATAGCTCTTAATGTGATAGTTGCCACCAGGTGAAACAGTGGCATATCGTCCCCCTTTAATGTTGTCGTTTCTTTGTCTTGAAATATCCATATTTGTGGTGCTAGGGGTATCATCTGTCCCAAAGACTTTGTCAATATTCCCCTCGCTCCCTCCCAGAGTCTCTGCATAGTGTCACATTCCCATATCCCGTGGTACATGTCCGTTTTGTCCTGTTGGCATTTGGGGCATTGTTGTATCCAACTTGACTCTATGTTTCTGGGAGAGAATCTAAATCCCAAGACCGCTCTGTGGATAACCCTGAAGTATGAGTCTCTCCACCTTTCATTTGGTATGTGTTGCCTCATCCCTTTCCATCCCCTTCTTATTATTTGTTCAATATCTTCAATACCCAATTGATTCCTCCATCCCCTGTACATGTCTCTGGTGCCTGGCGGGAGTGTGTATGTCCTCAAGACTGAATGTATAGTGGAAACACCCACCGCCGAGGGGTCTAAAGATGTCAGCTCATCCCAGGTATTGGTCACATATTCCGCCCTAACATTTATTAATGATTTCATTATACGTTGTTTAATCTGGTAGTATTGGAAAATGTGTGAGGGTGGTAGATTATATTTATTCAGGATTTCCTTTCCAGATAACCATCTTGTCTCCTCTCCATGTAACAAATTTCTGGCTGTATGTATTCCCTGTGTTTTCCATTTCTCAAATAACTTATTATCTCTTCCTTGCGGAAAGTCTGGACATCCCCATAGGTCAAGATATTTTGATACCTTCCACGGCAATTGAAGTGCTGTCCTCACTATTTTCCATGTGCTAATTGTATCTCTGAACACCATGGAATTTTTGATTATTTGGGGTAATTGTCCCCCTGGTGTATGTAACAGAGATATCAGGCTCCAGGGTTTGCACATCTCCGACTCCAACATGTAATCTGAGTATTTCCCCGAACCTCTCACCCAGTCCAGAATGTGTCTTGAAATGCATGCAAGGTTGTATCCCCTGATATTGGGAAAATTTAATCCCCCCCAGTCCCTAGGAGACATTAGTGTCCGAAGCCCAATTCTGGGTCTCTTTCCCCGCCAAATAAATGTGGAAAACATCTTGTTCAACTCTGTCACATCTTTTTTTTTTCAGTAGGAGCGGTAGGGTCTGTAGCGGATATAACAACCTGGGGAAGCTCACCATTTTTACCAAATGGCATCTTCCCAGTAAGGACAGTGGGAGGCCCATCCATTTATTTAGTTCTGTTTTTATTTTGGCTATCAGGGGTTGTAATTAAGTTGGTAAACTTGGTTTTTTGTTCTTGCCAGTTGTATGCCTAGGTAAGTTATTGTTTTATCCCTCACTGGGATTCCATGTAAGGTCTTTACTTGTTGTCTCCCTCTCCCCGGTACCATGTCCTCCCGCAGAAACAGAATGTTACATTTATTTTTATTTAATTTGAATCCAGAGAAGGCTCCAAATTTTTCTATATATCCGATTACTTTTGGTAGATCTTTTTGTGGGTTTGCGAGGTATAGAACTACGTCATCGGCAAGGTTTATTTTATGTTCCTTTTTTCCTAGTTTGATCCCTTCGAATATTTCCTTATTGTCAAGAGCTCTTGCTAGTGGTTCTATTGCTAAATCAAAAAGTAGTGGCGACAAGGGGCATCCTTGACGGGTTCCTCTCCCCAATTTGAAATCACGGGACAGGAATCCTGGCATGCTCACTTTTGCCTTGGGGCTATCATATAGATTATTCAAGAATGTTCTGAGTGAGCCCCTGAGGCCTATCTTATCCAGCACCATGTCTAACCAGGACCACCTGACGTTGTCGAAAGCCTTTTCGGCATCAAGTGTTACTATAGCTGGATTTTCCCTCCCACCCTGATTGATAGAGTCTATTATTAATAAGGCCTTTCTGACATTGCCCACAGCCGACCTCCCTTTAACGAAGCCTGCCTGGTTCGTATTGATTAAAGTAGGCAAGATCAGGGTCAGTCTGTTGGCTAGTATTTTAGATATTAGTTTTAAGTCAAGGTTAATTAGGGAAATCGGTCTATAGTTACTGGGGTCGTCCAGGTCTTTTCCACCCTTTGGGATGAGAATAATGTGAGCCGTGTTCATGTGGGTTGGGATCTTCTCTCCTGTCATTAATCTGTTAAATAGGGTCTTTAGAAGTGGGGACACTTTGTCTTTTAAGGCTTTGAAAAATCCTCCACTGAATCCGTCTGGGCCCGGTGCCTTATTCGGATTAAGGTCCGATATGGCTCTCTACACCTCCTCGAGACTTATTTCTGCGTTCAGTGCTAGCAGATCGTCCTCCAAGATCCCCGGTAATTCTATGTCGCCCAACCAACTCTCCCCCTTGTCTACCAATGTCTCCGAGGGACCGTATAATTTAGCAAAATAATCCCCCAAAACTTCCACCATCTCAGCCGGGTCCGATATACGCAGACCAGAGCTATTTTTTATTGTGGTCATTAGTGTTTTCGGTTGTCTCCCCCTAGCCAGATTTGCTAGAATCTTGCCTGCTTTGTCCCCATGTCTGTATAGTTTTGCCTCCCAATCTGCCCTGCCCAGGCCTTCCTTGATTTTTGCCCATTCGTCAAAGGTGTGTTTGTGTGTTTGCCATGACGTTTTATGTTCTGGGGTCGGGTCGTTTTTGAAGACCACATAAGCCGCTCTGACTTTTTCACTATATGAGCGGAACATATCGTCCACTTTCTTTTTCTGAGTGAAGGTATGGGCCATAATTTTTCCCCGTAAAACAGCTTTAGCAGTTTCCCAATACAGTATGGGGTTGTCTTCATGTTGTGCGTTGTCGTGTGTATATTCTGTCCACCATTCTCCTAATAGTAAGGCAAAGTCTGGGTCACCGCTCAAATAGGAGGGGAACCTCCACAGGTAGTCCTTCCCTCTGGGATATGTATCCGTTAATTCTAGTATCACCGGGATGTGATCAGATATTACCATTGGCATAATATCTATCCCCCTCACTCTCGGTGTTACTCCCTCTCCCAATAGGAACAAATCTATCCTTGACCATGTCCCGTGTGGGTGGGAGAAATGTGTATATTCCCTTCCCTCGGGATACCTCAGTCTCCATAGATCGTGTAGAGGCATTGTCTCTCCTAGTTGTTGTAATGCGGTATCCGGAGGGGATGTCGACTTTCTATGTGTGCCTTCCTGTGACCTATCTTCTCCCAGGGACATTGTGGCGTTGAAATCACCCCCTACTATTAACTTTCTTTTATCTATTTGAAGCAGGTGGTTCTGAAGGTCAGAGAAGAACATGGCCTGATCCACATTTGGAGCATATATACTAAAGATTTGTAAAACTTCTCCCTGGCATTCCAAAGTTAAACCCACCCATCTTCCTTCTTCATCATGTTCCCATTTTTGGATCTTACAGGAGATGTTCTTACTAATGAGTATCAGAACCCCTGCCTTCTTCCCTTTTGCCCCCGAGCCGTAAACCTCTCCTACCCAGTATTTGCTCATTCGGAATAATTCTTCTTGTCCTAAATGCGTCTCTTGTAGTAGAGCTATGTCTCCCTTTAATTTTCTGATATGTCTCAAAACCATTGATCTTTTCCCTGGAGATCTCAACCCTTTGACGTTCCACGTCACTATGTTAACCATTTTTGAATTATGTTGGTTTTAAAGCCTTTCTGATTTACAGGCCCTTTTCCCGTAGACTCTTGAGTGTATGAATGGACTACGTGACAATAGCTGGAGGTAACATTACATTTTTGGCAGCAGAAACCCCTCCCCACTTCAATAACATATAAACATTCCCCCCCCCCCATTGTATAACTTTAACCATCCTGTCTTATACCAGTATAACACTTCCATTTGTCCAATGAAGCACATCGAGAGAGGCAGGATTAGCTCCCACCGTCTAGCCTGAACTCACGGTTACAGACGGTTGTGATAACCATCAATGAAGCCCTGCGCGGCATCAGGAGCCTCCTTTCCCATGTGGGGTAGAGTTGTTGAGCTTTGTCCATAATCTTTGTTCGGTGGCACATCCACTTGCAGCAATCTCTAGATAAAAGAAAAAGGGAGAAAGGGAAGAAGAAAGAAAAGAAAGAAGAAGAAGAAGAGGGAGGAAGAGAAAAAAAAAAAAACACAGTGTAGTCCCCTTGTGTGTCGCCAAAGTCCTGATCCTGGATTGTTCCGTGTCTTATATGTGGCATTATGGGAGATTGTTCATGGCCAGTGTCGTCTCCATTCTTTGGCGTCTGTCTCCCCAAATTAAATGTCTTTACTCTGAGACTCCATGACTCGGTTCCTCCGTAGGTTTCGGCTGTTTTCTCCCTGGAGAGTCCTCGGATCGTCTTCTCATGTCTTCTTCAGTTGCTTGGTGTCTATAGTCTGAGTTGCTGATATCATTCATTCTCGCAGGCGATTTTCTGGATCCTGTTGTAAAGTGTTTCAGCGCTTCCCCAGCATCTTTGAAGAACATCGGTGGTCCCTGTGGCGATGCCACCTTCAGGGTGGCCGGGTATTGCAGCTGGAACATTATGTTCCTTTTATATAGCAGGTTGCATATTTCATTAAATTTCTGTCTCTGTCTGGATACTATGATTGAGTAATCATTGAATAACATTACCTTGGAATCCCTAATGAATAACGGCTGTTTGTGGCGTTTGAACGTTTGTAATATACGTTCTTTATCTTTATAGTCCAGGTAGCGTGCTATGGTTTGCCTCGATTTGGTAGGTTTCTTGCTTCCATTTGAAGCTGGCGGTGCTCCTACCCTATGGGCTCGTTCAGTCTTGCATCTGGTTGTCAGTCCTAGAGCCTCCGGCAGTTCCCTCTCAAATATGGCTTCCAGCTGGGAGTTGACAACAGATTCCGGCAATCCCACAATCCTCAAGTTGTTGGTGCGGGAACGATTCTCGAGGTCGTCTATTTTATCTCCCATCCATCCATATTGTTCCATGACTTCTGCCAATCTTTGCTCTAGTTGAACTATTCTATCTTCTGCATCTGATAAACGTTGCTCAGCCTCATTTAGTCTGGATCCCTGCTGCGTGACTTCTGCCTGAAGTTCCGCCACACTAGTTGCTATTGCTTCTTTCACAGTGGCTTGTAACCCTTCAGATAGGTGCTCCTTCAGTTCTTGGAGCATATTCTGAAATGTGTTAGGGTGATGTTGCATTTCCATGTCAGCTCCCTGTGAAGTCTGCCCCTGCATGTCTCGGGACCTAATCTCGGTCTCCCACACTAATGGTGTCTGTGTTTTGTTTGGAGGTTTTTCACCCATCTTGGCACCGACCCCTCTCTCACCTCCTGATGCGGTTTGGCTCTGGTGTGCTGGTGAGCGGCGCTGCTGTAGTGGCTGCTGTTTCTCCTTCCCCTTCTGTTTGGGGATTCCCGCCATCTTTGCTCCCTCACCTCCTCCCTGCTGCATCTCCGGTCCTCCGTGTGCCCGCTCCTTACTCCTCAGCCAGCGGTACATTCAGTGCCCGGGCGCTTCCGCCCTCTTTCAGCCCGATCTGGAGACTTCCCGCGCCGCGTGGTCTGTTTATAAGCGATTATTAGGCTGACGGTGGACGGAGCTTCTCCCTCGCGTGGCGCTCACATCGGGGCCGGAACCGGAAGTCGTGGGTCCTAAGCATTTTATAAAAGTTGGGTAAAAATCCGTCTGGACCAGGACATTTCCCTGATGGGGTAGATTGGATAGCCCACAACAGTTCCTCTCCCGAGATCTCCTCCTCTAACATCGTAACAGCCTCCTTAGCCAAAGTTGGGATCGCTGTTTTATCTATATAACTCTTAATCCTTTCTGACAGTTCCGGGGGCGGTGCATCAGACAAATGTCCCTTGATATTGTAGAGATCGAGATAATACTGTCTAAATTCCTCCAGTATTTTGTCTGACAAGGATGTGCGACCCCCCGTTTTAGTAGAGATGCTTGGAACAAACGTCGGAGCAGTCTGGCCAAGGGACGTCCACACTTATCTGAATTAGAGTAAAAATAACTCCTAGATTTCTCAGAATACCTACAACATTTTTGATCTAGTAAATCTTTAAGTTCTTTTTTTTTTTAAGGTCAAGTCAGTGAGGGTCAATCTAGATAAGGTCTGTTTATGAGCAGTTTCTAATACATGAATCTGAGAAAGTAGGTCCTCCACCAATTTTGTGTTATTTTTTTTCAGACGAGTGCCGTGCTTTATAAACACCCCTCTCAGGACACATTTCAGAGTTTCCCACTTTGTGGGAGAAGGGGTAGGGTCAGAGGCATGATCTCGGTCAAAGGACTGTATTGTCTCCTTAACCTCAGTCATACACACCTCGTCTTTCAATAGATGTTCATTAAGTCTCCAGGTCCAGAGTCTCTTACTTGTATCAGGCAAAGTGAGGGTCAAATAGGTGGGGGCATGGTCTGATAGTAAAATATATCCTATGGTAGCCTCGGGGTTCCAGGATAGTAAGTTATGACTAATGAAAAATAGGTCTATTCTACTGTATGAGTTATGTAATGGGGAGAAATATGTGAAATCCCTCCCTGGTGGATTCAGGGTCCTCCAGATGACTATAAGCCTCAAAGTGTGAAAGAACTTTTTTATGGAGACAAGCCTTTTATTTGGGATGGAACTCTTACCAGAGGATGAATCAGCCGCCGGGTCCAGGGTGAAGTTGAGATCCCCACCGATAATGGATGATCCTTCTGCAAAGGTAGTCAACCGTAGTAGATACGATCTGCACGTCTTCGTTTGAAACCTATTAGGCAAGTACCAATTAACGACAGTTAGCAAAGATCCAGCAATCCTCATCTTAAGAAAAATGTATCGGCCTTGTGGGTCTATACAGGTATCAAGAATCTCGTGTGTCAGCAACCTGTGAACCGCAATGGATACACCCTTCGTTCTTGCTTCTGGGTTTGTACTATGGTGCCATTCTGAGAAGTATCTATTACGGAGACTCGGTACATGTCCTGATTTAAAGTGAGTCTCCTGTAGCATCAGGATCTGACACTTCTGCTTATGAGCAGAGTATAAGATCTAAGACCTCTTCTGGGGAGTATTAAATCCCTTCACATTGAGTGAGCAGATTTTTAAAGTTGACATGATCAACACTGAGGTCGGAGGTAAGGTAATGGAGAGAAAGAGCTGGGAGGAGGGGAAAGGGGAGAAGGACCAAAGGGGGAAAGATAAGGGGGGTGAACCAAGAGGCCCTAAAGTGGGAGGATTAAGAAAAATACCCGGGGATTTAGGAGAAGAGAGAGAAAAGAAGACAGAAAAAAGAAAGAAAAATAGAAAAGAATAGAGGATAGAGAAATTTCCCAGAATAATCTGGGATAGCAGTTAGGGGTGGCCTATTCGACCAGTCTTCCTTAAAACAGGTGACTATATCCCGGTGAGGTGTAGCCTGTCCACTTAGGGGTTGTCCCCTCACCTCGGGCCACAGATATAGACATAGAAATTGCAACATGTAAGAATAGCATTTCCAAACATTAACAACTAAACTTGAGGAAATTATTTATAGCTATAATCATGTGCGTATAAAGTATCTGAGCCGGTGTATATTCTACGGACCCCACTACATAATAGTAAAGTGACTCAGTAAATTATAAGTGTAACAGAAGATAAATGAGAACCCTTGGTATACATTTGCCTTTAGGTGGTGAGATGAATCGTCATGTAAACCATCTATCCCCCCTGGTAGAAAAACCATCAAAATGCAGAAGGACAGATAATATTACTTTCAAAATGTGAGGAATAATCCTCAACCATTGTTAAACGATCCCCGTCTCCAACTTCCATTCCTCCTTCTCCGTGAGACCCCCCTCCCCCTCTTCCTGCTTCCTCTTAACGGTTCTGGAGCCATCGGCATCCATCCTAGGCTCTCATAGTATCCCGGCCATTCCTCTAGTGAAATGGTGACCGGAGGGAGTCCCCACGCCTCTGTGAACTCCGGTACTCCTCTAGGGTGAGTGACGTAGTGAAGCACTCCATCTCTCCGCACCTGGAGGCGAAATGGAAAGCCCCAAGTGTATGGTATGCCCTGTTGTCTTAGGATCATCAGGAGAGGGCGAAACGCCCTCCGTTTCTGCAAGGTGTGCCTCGACAAGTCTGCCAGTAATTGAAGAGAATGGTCCTGGTATTTAATCTATCCTTTAGATCGAGCTTTAGTAAAAATCGCGTCTTTGATTTTATACTTGTGGATCCTGCACACCACGTCTCGAGGTCTATGACCTTCCATGGGCGGAGGTCCCAGGGATCTATGTGCTCTGTCGAATTCCAAAATTGAGTCTGCCAACATTTCCCTTATTGAATTGAATATGATTTTAAGGGCAGAGTCCAACTCCTTAGGGCCGACGCTCTCGGGGAGGCCCTTGATCCTGATATTATTCCTCCTCTCCCGATTTTCCATGTCTTCCATGGAGTCTAACATTCTTTCGAACTGAGAGGCTTGTGAAGAGACCCTGTCTTCTAGTATCTGCAGCCTCTCGTCAACGTTCTGGGAGGATAACTCAGTAGATGTTACTCTCAGACTGAGCTTATGGACTTCACACCGGAGCTCGGTGGCCTCGGCCTTAAAGGACGCCTCCATCCGGGTAATAAAACCCTCCATTTCCTCCCTGGTAGGCATAGTCTGTATACGTGTTCTGAGGTCATCCCATATCTCCTGTCCCCCTGGTGTGCTGGTAATCAGTACCTGGCCTGGATGCAAGGGGGATCTGGTATAGGTAGGATTCTGTAATGCTATGTTTGCTAGATTGCAGGGGGTCCCTCCAGGTGTTTCACTGAGAGTCCCCTTGTCAAGGGAGTTTGAGTATTCATCTCTCCCATTAGTCCTCTCTGAGGAGACTGAGTATAAGTCTGCCTCATATCCAGTGACAAACTAGCAAGTCCTTGTTGACTATGTTCCCCCATATCAATATCAGTGTCCATGCCAGCTTGATGCTGGTCTTGAGCCTCAGAAGTGTCTCTTTTATTAGTTAGGGTTGCAACCCCGCCATCTTGGGGCACTAACTGTGTGTTATGAATCAGGGCCTCATGGATGACCGCCGTTCCACAGCCCTGGTTAGATGACCTGATATTCTCTGGGGCTTGTGATAGAGTAGGTGCCTCCAGCTTGTGCAGCGCCCATCAGGGGAGGGGGGAGAGAGACAGACATTACCGGACCCTGCTGGTATTCGCGGTCAGGAGACTGTGCTTCCTCGGTCTGTGAGAGGGCCTCCGCTATGACACTGCAGCCCTCTGTAGCCCGGCGCTACCTTTGATCTGCCACGTCTTGTGCTTTCCCCGCCGCCATCTTCCCCTCAGCCGACTCACACTCCAGGGCTGCACTCCGGAGGTAATGCGATATCCTCCTTGTTGGGGGCACAGATGGCTCCCGGGCTCGCTGCAACCGATTACTCCTCTTCTTGGGCGGCATATGAGGTTGTCAGTGGGGTCTGACACTGGCTGTTCCGGCCCGATGGTGAAGCGAGGACAGGAGCTCCGACGTTCAGCTTCTGCTCCCCGCCATGTCCAGGCCAGGCCCCTGGACGCGTATTTTGATCCGTTTTTGACTGCTGTGTTTTTTCCCCATTTTGGAGGGCTCCTATGGGAAAAACGCAGGAGAAAAACGCTACAGAAATTGACATGACATTTTCCAAAAGTGAGTTCTCCTAAAGTGAAAAAACAGATAAAAGAGCACAATCTGAAAGACAACGATGAAAAGCCATAGACTTTGCTGGGGTGTCATTTGAGTGATCCATTTTCTGCAGTGCGCTTCAAACAACGGATCAAATAATGGATCCAAAAACACAGTCTGAATGTAGCCTAAGACTCCAAATACACAATAAAAACTGTGCACTGTTGTCAATTGGCCACATGGTGCAGAAGCACTTTATATACGCAATAAACACTCTGCAATTCAGTTATCTGGCCACACAGTGGCAGTAACACTCCGTACACAATGCAAAAAATGGATGGCTAGCACTCAACTCTGATGTTACGGTGCTTAGAGCATGGATCCTTGGATTATATATATATATAACCAATAATGGAATTACAGCACACGTATAGGGTTTACTTCGCTACAAAGTAAAAAATTTGTTGAGATACAGTCAGCAGTTAAAAAAAGCGACTTAGCAGATGTTGACGTTTTGGCCAACTAGTGGCCTTGATCACAGAGTCGCTGCTAGTATGAACACCCACATGTAAGATGTTGTGGTATTGGCCTTGGGGGAAGGGAGGGAGAGATAGCAGTGTAGAGATTCAGAGCTGTTGATCTCTCCTGGGAAACAGGGGTTCTGGCCCTGTGTCCAGTGGTTGCTGATGGAGTTTGGTACGCTGTTAGTACTTCCCCTGGGTTTTACTGAATATATGTCTTAGGTTGGCAAATAGGTGCAGGATATTCAATGTCCTCAGGATAGTAGTCAGGTCTACTGTGTCTGATGTTTTGGAAACTTAAGGTAAGATGTTAGATGTTCAATATGAAGTTAGCAGCCAGCACTAACCGTGACTTGGGAATTTTACGTTATGAAGCTCCTGAAATTTTTTTTGCCAAAATGGCCCTCCTGTCATATTGAATATATAATAATATTTATTCATTTATATAGCGCTATTAATTCCATAGCACTTTACATACATCAGTAATGCTGTCTCTTTTGGAGCTCACAATCTAAATATCCTATCAGTATGTCTTTAAAAGAAAAAGAAAAAGAGAGAGCGAGAGAGAGAGAGTGAAAGGGAGAGTGAAAAAGACAGCGAAAGAAAGAGCGAGAGAGAAAGAGAGAGTAAAAGAGAAAGCAAAAGACAGAGAAAGAGAGAAAAAGAGAGAGAGGAGAGAGAGAGAAAGAGAGAAACAAAACAAAATCTTAACAACTGGTTTGGCAAAGAATGTAAGACCATACAGAAGGCCCTAAGAATGGCCTATATAATGTATACTGTATATGTGTGTACATATGGATGTGTGTGTATATACTGTATTGTTATGGCAATAAATAGTTAATAATTTATATTAGTTTATAGTCATTCAGAAATCTTTCAGGCTAGAGGCCTGTTTGTAGGAAAAAGGCCTTGGCCTTGCTCTTTCCCCTGCTCTTTCCCCAGCTAGCACTCTCTCCTTCTTCCCTCCCACCTTCGGGTTTTCTCTGTCTCAGATTTTATATAATGTTTTGACTTAGAGGTAGCTGCACTGAAGCTCTTATCAGCTTGTTCTGAATGTACTGTACGAATCAAGGCTGAATTGGAATACTTGTATAAATCAATGTTTATTAACCTTTTGAATTTGTTACATTCAGATACACATAACATTATCAAATATATTTATCATATTCCAAGAAAATGACATATTTAACTGAATGAATGTCCACGTAACTTGTCACAAATCCGTTGTATAACCAAACCCCGCCGCAAGGGGCGATGACTCTTAATGAGGCCGCGCTTTGCCACGGCTCGAAATCGCATTGGTATATGGAATGTGTACAAAAACAGGCATGAAGCAGTATTTATGTAACCTCAAATATATGAAGGGTTTGCTAATCACATGATATGATGAGGAGTAAGGTAGAAAGAGCAAAGAGAGGGTTAAAGAAAGAAAGAGATTAAAGAAGGAAAGAAGATGGGGAAAAGGAGGTAAGGTCAGGAAAACTGGCAGGGTCATGATATCTCGTGTACCTTATGCAGGCGTTGGAAGTTATGAGGTATTGGTCAATCTTCAGTTATGTCAGCCAAGATTTTAGTGACTCAGATTCCCTTATCAGAAGCCATGGTGCCCACAAATCACAGTGCCTCGTAATGCTGTTCTCATCTGGCATACTGTGAGCGATCAATTCCTCCAGTCTGCAGGCGGTGTTCAGTTCATGAACTAAGTCTCCCCTGGTCGGACGCTCGGGCCTCAACCATAGTCTGGAGATAAGAAGTCTCGCTACCGTGAGAAAGTAACGGAGGAGAGATTTTTTAAATTTAGCTATGGACATACCCGAATATGACAGTAAAGCTAACTGAGCATCAAATTTTATTGGAGTGTGGGTAGTCCTGCCAAACAGGTCCTCCACGTCATCCCAGAAAGTGCGTAGACGTTCACATCCCCACCATATATGGAGGTACGTGCCTCTTTGACCACACCGTCTCCAACAATCGGCTGATCTAGACGGGAATATTCTATTGATCTCCGCTGGGCATCTGTACCATCGTGCCGCCACCCTATAGTTACGATCTTGAGAATCGACAGACATGGAGGATTTGCGGATAAAGAGGAAAGCTTTTTCCCATTCCATTGCAGTGAACGTTCTATTGAGATCATGCTCCCATCTAGTAGTGAAGGTGGGTAGGTTATCTGTGGGGCCACCTGCCAAATCTTGGAATAGTTTATATAGGGTAGATACTGCATGGTCCAAAGGACAGCCGTCTGAGCACCATTTTTCGTATTGGGTTAGTGGTCTAAAGATATTTGACCTGGGTAGGGATAAGACATAGTGTTTCAATCTAGCCTGGTGAAACCAAGCGTCCGGAGGCGGAGTCATGCCCGGGAACAGAGACCCGACATCCCTGACCGTGTCGTTGTTAGTGAAGCTAGCTATAGTCGGGTGAGAGGAACTGTCTAGATGTAAGAACTTACGCTCACCCCGACTCATTCGAAACTGAGGGTTCCCAAAAATTGGAGTCAAAGGTCCCGGGGTCGTCGTCAGTTGCAAAGTCTTATTATATCTTTGTATGAATAGTTTCAGTTGTTTAGTGATGAAACCACCAGAGGTCCCAGGTAACACTCCCCCAGACCAGATCTCTGACAAAGGGTGATAGGGAGACATATGTTTCTCGCTATGAGTCCATCTTTTGGGCTGTTCCACTTGGAACAGGTCTAGGATGCATTTGCCCATAGAGGCAAGATGGTATAGTTGAAAATCTGGGAGACCTACCCCACCTCTATCAACTCTTCGGGTCAGAAGACGGTATGATAATCTGGCTCGTCCATGAGACCAAATGAATTTAGTGATCATGGTCTTCAGCCTAGAGAAGAAAGAGGCGGGAAGGAGGTATGGGATAGTCTGGAAATAATATAGCAATTTAGGGAGAAGGTCCATTTGGACTGCATTAACCCGCCCCATCCAGGATAGTGAAAGTTTATGCCATTTACTAAGATCCGTCTCTGTTTGTTTCATCAGGGAGTGATAGTTCAGGGAGAACAGGGCAGCCGGGTCACGTGTCAAATGGATACCAAGGTACTTGAGGGCGTCCCGCTTCCACTTAAACCCATAATCAGACTTTAGCAGACGAACCACCACTTCTGGAAGGGATATGTTCAATATGTCTGATTTCGACATGTTAATTTTAAAATTACTCAACTGCCCGTATTTGCGAATTTCGTCTAGGCAATTCGGGAGGCTGATCAGTGGGTTGGACAAGTATAGAAGCAGGTCGTCCGCAAATAAGGCTAATTTATGTTCCCCCCCATCTGTTGGGACCCCCTGGATGGATGCGTTGCCCCTGAGAGAGGAGGCCAGGGATTCCATACTTAGGACGTATACCAGAGGAGAAAGCGGACATCCCTGTCGTGTGCCGTTTGAGATGTTGAACGGCTCAGAGAGGGATCCGTTGATGCTAATACGAGCAGTAGGGCCCGCGTACAGCGCCTCAACAGACCGCAAGGCACTGCCCGACAGGCCCAGGTGACGTAAGGTCTCGAATAAAAACATCCAGTGCATCCTGTCGAACGCTTTTTCAGCGTCTATGGACAGGATGCATACTGGGACTCCCCTCCTTCTGGCCCCATCGATAAGCGAGACCGAGCGTATCGTGTTGTCCCTGGCCTCCCGACCCGGGACAAACCCAACCTGGTTCATGTCAATGACCTCCGGCAGACCCTCCCTTAATCTGTTAGCTATAATCTTTGCATAAACTTTAATATCTAAGTTAATTAATGAGATGGGGCGATAATTGCTACAGACCGAGGGATCCTTCCCTGGTTTGGGCAACAGCACTATATGGGCCATGAGAGCCTGTCTAGGGAAAGCCGAGCCAGCGGCAACGGAGTTGCATACCTCCAGGAACAAAGGTCCCAAGCTATCGGAGAATGTCTTAAAGAAGGCAGCGGTGTATCCGTCTGGACCTGGGGCCTTGCCAGCTTTTAGACCGGCAAAGCCGTCTGTAATTTCCTCCATTGTGAAGGTCCTGGACATGGCTTCGGTGATGGACTGTGGGAGAGGCGGGACCCCACTGCGCTTCAAGTAATCCTGTATTTTCTGCCTCAGCTGGGACCGTTCCAGATCCTGGAAATGACCCCTTAAATTATGGTCAACAGCATTTTTGGTGCCAAAGATATTTCATTGAATTTAGGGTAACTTTGGGGTGCTGATTCTGAATATGTCATCAGTTTTGCCAGATTGGCTCAAGTTTTTGAGATTTTTCGTAAAATGTGTTAAAAAAAAGACGTTTTTTGCTACTTTTTTAACGAAGTCTGTTATGTTTCTTCTATGTTTTGTCAGTGTATATTCACCACAAATGTAACAGAATGAGTCTGGATCGTTAAGACAACTTCTTCTTGATGAGTTCATGCTTTTCACTGGACAACAGACAACAAACATAAAGTTAGTGCAAAAATCAAGCTATGAACAAACTTTTAGAACACTAATTAACACAAAACTATATTGAGAACTGCTCAGTTCAAGTACTAATCCAAAGAAATTAATGAGATGATGCGTCGCATTTACCAACAAGTGCTATAAATAAGATACCAAAAATCTCAAAAACTTGAGCCAATCTGGCAAAACTGATAGCATATTCAGAATCAGCACCCCAAAAATACCCCAAATTCATTAAAATATTTTGGGCACCAGAAAAAAAAATTTTTTTTGTTGACCTGTGTTATAGAGAGAATGATAATATTCCCGAAAGACTTTCAAGATGTCACTTGTTTTGTGACACTTGGTGCCATCGGATTTCTGGATGAACGGAATGTTGTTATGGACTGTTCTGGGGTGGAGTGATCTGGCGAGCATTTTGCCGCTTTTATTCCCTAAGTGGTAGAACCGTGCGCGCATTCTATCTCTAAAGCTGCGATCTTTCTGATCCAATATCTTAAGTAATTTGTGTCGCTTTTCGGATAGTTGAGAAAATATGAGAGAGGAAGGATCGCGCTTATGAGCGTCTTCTAGTCTGGAAATTTCCTGGATGAGTATTGTCATTTCCTGTGACCTAAGCTTTTTCATACGGGCCCCATGAGATATGAATATGCCTCTTAACACGCTTTTAAGCGCCTCCCACCGTATTGGTGGTGTAGTCTGGTCGTCCCGGTGATCAGAAATGAAGTCAGTGATAGCTGTTGCAATAGCTAGTCGGCATGTCGGGTCATGTAAGAGATTATCGTTTAATCTCCAGGTATATTCTCTCGGTCCCCCCTCCGTCAGGCTAATAGAAATGTAGATGGGAGCATGATCAGACTGCAGTATATGTCCAATTGAGGCCCTTATTTTTCGCTCAAGCAATGATTGGGATACATAAAATCTGTCAATTCTGCTATACACAGAATGTACATGAGAGTAATAGGTGTAGTCCCTGGTGGAGGGATGAAGAGCCCGCCAAGCGTCCACCAGGGCCACCCCCTCCCAATGTCTATCGAGGCGGCGGACAGATGACACAGATTGAGATGACTTACCAGCAGAAACATCGACAGAAGGGTCTGACGGGTAGTTGAAGTCTCCCCCTAGGACGATAGGGCAAGAGCCCGCGAACTCTTCCAACTTCTTCCTGACACTAGCTGCGAAACGGTGTGAGGACCTGTTGGGAAAGTACACATTAGCCAAAACCAAGGTATGAGAGGCCCAAGACACCTGGAGGAAGAGATATCTGCCCATCGGATCTACCATCTGTTTGAGGACATTAGGGTGGAACGTCTTGTGAAAGGCTATAGAGACCCCTTTGGACTTTGCCATTGGGTTTGAACTGTGGAACCATGTCGTATAGTAACCAGAGACACACTGGGGTATGGCATCAGTCCTGAAATGTGTCTCCTGAAACATCAGGACATGGACCCTGTTTTTATGGGCTGAGTATAAAACTTGGCGACGTTTTTCTGGAATGTTTAGACCATTAACGTTATAGGAGCAACATGTCCAATCATCCATGGTCCAAATTAAATGAGTTAGAACATTTAAATTTAACATTGCCTGCTCCTGACCGTGAGGTAGGGGAGGGGGGGAGGGAGAGAAGAAAGGAAGGTACAGAGAGAAAAGAAGGGAAAAAAAGATACATAGAAAATTTCAATGTAAAAAACATTTAAGTCTGAGATAATAAACCACAAACAATCTCACAGACTGGACGAATAAGTCCTCGTGTCTGTTTTCTCTTTTCCTGTCGGGGGGCGTGAAAGCCAACAGGGCCGCCGCTCCAACTCCCACAAGCACCTCGGGGCTCTCATGAACAGTATAGACCCCAGAAGCTGGCATTCTTGCAACCAGTATAAGTAACAATGGGGGGATGGGAGGTCGAGGGAGGGGGGAGGAAGGATTAGGGAGAAAGGGGTATGGGGAAAGGGGAAAACAGGGGGAGGGAAGAGTCAGGAAGGGGGTAGAAGAGAGGTGATGATATAACCAAGGAACGAAGAGTTATATTGTTAAAGGTTATTTTAAAATATTGTCATTGGTCACCGTGAAATAGATTATGGTCCCCGGTGTCAAGGGGACACTACTCAACAGGGACCACACCACCTTCAAAATAAAGATCTATAACCATATCCGGCAATGTGTCCTTCAATTCCAGGGTCTCGGGAGCGTCGAATGTGTAGTCCTGCTCGTTAGGAGCTAATGGGTCCACATCCTGAAGGCATCTGAGGAGATCGGGGATGCGGGAAGAAAAAAGATAAAAAAATAAAAATGTAGCAAAAAAGGAGAAAAACCTTATAACTTTGAGAACATCTTTCAGCTTCCTCAACTGCCCTACAGGGGCAACATGGAGTCGGTCCTAAGGTAGTCGACTCATGACCTTACTCTTCAGTGTCTCTGGAAGAACCTTTGTTCAAGTGGGAGACCTGCGAGAAGCGCCCCCGTGACCAACCTCCCTCCATCTCGGGAGAGGAGGCGGAAGGCCTGAAACAGTAGGCCAATCCGGGAGGTCAACCTCGGGCAGTCGAAGAGCACGCAGGAAGCCCGGCAGGTCTCCTTTCTTATGGAAGGTGGCAGACTGACCATCCCTGGTGGCGACGAGCTGGAAGGGAAAGCCCCATCGGTAGGTGATGTTGTTGTCCTTAAGTACCGACAGTAGGGGTCGTAAGCCTCTTCTCTGCTGGAGTGTGCGACGTGCCAGGTCAGGGTACAGGGAAATGTTGGTATTCATGAAGGAGATTTGCCCCTGCGCCCTGGCAGCTTGCATTATAGCATCTTTTATAGTAAAGAAATGCACCCTGCAGATAACGTCTCGGACCCTGGACTCGTCTGCGGATCTTGGCGCAAGTGCCCTGTGCACCCTGTCCATCTCTATAGCCGGCCCTTCAGGTTCTCCCAGCACTTGGTTGAAGAGCTGCTGCACTACATGTCTCAGCTCGCCGGAGGGAACAGACTCAGGAAGACCTCGGATACGGATGTTATTCCTCCGGTTGCGGTTTTCTGAGTCTTCCTGGCCTGAGAGCAGCTCCTCAATTAGGTTTGAGTGGGACTCTATCAGAGCTCTATGAGCCTGTAGTTCATCTAACATGGCCTCCTGGGTCTGCTCCACCACCTCCACCCGGGCTGTAAACTCCCCCTTCAAGGCCTGTATCTCTTGTCTATAAGTGCCCTCCAAGCGTGTGGCCAGCCTGTCTAGGTCACCTTTAGTGGGGAGATGTTTGATCAAGTCACTTAGCTCTGATACCGGACAGGTATCCTGTGAAGCAGTGTGGCGGGCTTCCTCCTCCTCTCCTCCTTGCAGGGCTGCATAGCGGTTGCTTCTTTCCCTCCTCTCCTTAGCCGCAGCTCCCGCGCTGTGAGGGGCCGCCGCCATCTTAGGTGTTGTGGCTGCTGAGTGGGGCAAGGCGGAAGAGCGGAGATATCGCTCCAGCCTGGTCTCCGGTCCCTGTGCTGCGGATCCCCCGTGTCCCTGGGTCTTCCTGGTGCGGCCCATATAAGTGGAGGCTCCTAGGGTGGCGGGAATATAAGCCTCCCGTGTGTCTGTAGAGCGGAGCGGCTGGAAGCACGACTTAGCCCTCCATCAGCAAGCCACGCCCCCTGAATTGGAATACTAACTCACAGAATATAATTGAATGTTTTTTTCAGAATCAAATGTATATTCAGCATAATATGATGCAATTATCTAGAAACACCCCTAAGGAATGCCCCTTTAATGATAAGTAATAAAACTGCTAACTGCGCCTACAATAAAGGTCTTTGTCATTAAGCTCTACATTGACTTGTGTGTCAGCGTGGTTCTTATGGTGGCGTGCACACACTCAGACAAAGCATCCAACTTGGCGGCAGACAATTAAGATGACAGCCCACCCGAAAGGTGTGGAGGGCATCCATTACAGTATATGTGTGTACATATGGATGTGTATGTATATACTGTATATGTGTGTACATATGGATGTGTGTATACTGTATATGTGTGCACATATGGATGTGTGTGTATATACTGTATATGTGTGTACATATGGATGTGTGTGTATATACTGTATATGCGTGTACATATGGATGTGTGTGTGTATATACTGTATATGAGTGTACATATGGATGTGTGTGCATATGCTGTATATGTGTGTATAAATGGATGTGTGTATATACTGTATATGTGTGTATATATGGATGTGACATAGAGGGACACTCAAACACTGTGTATAACTCCATTCACTACTAATCTTTACCATGTCTTGTATTTCACTGTTTGTTTTCTTATGTGCTCTCGCCACCAATTTTTATCACCCCATCCCCCCTCCATCACCACTCCATTCACATCAGCCCCTCTCTCCTGCCCTACTCTATGTACAGCTCCCATGCTCTCTTCAGTTTACTGAAGACTCTCAGCCCATCATATTCCAAAGTTTGTCACAATAAATCATGTCCTAATTCCAAAAACTATCTGCTCTTTCTCTTTTTACTGCTGCTCCTCTCAGGTGATATCTCTCCCAACCCTGGTCCACCCTCTGCTAACTTCAACCCCTCTCCCACCTCACACAGAAACCTCACTAACCTTATTAATATCACCTGCACACCTTCATCTCCCTCTTTTAATTGCGCTCTCTGGAATCCACGGTCTGTATGCAACAAACTTCCCTTCATTCACTATTACTTCCTTACCAACTCTCTTAACCTGCTGGCCCTCACAGAAACCTGGATCCAGGATTCAGACACTGCTTCCCCTGCTGCTATTTCTTACGGCGGCTTACACTTCTCTCACTCCCCTAGACCTGGGAACAGACGTGGCGGTGGAGTTGGCCTCCTCCTGTCCCCACAATGTACCTTCCAGGTCAGTCCTCCAGCCCCATCACTCTCATTCCCTTCTTTTGAGGTCCATACCATTAGGCTATTCCATCCCCTCCCCCTCAAAGTAGCGGTGGTATACCGCCCCCCAGGGTCACCCACCCAGTTCCTCGACCATTTCTCCGCTTGGCTCCGGCATTTCATGTCCTCAGATTTACCAACCCTTATTCTGGGAGACTTTAACATTCCCATAAACAGCCCCATCTCCCCATCTGCATCCCAGCTCCTATCTCTAACTACCTCTCTTGGCCTATCACAGCTCTCAACCTCTAAGACACACGAAAACGGTAACACCCTTGACCTTGTCTTTACCCGGCTCTGCTCATCCTCCCCCTTGGATAACTCAACTCTACTCTCTGACCACAACATTCTTTCCTTCTCACTCACTAACCCTCGGCCAACACAGCCCAATCCTACCTATCACACATCCAGAAATCTACAGGCCATTAACCCTCAAGCACTCACAGACTCCCTCATCTCATCTCTGTCCCCAATCTCTTCAATCTCCTCTCCAGATCAGGCAGTAAATCACTACAATGACTCTCTCAGAAGCTCCCTGGACCAAGTAGCGCCCCTCACCCGCAGAACCTCCAAACAGAGAACAAAACAACCCTGGCTCACACCACAAACTCGATTCCTCCAGCGATGCTCCAGGAGTGCTGAACGTCTATCGAGGAAAACTCGCTCACCAGGAGACTTTATCCACTATAAATTCATGCTAAAAACCTACAACTCTGCCCTTCACCTTGCCAAACAGACCTACTTCACCACCCTGGTCTCCTCACTATCCAACAATCCAAAAAAAGTCTTTGACACCTTTCACTCTCTCCTCAGTCCGAAAGTGCAGGCCCCCATCACTGACCTCTGTGCTGATGACCTGGCTTCCTACTTCATGGAGAAAATAGACAACATCCGCCAGGAAATCAGCTCTCAGCCTCCAAGCGCTGACACCCCCATTCTTCCCCACATCTCCTCCGGTTCACTCTCCACATTTGACCCAGTCACAGAAAAAGAAATCTCCAGGCTCCTTTCTTCCTCTCGTCCCACCACATGCACTACTGACCCCATTCCCTCACACCTGCTCCAGTCCCTCTCTCCAGTCGTCACCACTCATCTAACCAAAATCTTCAATCTCTCCCTCTCTTCTGGCATTTTCCCCTCCTCCTTCAAACACTTGATCATTACTCCATTATTAAAGAAAACCACTCTCGACCCAACCTGCACAAATAACTACAGACCAGTCTCCAATCTCCCCCTCATCTCTAAACTCTTGGAGCGCCTGGTCTATTCCCACCTCACCCGTTACCTCTCCGCTCACTCTCTTCTAGATCCATTACAGTCTGGTTTCCGCCCCCTTCACTCCACAGAAACTGCCCTCATCAAAGTGACCAATGACCTTCTGACAGCAAACGTAATGGTGACCACTCTCTGCTTATTCTCCTTGATCTCTCTGCAGCTTTTGACACTGTCGACCATCAGCTCCTACTCTTTATGCTGCACTCCATTGGCATAAAGGACACTGCTCTCTCCTGGCTCTCCTCCTATCTTTCTGACCGCTCTTTCAGTGTATCTTTTGCTGGCTCCACTTCTTCCCCCCTTCCCCTCACTATTGGAGTCCCTCAGGGTTCAGTCCTTGGCCCTCTCCTCTTCTCTCTCTACACGGCCCCGATTGGACAGACCATCAGCAGATTTGGCTTTCAGTACCATCTTTATGCTGATGACACACAACTATACACTTCAGCCCCTGACCTTACCCCTGCGGTAGTAAAGAACACCAATGACTGTCTAGCTGCAGTTTCCAATATCATGTCCACTCTCTACTTGAAACTAAACCTTTCCAAAACTGAACTTCTTCTGCTCCCCCCATCCACTAACCTCCCTAAATCGGACATCTCTCTCTCAGTATGCGGCACTACGATAACGCCTAGGCAGCAGGCTCGCTGTCTGGGTGTTATGTTTGACACCGATCTCTCCTTCTCCTCCCACAATCTCTCGTCCGCTCCTGTCGCTTACACCTGAAGAATATCTCTAGAGTCCGCCCCTTTCTCACCTGGAAACAACAAAAACCCTCACCGTGGCCCTAATCCATTCCCGCCTTGACTATTGCAACTCTCTATTAAGCGGCCTCCCCCTCACCAGACTTTCTCCTCTCCAGTCCATCCTTAATGCAGCAGCCAGGATCACCCATCTGGCCAATCGTTACTCAGATGCCTCTGCTCTGTGCCAGTCATTGCACTGGCTGCCCGTATATTACAGGATCAAATTCAAATTGCTTGTTCTCACCCACAAAGCTCTTCACAGTGCAGCTCCCCCCTACCTCTCCTCCCTCATCTCTGTCTATCACCCCACCCGCTCTCTACGTTCCTCAAATGACCTTCGACTAACATCTGCACTAATCCGATCCTCCCACTCCCGGCTCCAAGACTTTTCCAGAGCTGCACCAAACCTCTGGAATGCTTTACCCAAAGAAATCAGGACTATCCACAACTTGCATGGCTTCAGACGATCCCTAAAAACGCATCTTTTTAAGGCGGCCTATCATACTCCCTAATAAGTCCATTGTACTGTAGACAGTGAAGGGGCTATCTCTCTGGACATTACTCTTCTACAAACTCCACCAAACCATAAAGGTCTACACAGACTGTATAATGACCATCCATGTAAGCTTAGCCCTATACCCCATTTCCTCAAGATGCCTGGACCACCAGTGCAATAAGCCCCGGCACCTTGTGCAACCCCTATCCCGTTGTAGATTGTAAGCTCTTTTGAGCAGGGTCACCTTCATTCCTTGCTTTATTTATTGTATTTTTTTTTTCACATTGATTCTATACCTATTGTTTTGTATCCAATTATTGTACTTTATTTGTTCTCTATTGTAATTACTTACTGTATTTTCTGTACTCTAACCCTACATTGTAAAGCGCTGCGGAATATGTTGGCGCTATATAAATAAAGTATTATTATTATTATTATGTGTGTGTGTATATACTGTATATGAGTGTACATATGGATGTGTGTGTATATGCTGTATATGTGTTGTGAGGCACCGCCGGCATGATCCTCATGGCCGGGGCGCATCACATGCAGGATCAGGAGGATCCTGTGCACACTGGCCGGTTTTCCTGTGATGATACTGTGTGAACCTATCCTGAACACAATGAGGTTTAAAGTGACTAGTGAGTGGCTCATGAGATCAAGGAAGCCCTGAGGAAAGGGATGTAATGAGTGATTGCTGACAGCGCAGGTGGGTGTGTCAGGTGGATGTGTTCGGAGGAATAGCAGCCCAGCAGGATGAATCAGTGTGGGTGTGGCCGGCACGATAAGAGTCAGCCAGCTGAGTGATTGAGAGATTCATTCTCAGCCAGAGATCAGCCTGAGAGCATGTGGGCTGGTTTCCAGCCAAGTGCAGAGCAGTCCAGAGGCTCTGTGTGAGCCTGAAGGGAGCAAGCTAGCTCCATACCGGTAGCCAGGACTGGGGTCATTACAGCACCTGGTGTGGGGAAGCCATGGTTGACCTGGTGGACGCTGGACTGGACGTGGGGTGAAACAAGTCCAGGAAGGAGCCCGTGGGGGAGGCTTGGCCAACCCGTTACCCAGGTACCGAGACCCGGATCCGTGCCCGGTAAGACAGCAGTTCCCGTGTAACGGAGTGAGCTGTGTGCGTGATTAATGCCAGGCGGGCATAACCGCCATTGGGTCCGACTAGGCAGTCGGTAGAGGACCCGTAGACGTATGAAAGGGCTTAGGTAACAGTGCCCTGAATGAAAGACGATGGCCTATGTGTAACAGCCACGTATAATGTTGTGGGGGAGAGTGACCCAGCCAGTGTGGATGATGCATTGGAGGCAATCCGTCCCTGTGGGACGAGAGGGAGGCTTGCCCTGCTGCTTGCAGAGGGTACCCGTCCCTCAACCACGGCCTCTAATGGTGTGGGTGTGCCTGTGGTGCCAGACACAGTGGTAATAGGGCTCCTAGTAGGTAACGGATGAGTTTCCCGGGTACTAAGATTTGCCAATCCCTGTAATGGACCCAGGAGAGCCACAGTCCATGGATGATGGGCTGTGAGCGTGTGGAAGGATGCGTGTGATCCATGGACGTTTGAATGATGGATCACATACGGTATGTAAGGACCCGGTCAGGCAGGAATCCTGACTACGGGTTAATTATATATCATCATGCTGGGTGACTAAAGTCAGGCGGCAGGTACCGCCATTGGGGCCCACAGGGCCCGTTGAGGCGTATGTAACGAAGGTCAGAAGCAGGGGTTAAAAAGGGCTCCTAGAGTGGGGACACCATGGTTGAACCAGGTGGGCGCTGACCTGGACGTGGGGTGAAACACGTCCAGGAAGGAGCCCCTTGGGGATACATGACATACCCGGTACTCAGGTTGCTCAATCCCTGTTATGAACCCGGAGGGGTCATCGTTGTAATGTAACGTATGTATTGATGTATAGTGTAAGTAGGCCGGAGGCCGGAGCCACCATGGGAGCTGTTAGTAGAGCTCCAATGGGGACAGAGAGATGGTTACAGGTCCCAGGTTACAATAAGATGTCATGTGCAATAAGTGTTATGTAATGTTATATGTAAATGTATGGTGTATTTATGTATGGTGTTTATAATCAATGTGATATGTGTCAAACATGCTACCCGGGTTATGTTATTAATATGTGAAAAATAATCGGGTAGACATTGGTTAACTTATAAACACGTGTTTGGTGTCGTTATGAAAGCGGGTTCCCCGGTTGCTACCTCACAGTGTGTACATATGGATGTGTGTATATACTGTATATGTGTGTATATATGGATGTGTGTGTGTGTATATACTGTATGTGTGTACATATGGATGTGTGTGTATATACTGTATGTGTGTACATATGGATGTGTGTATATACTGTATATGTGTGTACATATGGATGTGTGTGTATATACTGTATATGTGTGTACATATGGATGTGTGTATATACTGTATGTGTACATGTGGATGTGTGTGTGTATACTGTATATGTGTGTACATATGGATGTGTGTGTGTATATACTGTATATGAGTGTACATATGGATGTGTGTGTATATGCTGTATATGTGTGTACATATGGATGTGTGTATATACTGTATATGTGTGTATATATGGATGTGTGTGTATATACTGTATGTGTCTACATATGGATGTGTGTATATACTGTATGTGTACATTTGGATGAGTGTATATACTGTATATGAGTGTACATATGGATGTGTGTGTGTATATGCTGTATATGTGTATACATATGGATGTGTGTGTATATACTGTATATGTGTGTACATATGGATGTGTGTATATATTGTATGTGTGTACATATGGATGTGTTTGTGTATATACTGTATATGTGTGTACATATGGATTTGTGTGTGTATATACTGTATATGTGTGTACATATGGATGTGTGTGTATATACTGCATATGTGTGTACATATGGATGCGTGTGTGTATATACTGCATATGTGTGTACATATGGATGTGTGTGTATATATACAGTATATGTGTGTACATATGGATGTGTGTATATACTGTATATGTGTGTACATATGTATGTGTGTGTATATACTGTATATGCGTGTACATATGTATGTGTGTATATACTGTATATGTGTGTACATATGGATTTGTGCGTATATACTGTATATGTGTGTACATATGGATGTGTGTGTATATACTGTATATGTGTGTACATATGGATGTGTGTATATACTGTATATGTGTGTACATATGGATGTGTGTGTGTGTATAGGTGTGTAAATATGGATGTGTGTGTGTATATACTGTATATGTGTGTAAATATGGATGTGTGTGTATATACTGTATATGTGTGTACATATGGATGTGTGTGTATATACTGTATGTGTACATCTGGATGAGTGTATATATACTGTATGTGTACATCTGGATGAGTGTGTGTATACTGTATATGTGTGTACATATGGATGTGTATACTGTATATGTGTGTACATATGTATGTGTGTGTATATACTGTATGTGTGTACATATGGATGTGTGTATATACTGTATATGTGTGTACATATGGATGTGTGTGTATATACTGTATATGTGTGTACATATGGATGTGTGTGTGTGTATATACTGTATATGAGTGTACATATGGATGTGTGTTTGTATATGCTGTATATGTGTGTACATATGGATGTGTGTATATACTGTATATGTGTGTATATATGGATGTGTGTGTGTATATACTGTATGTGTCTACATATGGATGTGTGTATATACTGTATGTGTACATATGTATGTGTGTATATACTGTATATGTGTGTACATATGGATTTGTGTGTATATACTGTATATGTGTGTACATATGGATGTGTGTGTATATACTGTATATGTGTGTACATATGGATGGGTGTGTATATACTGTATATGTCTGTACATATGGATGTGTGTGTGTATAGGTGTGTAAATATGGATGTGTGTGTGTATATACTGTATATGTGTGTAAATATGGATGTGTGTGTATATACTGTATATGTGTGTACATATGGATTTGTGTGTATATACTGTATGTGTACATCTGGATGAGTGTGTATATACTGTATGTGTGTACATATGGATGTGTGTGTGTATATACTGTATGTGTGTGTACATATGGATGTGTGTGTATATATACAGTATATGTGTGTACATATGTATGTTTGTATATACTGTATATGTGTGTACATATGGATTTGTGTGTATATACTGTATATGTGTGTACATATGGATGTGTGTATATACTGTATATGTGTGTACATATGGATGTGTGTGTATATACTGTATATGTGTGTACATATGGATGTGTGTGTGTATGGGTGTTTAAATATGGATGTGTGTGTGTATATACTGTATATGTGTGTAAATATGGATGTGTGTGTATATACTGTATATATGTGTACATATGGATGTGTGTGTATATACTGTATGTGTACATCTGGATGAGTGTGTATATACTGTATGTGTACATCTGGATGAGTGTGTGTATACTGTATATGTGTGTACATATGGATGTGTATACTATATATGTGTGTACATATGGATGTGTATACTGTATATGTGTGTACATATGGATGTGTGTGTGTATACTGTATGTGTGTACATATGGATGTGTGTGTGTATACTGTATATGTGTGTACATATGGATGTGTGTGCATATACTGTATGTGTGTACATATGGATGTGTGTGTATATACTGTATATGTGTACATATGGATGTGTGTGTATATACTGTATATGTGTGTACATATGGATGTGTGTGTATATACTGTATATGTGTGTACATATGGATGTGTGTGTATATACAGTATATGTATGTACATATG
This sequence comes from Allobates femoralis, assembly GCA_033576535.1. Lineage (NCBI taxonomy): Eukaryota > Metazoa > Chordata > Amphibia > Anura > Aromobatidae > Allobates > Allobates femoralis. Next base: position 302,542,563 of record JARQOC010000005.1, on the reverse strand, counting down.
GATGTGTGTGTGAATATGCTGTATATGTGTGTACATATGGATGTGTGTGTATATGCTGTATATGTGTGTACATATGGATGTGTGTATATACTGTATATGTGTGTACATATGGATGTGTGTGTATATACTGTATACGTGTGTACATATGGATGTGTGTGTATACACTGTATATGTGTGTACATATGGATGTATTTGTATATACTGTATATGTGTATATATGGATGTGTGTGTATATACTGTATACTAGATGGTGGTATTCTAGAATGTGTATGCAGTTGACATACTGTGACTGACAGAACTTGTTCAGTCAACGTGAGTGAACTACAATATATATAAGCAGCGCTATGGTATATGGTGGTACATTACAGCACATGTATAGCAGCACTGTAGTATATGACAGTACATTATAGTACATGTATAGTAGCGCTATGGTATATGGTGGTACATTACAGCACATGTATAGCAGCACTATAGTATATGGCGGTATATTACAGTACATATACAGGTGCACTATGGTATATGGTGGTACTTTATAGCACATGTATAGCAGCGCTACAGTATATGGCGGTACTTTATAGCACATGTATAACAGCGCTATAGTGTTACATTATAGCACAAAATTTTGAAGGCTGCCAACGACAGCGGAGTTATAACTTCAGAATTGATGTCAGCTCTGTTTGTCACAGATCCCGTGGTTCCCACTCTCTATTTCCTTCCCAAGGTCCACAAGGACATTAATACACCACCCGGCAGACCCATTGTGTCGGGTCGGGGGAATTTCCTCGAGCATGTAGGGAAATGGGTTGACTCTAAACTACAACCCTTGGTGGAGAGTTTACCCTCTTACATCAAAGACACAAGCGAATACCTGAAAAAGGTTGATTCTATGCAACTGGATGAGGCACGATGTTAGCTACCTGTGACATAGAATCGCTTTACACCAGCATCAGGCATGCAGATGGTCTTCGGGCTGTGAGGTTTTTTCTGGGTATGTCGACGCTGTCTGGAGACATGGTATCTCTCATCTTGGAACTCTTGGAGTTTAGCCTCACTCACAACTTTTTTGTTTTTAAGGGGTCCTTCTACCTGCAGCTCCAGGGAACCGCAATGGGGGCCACTTTTGCGCCCTCTTATGCGAACCTTTTCCTGGGGCTGTGGGAGAGGGACCTCTTCATGTCAGATCATCTGCCGTCGATGTGCCGCGTCCAACTCTGGGCGCGGTACATCGACGACATTTTTGTTATCTGGCATGGGTCTGAATTTGCTTTCCATACTTTAATTGATGATCTTAATAATAATAATGTTAACATCAGGATTACCTATAAGATCAGTGAGAATTTGGCTGAATTCCTTGATGTTTCTGTGAGGAGGGATGCCTGCGGTCTTCTACAGACCGACATCTACAGAAAGCCCACGGCCTCGAACTCTTTACTGCATGCCTCTTCCTCTCACCCCCCTTTCATGATTAGATCTGTTCCAGTGGGACAGTTTCTGCGGCTCCGCAGGATCTGTTCCTCAGACTCAGATTATAACGCACGAGCTGATGAACTAAAAAATCGCTTTTTAGAGCGTGGGTACAGCCACCGCTCCATAAAGTTTGCAGCTAACAGGGCGAAACATGTATCGCGGAATGAAGTCCTTTATAAGAATAAAATACCTACCCGTGATAAGCAAATTCGGTTTGTAACTGGATATCACGGTAAATTTGGAGAGATGCGCAAATGTCTGGACAGGGCATGGCCCATTCTACGGACAGATGCAACTCTCTCTAAAATTCTACCTGATCGCCCGAAATTTGCCATCAGGAGGTCTAACAATTTGCGCGATATATTAGTTTCTAGTCATTATGACGCTACTAATAACAAAAAAACTTTTCTAGACTCCCTACCAAAAAAGACGGGATGTGTTCCCTGTGGTAGATGTGTAGCCTGCCCTAACATCGTGAGGGCTACTTCCTTCACTAACACATCTGGCACAACAACTTTCAATATTCGCAAATTTATCACCTGCAATACCACAGGGGTGATATACTATGCCACATGCCCATGTCCAAAAATTTATATAGGATTGACATCACGAGCCCTTAAGGTTCGTACAAGGGAACATGTGCTAGCTATAAATGGAGCGGCGGACTGTGACGATATAAAAAGTCTTAAAACATTACCCAGACATTTCCACCAATATCATCAGTGCAGAGGCGATCTTTTGTTGGTACGTGGCATTGATACTGTAGACCTAGGCATAAGGGGTGGTCCGATCTCTAAAAAACTCTCACAATCGGAAACTAGGTGGATATGGCGCCTTGGTACCCTTCAACCTCAAGGTTTAAATGAAAATTGGAATTTCGCATCTTTTTTGTAGTTTGCATATTCTGGGCTGTATTATCTTTTTCTAGTGACCTAATCAGGTTTCTTTCACTTTCTATGTTTTTATTAGGTTTGGTCTAAGCTATCTAAGGGAGAATTGGATCCATTTTTATATTCTTTGCTTAAAATCTGCTATGTACTATGGATGAGGTCCCTACTGGATAACAACATTATGATATCGATCAATTGGATGAAGATTATCTAAGAGGATCTATATAAAATGGACTTCCCACATGTTTATAAATATTATATTATACATGGAATTAATAATAATATTCTGGATCACATTGTATATTTCCATATCCTAATGTATGGGGAATGTCTGTCTAGCTGTACCATCTATAGATCTAATATAACTGTTTCCAGGTATTGCCTTTATCCACTATCAGCAGCAGCATGGGTTAAAAACCACATAGCTGATCTATCTTTAGCACGGTGACGAGACGCGTCCGCCCTGTTACCATGGCGCTGCGGGCCGGCTGTGTTGCACCGCTCTGACTTGCTACGCACAGTCACGTGACTCACGTGACGGCGTACGCAATGACGCGGTGCGCTCCCCGCCCAGCGGCTTCCGGGAACAGCGTGCACGCGATGGTGCGCACCGGACCCTAATCTCCCCCGGCTGGCCAGCCTTTTTAAAGAGCACCCTCCCCAGTCTTTAGTGACCCCCTGACGAAGGTCAATCGAAACGGCTGTTGGGGTCGGCACCTACATTGTGGACCATGTACCATTAGGTAAGACACTGACTGATAGAACCAGTACTGGTATTTCTGCCTTGATTACTATCATTGTTCCCGGTCTAGGGACAATAATACTAGTCTCATGCCTGTCAGCGCTCTCTAACTAAGGATATAAACAGCAACCTTATTGAACTAGTCAGTTGATAGCCTTCTATGTTTGGCTGATTGTAAACGCTGGATAAGTGCACATGTATATATTGGACTAATATAGTTCTGAATACAGCATGAATTAATCTGTGCATATGCAATTTTACATGTATATCTTCAGTTGACCGCTGACTTCTCAATACTTATTGAGCTCTAGGTCCATATAACACATCAATTAATCCGCACTGTACCAGCACTGTATACCAATAATTAATTGTTCTCTCTGCATATTGGTCCCATTTGGTGGGTGCCTTCCACTTGTGGGTTGTGGACCTTGGTCCTTCTGTTTTCCCATGTCTTGTCATGCTGGTTTTAACCTTAATAAATTTGATATTGCATTATATTGAATTGTCGCGTTTTCCTCTTTTCTATACTATTATAGCACATGTATAGCAGCGATTTAGTATATGGCGGTACATTACAGCACATGTATAGCAGCACTATAGTATATAGTGGTACATTATAGTACATGTATAGCAGCACTATGGTATATGGCGGTACATTACATTACATGTATAGCAGCGCTATAGTATATGGCGGTACATTACAGCAATGTATAGCAGCGCTATGGTATATGGCGGTACATTATAGTACATGTAAAGCAGCGCTATGGTATATGGGGGTACATTAAAGCACATGTATAGCAGTGCTATGATATATGGCGGTACATTATAGTACATGTATAGCAGCGCTATGGTATGTGGCGGTACATTACAGCACATGTATAGCAGTACAATGGTATATGGTGGTACTTAATAGCACATGTATAGCAGCACTATAGTATATGGCAGTACATTACAGTACATGTACAGCAGCGCTATGGTATATGGCGGTACATTACAGCACATGTATAGCAGCACTATAGTATATGGCGGTATATTACAGTACATATACAGGTGCACTATGGTATATGGTGGTACTTTATAGCACATGTATAGCAGTCCTATAGTATATGGCGGTACATTACAGTACATGTAAAGCAGCGCTATGGTATATGGGGGTACATTAAAGCACTTGTATAGCAGCGCTATGGTATATGGCGGTACATTATAATACATGTATAGCAGCGCTATGGTATGTGGCAGTACATTACAGCACATGTATAGCAGTACTATGGTATATGGTGGTATTTTATAGCATCGCTATAGTATATGGCGGTACTTTATAGCACATGTATACCAGCACTATAGTATATGGCGGTACATTACAGTACATGTATAGCAGCGCTATGGTATATGGCGGTACATTACAGCACATGTATAGCAGCCCTATAGTATATGGCAGTACGTTACAGTAAATGTATAGCAGCGCTATGGTATATGGTGGTACATTACAGCACATGTATAGCAGCACTATAGTATATGGCGGTATATTACAGTACATATACAGGTGCACTATGGTATATGGTGGTACTTTATAGCACATGTATAGCAGCACTATAGTATGTGGCGGTATATTATAGTACATGTATAGCAGCGCTATGGTATATGGCGGTACATTACAGCACATGTATAGCAGCACTATAGTATATGGCAGTACATTACAGTACATGTCTAGCAGCGCTATAGTATATGGCGGTACATTACAGCACATGTATAGCAGCCCTATAGTATATGGCAGTACGTTACAGTAAATGTATAGCAGCGCTATGGTATATGGCGGTACATTACAGCACATGTATAGCAGCACTATAGTATATGGCAGTACATTACAGTACATGTCTAGCAGCGCTATAGTATATGACGGTACATTACAGTACATGTATAGCAGCACTATAGCATATTGCAGTACATTACAGCACATTACATCACTATGGTATATGGCGATACTCCCCGTGGTTCCCTCACTCCTCCTAGCCCCCGCTCCTCCACAGTAAAAGTAAAAATAAAAAAATCCTCAGTGAGGATACTCACCTGTCCACCGGCTCGGTCTACCTCCGTCTTCTAGATCCTACAGGCCTTTAGGACCTGTCGTTGCCGGGGAAACCGATCAGCCGATCAGTCACATGACCGCTAACTGCCGGGGCGGCAGGATGGAGCAGGGGAGCAGGATTGAGCAAGGGGGCAGGATGGTGACAGGGGATAGGATGGTGGCGGTGGGGGCAGGATGGAGGCAGGGGGCGGGGCAGGATGGAGCGAGCGGGGCAGCATAGAGCGAGCAGGGCAGCATGGAGCGAGGGGGGGCATACTTTGTGGGGGCTTTATTCTGTTTTGGGGGGGATGCGTGGACATTGTGCTGTTTGTACGAAGATGTGAGGTCATTATACTGTGTGGGATGATGGCTCAAAATACTGATCCATATTTTGCCAAATATCACAATTTTTTAATATTATACAGCTTGGAAGGAATATGTGCATTTGCCTGGCTTTTATTGCAAGCTATCATGTGGTGGTGGTGGTGCTGGCTTTTTTTTTTTTGCTGATTCCTGTGTGGGTTCCATCATACTGTATGGGATACTGTTTATTAGCAGTAGCAGTGAGTCAACAGACTTACATTTTGTGCAATATTAAGTGATAAAATGAACATTTATTATTATTATTATTATTATTATTATTAATAAAAACAATAATTATAAGAATAATCTCCAGACTACTGTCTAAACATGCTGCTCTTAAAGGAGTAGAATTAGTAAGGGTTGTGTTGTTCACAGTGGTACCATGATCCAAAAATGACCAGACAACTCTCAAGGGATCTGCTGCAGAGGCTGCTCTGAGAGGTGGTGCACCTTCTATGCTATAACCATCAAAATTAATAGATCCACCCCATTTTCATAGAGGTCCTCCATAACAGACAGTCTCATGTGGCCCCTTGGGAAAATTAAATTACCAACCTCTGAATTAGACAGATCCCTATAACAGATGACAAGATTTATTCTGATCTCTTGTGATTTTTCTCCAGGTCTACTTGGCATCTCCCCCAGGCAAAGAAGAATGGGTGGCCGTTAAAGTCATCAAAAAATGTTCTGGTGATGTAAAAGCCATCAACACCGAACTACAGGTCCTCAGTATGGCCGCTGACTCTGGTGGCCGCTTCAACCTGGGTCTACGAGGATACACGGAAACAACTCTAGAACTTGTAATTGCCACGCAATACATGGATGGAGGAGACTTTCTTCACCACATTGTACATTTGATGCCGTTTGACATGTTCTTCTTCATACATCTGTCACCTCTAACTCTGTCTTCTCTTTACATATCTACTGTAGAAATTCATTTTCAGTAGTTATTCTCACAATCCGTGTCTGCTCTTCTCGAAGGATGAGGTTCTGTTGTGGGTACAGGACCAAATATAATCCCAGGAAGAAAGAAATCAAGGATCTCCCAGTGGCTGTACTTGCGCAGTGCTGATTCTGTGTGCAGGGAGCAAACGGAGGCAGTGATCTGGACCTTGGTATGATTACAGTCCTGGGGAAGCAGATCCACGATCCAAATAGGGTCCAAAGTGATCCAGGTGGAGCACAATACGGTATTACAGCTTTTATTGGTTTTCAGCCCTTGGATGGGCTGATTACCCATTGGATTAATGTTAAAGAGCAGGGAGCTCAGCTAAACACGTCCAGCCAGCTTGAGCTCCAGGCCACGACCCTTGAGTGCCGTATTTGGAGTCAGGAAGAAATTTTTTTCCCCAATATGGAGCTTAATGTTGCCACATGGGTTTTTTGCCTTCCTCTGGATCAACATGTTAGGCTATGGGTTGAACTAGATGAGAATATCACCAGCAGGAAATACTAGTCTGATTGCCATATTCAGGAGTCAGGAGGGAATTTTATTTTCCCCAATATGGAGCTTAGTGTTTGTCACATGGGTTTTTTTTTTTTTTGCCTTCCTTTGGATCAACATGTTAGGCTATGGGTTGAACTAGATGAGAATATCACCAGCAGGGGAAAAGTATTTAAAACCAAACCTGAAAGGTGATTGGGCAGTATGAGGTAGCGCTCGCTGAGGGTATTAGGGGATACTCTTGGCAGAAGAAGTAATGCTTATAGGAACAGTTTCACGTTTAAATGAGTCCAGCTGGTTTATTAACAACCATAAACTGCTACAGCTTAGTTTATATAAATCAGCAGAACTTAATATGACCACTGGTCTGTTCCAAGGGCGGGTGTGCCTACATGGCATTTTCCACTTAGTCCATTTGTAGTGTCCCCTGACCTCTTAGTCAATGTTCATGAAGCTGCCTCTCTGGGATACACAGACTTCTAGACCCTCAGTGGACTATAGCCTTCTCAACTCAGAAAGCCATTCCAGGTTCTCTAGCCACAGTCTCCAGCCCGTGTGCCTTCCAGGGACACACTTGCTCCTAAGCACCAAGAGACACAGTATCCTAACCAAGTGTCTCCAGGAAAATTGCATCTACAGCCACTTCCAAACACACAAAGAGACCTTGGTTGCATCACAAACATGTGATCAGGTAAGAAGCACACTATATCAGATGTGATATATCCATGGGTAGGTACGTGGCTAGCCAGGACCGACCCCTAGGAGACATATTGGCAATGCAGCAAGCCGCTGCATCACAGCAGACAAACGAATAAATGAGTACACCTGTTACCATAATAGAACTATAGCAAGGATAAGAGAAACTAAACACCAGAAAAGGTTTATCTGATGGGGTTTGGTGGATGGAAAAGCTAACTTCAAAGTACAGACTCAAGGGTTTGAATCCAGATGCATGACAAATCTAATATATAAAGCTGAGTGTATGTATATGTGTGTGTATGTGGCATTAGTCCCACTCACTCCACATACCCATGCCCACTCCACATAACCATGCCCACTCCACTTAGTGACACCCACTCCACACTTCACAGCCTGTATCTCCACATATCTACATGTCTATATGTGCGGCGGTGTTATGAAAGGGGCGGGGATACTGGGAGAGGTGGGGCTATATGTAGGGGACAGAGCTATAAAGGGGTGTGGCTACTAAGAAGGTCAGGGCTTTGATAGATACACACGTACATACATTACTATAGCCCACTTCACAGCCTGCATCTACACATATCCCCGCCTCCATCCCTGGCTATATGTGGGGTGACGCTATGCGCTATGAAAGGGGTGGGGCTACTGGCAGGGGGGGCTATGTGTAGAGGTGGGGCTATGATAGGGCAGGGCTATTGGAGGGGCAGGGCTACAATACATACACACATGCATACATTACCAAATATGGGAGATATTGCCATATATAAGCATTACGACCATATATGAGTATTACAACCATATATGGGCATTACACCCAGGCAACACTGGACTCTACAGCTAGTTAAATATAAATGTAATATTATTAGGTAAACACTACTTGAATAAAGTATTCTTTTAGAACATCTGGTTTACGCATACGTTAGCAATATCATTAGCTATTTCAACATTCAGTTTGGGTACTTTCTATCATCCAATCTCTAATCTCTAATTCACTAGTTTTGCTTCATGTTGGAACCTCTTGTCAGCTGTAGTGTTTCTTTTTACTGTGATAAGTTACCCAACCATAATATTTTTATTAAAGGGAAGCTGCCACCACCTTTGGGCATTGTAAACTGTGCCCACCAACTTACACGTACTGTAAATAGGGTTCTTGTCACCCCTCTATGTGCCCAGATGTACCCCTCATACCTGAGAAAATACATTTTATTCTGTCCAGCGCTGGCCTTCTATTAAATCCGGGAGGCTGCTATATGGTCCAGGTGGATTATGTCCTCACCGCCCCCATAGCTGCAAAACCCGGCTTGCATTTTTTTAAATTGCTGCCCCCCATCTGTGACCGCCGCTTGAGTGACAGCCGCACTCGCGCCTGCGCAGTGGACCGGGTGTCTGTGCTCCATTGAACATAGTGTCTATGTCTCGCGAGACTTCACAAATCGTCGGCACTATCTTCAATGGAGCACAGATACACGGTCCACTGTGCAGGCACTAGTGTGGCTGTCACTCAAGCACCAGTCACAGATGGGGGGCGGCAATTTTAAAATATGCAAGGCGGGTTTTGCAGCTGGGGGGGCGGTGAGGACATAATCCACCTGGACCATATAGCAGCCTCCCGGACTTAATACGAGGCCAGCGCTGGACAAAATAAAAGTTATTTTCTCAGATACAGTTGTGGCCAAAAGTATTGACACCCCTGCAATTCTGTCAGATAATACTCAGTGTCTTCCTAAAAATTATTGCAATCACAAATTCTTTGGTATTATTATCTTCATTTAATTTGTCTTCAATGAAAAAACCCAAAAAGAATTGTCCTAAAGCCAAATTGGATATAATTCCACACCAAACATAAAAAAGGGGGTGGACAAAAGTAAAAATCATGTGATGCTTCTCTAATTTGTGTAATTAACAGCACCTGTAACTTGCCTGTGGCACCTAACAGGTGTTGGCAATAACTAAATCACACTTGCAGCCAGTTGACATGGATTAAAGTTGACTCAACCTCTGTCCTGTGTCCTTGTGTGTACCACATTGAGCATGGAGAAAAGAAAGAAGACCAAAGAACTGTCTGAGGACTTGAGAAACCAAATTGTGAGGAAGCATGAGCAATCTCAAGGCTACAAGTCCATCTCCAAAGACCTGAATGTTCCTGTGTCTACCGTGCGCAGTGTCATCAAGAAGTTTAAAGCCCATGGCACTGTGGCTAACCTTCCTAGATGTGGACGTAAAAGAAAAATTGACGAGAGATTTCAACGCAAGATTGTGCGGATGGTAGATAAAGAACCTTGACTAACATCCAAACAAGTTCAAGCTGCCCTGCAGTCCGAGGTTACAACAGTGTCAACCCGTACTATTCGTCGGCGTCTGAATGAAAAGGGACTGTATGGTAGGAGACCCAGGAAGACCCCACATCTTACCCCGAGACATAAAAAAGCCAGACTGGAGTTTGCCAAAACTTACCTGAGAAAGCCTAAAACGTTTTGGAAGAATGTTCTCTGGTCAGATGAGACAAAAGTAGAGCTTTTTGGTCAAAGGCATCAACATAGAGTTTACAGAAGAAAAAAGAGGCATTCAAAGAAAAGAACACGGTCCCTACAGTCAAACATGGCGGAGGTTCCCTGATGTTTTGGGGTTGCTTTACTGCCTCTGGCACTGGACTGCTTGACCGTGTGCATGGCATTATGAAATCTGAAGACTACCAACAAATTTTGCAGCATAATGTAGGGCCCAGTGTGAGAAAGCTGGGTCTCCCTCAGAGGTCATGGGTCTTCCAGCAGGACAATGACCCAAAACACACTTCAAAAAGCACTAGAAAATGGTTCGAGAGAAAGCACTGGAGACTTCTAAGGTGGCCAGCAATGAGTCCAGACCTGAATCCCATAGAACACCTGTGGAGAGATCTAAAAATGGCAGTTTGGAGAAGGCACCCTTCAAATATCAGGGACCTGGAGCAGTTTGCCAAAGAAGAATGGTCTAAAATTCCAGCAGAGCATTGTAAGAAACTAATTGATGGTTACTAGAAGCGGTTGATCGCAGTTATTTTGGCTAAAGGGTGTGCAACCAAGTATTAGGCTGAGGGTGCCAATACTTTGTCTGGCCCATTTTTGGAGTTTTGTGTGAAATGATCAATGTTTTGCTTTTTGCTTCATTCTCTTTTGTGTTTTTTCATTGAAGACAAATTAAATGAAAATAATAATAGCAAAGAATTTGTGATTGCAATCATTTTCAGGAAGAAGCTGAGTATTATCTGACAGAATTGCAGGGGTGTCAATACTTTTGCCCACAACTGTATGAGGGGCCTAGGCACATAGAGAGGTTACAAGAACGCCATTTACATTATATTTAAGCTGGTAGGCATAGTTTAAAATGCCCAAAGGGGGTGACAGGTTCCCTTTAACGTGTTGTTTGGGGTGTCATAATGTGACCAAAAGGCTGAAATTAGTAGCAGTATCCTTGTAAAGGGGGTAATGGCAAAACCTGAAAAAAAATTATTAGTCAGAGTAACATGTAAAAAATCAATTTGTGTATCCTAGATGTTCAAATTCATATTATTATTGTTATTCGCAAGAGATGATCAACCCTGTTGAGACTCTCATCGGACCAGCAATAGCGCAATTACAGACGCACTTGGCTCAAGACACCAGCTGTAGACAAGTTCTCAGAGGCCAGGATATTCTTCACCTGCTCATGCATGATAGTACCACCGAGGATGGCAGGACATGCTGCCAGTATGTCCTTCCAGCCTCTGTGGTACTTTCATGCCCATGCCCAGCATGTCCTGCCGGCCTCTGGTGGTACTATCATGCTAGTACTATCACCAGTGGCTGGCAGGACTTGCTGGGTGAGCATGAAAGTACCACAGAGGCTATCAGGACATACTAGGCATGAATCATGCCTAGTATGTCCTGCCAGCCTCCGTGGTACTATCATGCCCATCTAACATGTCCTGCCAGTCACTGTTGGTACTATCATGCTAGTATTACCACCAGTGGCTGTCTGGCAGGACATGCGGGGTGAGCATGATAGTACCACAGAGGCTGGCAGGACATACTTGGCATGATTCATGCCTAGTATGTCCTGCCAGCCTCTGTGGCACTTTCATGCCCATGCCCAGCATGCCCTGCAAGCCACTGGTGGTAGTACATGCTAAGTATGATAGTACCACAGAGGCTGGCAGGACATGATAATCATGCCCATTGCCCAGTAGTATGTCCTGCCAGCCTCAGTCTCAGCCAAGGGTCCCAGACACCCCCCCACCCCGCACCCCCCCACTGCTTCCCAGCATCCCCAGGGGCCCCCTCAGCGCTACTTCCCGCATTCCTGGGGGCCCCCTGAGCGCTGCCTCCCAGCATCACTGGGGGCCCCCTCAGTGCTGCTTCCTGCACCCCTGGGGGTCCCTTGAGCACTGCCTCCCAGCATCCCCGGGGGCTTCCTCAGCGCTGCTTACCGCACCCCTACGGGCCCCCTGAGCGCTGCCTCCCAGCATCCCCAGGGGCCCCTGAGCGCAACCTCCCAGCATCCCCGGGGGCCCCTGAGCGCAGTCTCCAAGCATCCCTGGAGGCCCCCTGACTGCTGCCACCCAGCATCCCCGGGTACCCCCTCAGCGCTGCCACCCAGCATCCCCAGGGGTCCCCTCAACGCTGCTCCCTGCACCCCCAAGATCCCAGCATCCACGGGAGCCCCCTTAGCGCTGCTTTCTGCACCCCCGGGGGCCCCCTGAGTGCTGTTCCCCACACCCCTGGGGGCCCCCTTACTGCTGCCTTCCAGCATCCCCTGGAGGCCCCCAAAGCGCTGCTCCCTGCACCCCTGGGGTCCCGCTGAGCGCTGCCTCCCCGCACGCCCGGGGGCCCCCATGAGAGCAGCTCCCCGCACTCCCTCTCTCCCTCCTAACCTTAGCCAGCAGCCATTGATCCCGACTTTTGATGCCGTGAGCGGCAGCAGCAGAACTTCCTGTGTCATGTCCGGGGGGTAGGGGGCATGGCCATGGAGACCTGGGGCCCACCGGAGGATCTCAGGATCTCCCTGTGGGCCAGTCAGACTCTGCCTGCTCCCAAAAGTGAGGGGGAGTTTTGACAGAGCCTTTCCTAGACTGTAAAAGGGACTCTCTGGCAGAGAAGGCCCTTAATGATATGAGACCTCTTAAGGATAATTTGAACATGTATTCCCTATCATCTGATTATAAAGAATTTGATATGGCTTTGAAATTAAGATTGGAAAAGTTTGAGGGGGATACTATAAAAAAGAAAGCAATTAAACTGCTAAGGGACATAAGGGAGAATAATACTGATGAAAAAATGGACACAACCAGACCATCTAGCCCCTCTAATAGTATTCCATTAAAAATAAAATAATACTACTGATGATACGAATGTCGATAATATTAATAAAACTGATAATGAGGCTCATAAAGTGGATTTAGTCGGTACTAGAAATGAAACTAACATAACGAATAATAAGGAATCTATTAGTTTTTTTAAAACAGAAAAGCAAAAAACATATTATGAACAACATAGGAAGAAATTGATTGTCCATCCAAGGAAAAATATAGGAATAAATCCAAATGTTGAGGATAAAATTGCTGAGCACAAACGCAATAATGCTCTCCCACAAAGAAAAGAGAGATTATATAAAAATAATAACACACCGATTGTAATACCATTTCCAACTGCAAGTAGAAATATGAATAAGGAATCAACACAAGGGGTTATTATAGATCAAACTAAGGTAGGAGATTATGCAACCCCCTTAAGTAATAATTCCATTACCAATTTATCGTTCCTCACAGTACACGATGATATACTTTCACAACCTCTACCGATAAATATTGATTCCACACAAGATCTTATTAATATTGAAAATATTGGGATTGTCTCAGATCCATTGTTGAGAATAACATCCCCAAAGGACATCTCAGATGCCCTTGAAACTGTAGAGTTATCGGTTAAGACCGATACGTTATTGGGACAATCACAAGGAGACCAGGTTACTTTAGATACACTAATTGACTCACAATTTCCTTTGTTTACACAGGTCATAACTAACAGTCCCACTCAAGCTGTAATCTTGGGCGATGATCCCATAGCACAGATTATTGAGGTTGTGGGTCCAGATCATGGGAATGATAAAGACACATCTAACCAAGAAATTAATATTGTGAATATAGATCCATCAAAATTAGATGTTGAGACTGATAATTTTACTATAGTTAATTCAACATTGGAAATTTTACCCCCCCTGGAAGATATATCGATAGTGGAGAAAATTCAACCATTAGTAACTACAACACACCATGTTAAAAATGGCAACCCAGCAGCCTTAAAAGACGCCAAAATTACACATTTTTTTCAGCTGGTCCCAGGCCGACATCCAAAACGAAAAAGACAACTAGAGGATGTAGGGGAAGTGGCAAAACCATCAGACAATTGCCCCCTGGGAATAGACGTGATTCAAAAGAAAAAGAAGCTATTGTAGATCAACAAGTTACAGGGAGCACTTTAGCGATCATCCAATCTACTAATGGATGTAATGCAAAAGTGAATGAACTCGTTCGAGATCATCAAGGTTTAGGGAGTATCACGGAGATTATTCAACCTCCAAAAACTTCAGGAATATTTAATCTATCAAATTACATTTTAACGAAGGATGAAATATCTCTATAAGGGGGCCGTCACACGGAACGATATCTTGCCCGATATCGTTTAAGCGATCTCCTTTTTGATCGCTTAGGCGATATCGGGCAAGATATCGTTGCATGTAATCAAGCGATTTACGATGGTAAATCGCTTGATCGTGACATCGCTGATCTGAGCTCCGGTTCTCAGATCTAGCGATGAACGATGCCACGATCTGCATCATCGTGGTGTATGACACCACGATGATCCATCTCCCAGCGACCGCGCCTATGCTGGGAGATGGTAACTATGGTACACGTCGGGTAACTAAGCGACGCGCGGCGCCTAGTTACCCGATGTGTACCATAGTTACCAGCGAGATCGCGGCTCCACATCGCTGGTGAGTCTGTCTGTGTGACATCTCACCAGCGATGTGAGCGATATTGTAAGCGATTGCGCGTGCACGTGATCGCTTACAATATCGCTAAGGATATCTCACCGTGTGACGGCCGCCTTAGAGAGAGGCTTATCTTTTTGTCCAAAATCCAGTCCGGACAATTTCACCACATATCTTGATCTGAATGATTTTTTTAGAAAATTGACTATACAGCGCCATTTCCTCTTAGAGGAGAGGAGCAAAAACAACAAAAATCCAAATGAGGATGAGTCTCCTTTTAAACATCAAAATAAGAAGGATCAGGAGGATAACAATATCAATAGTGAATATATACACATGGACGTTAGGAGCCAGTATAATAAATTCTATCCCTTACATCATAAAGGGGCGCACATAGAAACCTTTCAGCAACTAGTCCTCAAAGAATTACGAACTTTACAATATCCGAGGAGTAAAGACAATTTGAGCTATGGTGAGAGGCAGGCTATTCTATCATTACGGAATAACAAAAATATTATCATAAAAAATGCAGATAAAGGGGGGGTATCGTTATTATGAACAGGGATTGGTATATAGGGGAGGGGCACAGGATATTGGGGGATAGCGAGTATTATGAAAAGCTCGAACAAGATCCCTCCATTATGATATTTCTTAGATATAACGAGCTCATAAAAACAGCATATAGTAAAGGGATTCTGAACAAAAAAGAAAAGAACTTTCTAAATATACCACAATATAAGCTCCCCTTCTTTTATTTTCTCCCTAAAGTTCATAAAGATCCAATAAATCCCCCTGGCCGTCCCATTATATCTGGTGTAACGTCTATAACCAGTAATTTATCCCACTATGTTGACCTGTTCTTACAGAAGTATGTACTCCAATTGCCCTCTTATTTGAAAGATTCTACCCAGCTAATCCAAGAACTTAGGGGATTTCCCCCAGAAAAAGGTCGGTTGTTGCTGACAATGGATGTCGCTGCATTGTATAGCAACATACCACAACAACAAGGGATGAATGCCATTAATCAGTATCTTTTGACAGATCTAACTATGGTTCAGGAGCAGCGTGATTTTTTGTTGTCTTCAATAAGTTTTATTCTTGACAATAATGTATTCTCATTTGAGGGGAACATTTATAGACAACGTAGGGGCTGCGCAATGGGGACGAGGTTCGCACCCAGTTACGCTAATTTGTATATGGGTGCTTTTGAATCAGTCCTCATTGCGCAGTCCCAAAGGTTCCAGTCATCAATTGCCTATTACCGTCGGTATATAGACGATTTAATATTTTTATGGTCAGGAAGTGAGAGTGAGGCCTCTGAATTCGCTCTTTATTTGAACCAGAACAACTGGGGTCTAACTTTCACCGTAAGCATCTCCCCAACCACCCTCCAGTATTTAGATCTGCTTGTGCAACTTGATGACCAGGGGAGGGTGTCCACATCGACCTATTTTAAACCAGTAGACGTAAATAGTTTCCTGAGGTTCGATAGTGGACACCTCCCCACATGGGTCACAAGTGTTCCATACGGACAGTACTGGAGGGTGAGAAAAAACTGTACTAGGGATAAGGATTTCTATGAGGAATCAAAGATCCTCAAAAAACGGTTTGCTGATAAGGGATACCCTAAAAAACTTCTAGAGGATGCCTATCGTCGTACCAGAGACCTCTCTCAAGAATCATGTGTTAACAAAATTACTGTTGATAGTAGTAAGGGAAACATGTCACAAAGATCTAAGTGGAGTATGGTTACTACTTACAATCAGTCTAGAATGACCATCTAAAATCTAATTAAAAAATACTGGTTTGTTCTTAAGAATGATTCCGTTATCTCTAAACATTTGCCTGATAATCCTATTTTCATCTATAAAAAGAACAAAAACCTTAAAAACATAGTGGTGCCCAGTAACACCACTCTTCGAACAAAAGCTGGACCTACTAGTGAGGTCAGCGCTATTTTGGGTTGCTACCGCTGTAAAGTTCCTAAATGCATGTGCTGTCCGGTTCTAGCACATGGAGTGAAGTCAATAACATCTAGATCTTTAAATCTGTCCTTCCCCATTAACTATAAAGTCACCTGTCAGTCATCATACGTGATATATATGTTGGAGTGTCCGTGTGGCCTCCAGTATATAGGGAGAACAATACAAGCCATGCATTGTAGGCTGAACAAGCATAGACAAAATATAAAAATAGGGTATCAGCTACATAGTGTGTCAAGGCACTATGCAATGTGTCACCAAAGAGATTATAACCTAATGGAAGTTACAGTTATAGATCATGTGGTAGAGGATGAGGTTGACCGATTAAGTACCTTGATTCGCAGAGAGAACCATTGGATCTATAAAATGGGTACGTTGGCCCCTGAGGGCCACAACCTAACCATAGAGAATGTGGCAAAAAGATAAAATGCTACACTCCATTTATCCCCCCCCCCCCCCTTTTTTTTTTTTTTTTTTTTTTTTTTTTTTTTCCTTGGGTTGTTTTCTTCTTCCTTGGGTGTTATACTAACCGTGGTACTTTCTTTTTAATATTGTATCTCTCTCCCCATCGGGCAGTATACTTTAGGACACATTTATTTTACCCATTTGAGTTTTTTCTTCCTCACCCCTCTCCCCATTGGGCATTATAAATATATAAAAATGTTATAGTACCCGTGATACTCTCTTTTTAATATTGTATCTCTCTCCCCATCGGGCAGTATAACTTTAGGACACATTTATTTACTCTATTTGAGGTTTTTTTTTTTTTTTCCCCTCACCCCTCTCCCCATTGGGCATTATAAAATGTTATGGTAACCGTGATATTTTCTTTTTGATACTGTATCTCTCTTCCCATTGGGCACTATAACTTTAGGACACATTTATTTTATCCATTTGGGTTTTTTCTTCCTCACCTCTCTCCCCATTGGGCATTATAAATATATAAAAATGTTATAGTTACCGTGATACTCTCTTTTTAATATTAGGGTCTGTATCTCTCTCCCCATCGGGCAGTATAACTTTCGGACACATTTATTTCATCTATTTGAGTTTTTTCTTCCTCACCCCTCTCGCCATTGGGCATTATAAATATATAAAAATGTTATAGTAACCGTGATATTTTCTTTTTAATATTGTATCTCCCTCCCCATCGGCCAGTTTAACTTTTAGGACACATTTATTTTATCCATTTGAGTTTTTTCTCCCTCACCCCTCTCCCCATTGGGCATTGCAAATTTTAAAAATGAGATATATATATCTCCCTTATTGCAAGAACTTAAATATTAGAAGTTTTTATAGTTTATATTTTTGATAAGTTGTTTGTATTGAATATTCAGGATCATGTATGTATTTATATATAGAATTCCTTTTTTATCATTTTTTATGTATAATTTTTTTTGGATCATCCACTTTGGTCAGTAACTAATAGTCTTATTGATCGTATACTAAGTATTTTGGGCAGATATAGTGATTCAATGCATAAAATATGGACTTTTATCCACATGTGATATTTTTAATAGTTCTAGTTTGACGCTCATAGGGTTAATTATTACTACCACCCTAATTGATCAAGAATTGTTTGACCAATCTGAGTGAGCCAAACCCTTTATATATGTTGTATTGTGTCAGTACCCTCATTCCACCTGATGAAGACGGTAACGTCGAAACGCGTAGCGGAGTTTGAGGGACCGTGTTTTTAATAAAGGTCTGTTCATGACAACAATTTCCTCTTGCCCTCCTTCCTTAGCGCTATCAGAACCGCAACTATTTTTTCCTGTGCACTTCTCTCCCTTCTGAGGGACCGTGCGGTTCAGCAGCTTTGGAAGAGAGGCATCGTTTATAAAAAGAACCTGTTTATCCAAGTCTGGAGGACTACTAGGACCTTTCTGACGTCACCGCCTTGGATCACGTGACCGGTGGAAGTGACACTGCTCTCTCCCTGGCACGAGGATTTTCTCGGGGACACCCTGCTGGCATTGCTCCACAGGAGGCTGTTACTGGAGTTGTACCCAGCCAGTACAACTCCACAAGGTGAGTGGAAAGCCCGCTTTCCCTGCAATACGGTTTACCCTGAGGTGCTTCACATTTGCGCTCCTTCTCTTTTCTTTTACATTTCCTAGACTGCTATCACAGGATAGTGTTGAGCCCACTGGGACGGGGTACTTGGTACCGGACCGGGTCTGCTACTGGGGAAGTCACGGGTGGTCCTGGTCCAGACCGTGTCCAGGGCCCTGGCAATAGTAAGGGGATATTTACAGGGGAAATGTCAGTCGTGACGCCACCCACATTGTGTGGCCAGTATTGGGGTCACCGCTGCCGCAGAACCTCCGGGGATGATGTGATGGCAGCTAGGATGGAATAGTTCTCCGTGGGCAGAACTTGGTTCCCCGGGGCAGTGTTGGTAAAGTCTATTGTGTAGTGTGCAGGCCGGGTGCAGAGAATAGTACACTTACTGTCCGGATGCTGCAGGAATCCTCCTTCAGCAATGGAGCCTGCAAGCTGTGGCTCTCCAGGCGGGGATCTGTTGCAAACCTGTAGGGAAGGAGTCGAGTTCAGGCAGAGAGATGCAAGGGAGTCAGATTCAGGGTTTACCGTGTTTACTTCTCCAAGTTCTTAAGTACAATTCACAGTTCAGTTACAGTTCTCAGTTCAGTTCTCAGTTACACGGGCACACTTTCCCCTCCGGGTTCCCTTTACTTCTCTGCAGCCAGGTCGTTCTTTCTGTGACCCCTCACTCTGTCTCTGCGTCCATCCCAGGCTGTTGACTCTCTCTCTCTCTCTGTTCACTTTGGTGTGTTTGACTCTGGACAGTATGGCGGTGGCTCGGACTCCTGTGAGCCCTCCGGGTTGCCACTGAGCTGCCTGTCCTTTGGGGTAGGGACCCTAACGTGTACTTGTGGTACCCCTTCGGTTGTCTGGGGATGCCGGGTAAATCTGCGGTCCCCTCTAGAGCTGACACTCTACTTCAGCCTAGCCTCCAGCAGTCCTCCCTTGTGAGGCTCTACCAGGCTCTCTCTACTGTGTCTTTGGGTATCATAGGAGGGCTACTCCGCGCGGCAGTCTACCGTCTCGGCCGTAGTTCTAGGACCCGGTATCACCGTCCCTCTCTTCCCTCACACTCCTGGGGTGCTAGCTTCGGACGTGCTTTCTTTCTGCGGCTCGCACTGGCTCTTCCAGATTCTGCGTTCCTACACCCCACTCGTCCAGGATGTGTGATCTCTTTCTTTACTGCTCAGCCTACCTCGGCCTACTCACTCCTTTCTCCTCCCCTTGCTCTATATCTACCCTCTGTCACCTGACTACGTGTTTGCCCACCCACTGTCTCTAAACCCTACCCCCCCTTGCCAGCCTAGAGTTCCCAGGCTCCGGGTTGGGTGCTGCCCTCAACTGTTCATGGGTGTGTGGGCTGTGAGGGTGTTCAACTGTCGTCCTACCTGCCTGGCTGCAGTTCCCTTTGTGGCCTCCTGGTCGCAGGGGCGCCACATTCTCCCGGAGTTAAACCAGCGCGTCCTCGCGCTGCCAGTCATGGATCCCCCTGAAAGCATTTTATTTTATAACAACATTAACATTACGGATTCTTGGTTTCTTCTAGTGATGGGCGAATCCTAAACTACTCGGAATCGCTAGACTCCGACGAGTCTGAGTCCAGGACTCGCTACTCGTTGCGAGTCTAGCGATTCCAATGTTAATGAATGGGGAGGCGAGTATTGCAGCGATTCCTCTGCTGCCGGACCCTATAAGGGGTCTGGCAGCAGAGGAAAAACCTGCAAATCCCCATGTTATTCTTTTAAAGCCAGCGACAAAAAGCTGCTGGCTTTAAAGAATAGTAAAAAAAAAATGAAGGATTGAATCGGGGGAGGGGTAGGTGGGGTGAGAGAGGGTGTGGGGGGGAGGGTGGAGAGGGTGGGGGGTGCACCGGACTGGCCGGCTACTTACCGCTGCCTCCGCCGGCGCCGGCTGCAGACTCGCTCCCAGAGTCTCTGCTGCTTTTTCCGGAGATTCCCGAACGCTGACAGAAGCAGTGAATAAATTAACTTCCGTCACTGCTCGGGAATCTCCGGAGCAGAGCGAGTCTGGCTGACAGCAGAGTTCAGCTCAGGTCATAATGACCTGAGCTGAACCCTGACTGTTTAGTCAGTTCTCAGCTCTGCTACATCCCTGTCTGTCTAAGCACAGACAGGGATGTAGTAGAGCTGAGATTGCGTTTTGGACTACGTCGGACGGAAGAGGATTTTTTTAATTAAAGATGGAGTCCCTAATGGCTTTTTTTTTTATTTCTAATAAAAAAAAATTTCTCTGTGTTGTGTTTTTTTTAAAAACAATTTAATAGAAATTCATGGCGGTCATGTTTAATATTGGCGTGACCGCCATAAATTTTGGGCTCAGGGCCAGCTGATAATACAAAGCTGGCCCTAACCTATTTATTACCCAGTGAGCCACCGCACCAGGGCTACTGGAAGAGCGGGGTTCAGCACCAGAGGATGGCGCTTCTTCTGGGGCGGCTGCGGGCTGCAATTTGCAGCGGGGGGTGCCCAGAAAGCTTGGGCCTCCCTGCGCTGCGGATTTCAGCCCCCAGCTGCTTAGCTGTACCTGGCTAGACATAGAAATTGCGCGGATCCCCACACATTTTTTTTTATTATTTCATGAAATTCATGAAATAATAAAAAAAAGGGGTCCCCTATATTCTTGTGTGTGGCCAGGTACAAATAGGCACCTGGGGGTTGGGGGCAGCCCATCGCTGCCTGCTGGATTCGGCTGGTTACAGAAATATGGCGAAGCCCACGTCAAATTTTTTTCTGACAAATCCATAAAACAATATAAATAAAAGGGACTGCATCTTTATTAACCCCTGGACCATGGGCGAGGGGTTAATAAAGATGCAGTCCCTTTTTTAGGATTGTTTTATTGATTTTTCAGAAAAAAAATGCGTGGGGCTCCGCGCAATTTCTATGTCTAGCCAAGTACAGCTAAGCAGCTGGGGGCTGGAATCCGCAGCGCAGGGAGGCCCAAGCTTTCTGGGCACCCCCCGCTGCAAATTTCAGCCCGCAGCCGCCCAAGAAGATGGCGCGTTCATTGAAGCGCCATCCTCTGGCGCTGAACCCCGCTCTTCCAGTGGCCCTGGTGCGGTGGCTCACTGGGTAATAAAGAGGTTAGGGCCAGCTTTGTATTATCAGCTGGCCCTAAGCCCGAAATTTATGGCGGTCACGCCAATATTAGACATGACCGCCATGAATTTCTATTAAATTGTTTTAAAAAAAACACAACACAGAGAAAAAATTTTTTTATTAGAAATAAAAAAAAAAAGCCACTAGGGACTCCATCTATATTTAAAAAAATCCTCTTTCGTCCGACGTAGTCCAAAACGCGATGTCCTCTCTGCTACATCCCTGCGCATAGATATAGATGTCTATGCACAGGGAGTGAGCAGACTGAGAACAATCTCAGCACTGCTACATCTCTGTGTACAGACATAGATGTCTGTACACAGGGAGAGCAGGCGTGCTCTAGGACCCCGGAGCTGCGGCAGTCCGCAGGACCCAGAGCCCAGCAGAGAGCAGACAGCCAGAAGAGAGGTAAGGAGAATTTCTCCCCCCTCCCTTCCTTCGCTCCCTGCTCGCTCCCCCAGCCCAGTCCTAACTTAGGACGGGGGGGGGAAGGTGACACCGGACTCGTTACTGTGCGAGTAATCCCTGCGATTACTCGCACAGTAACGAGTTGGGCGAATCCCTTACTACTCGGCGAGTGCCGAGTAGTAACGAGTAGATTCGCCCATCCCTAGTTTCTTCCCGTCCGGGAGGTACGATTCTCTTTACACGTTACTTAAATTTACTATATACACGTGCATGGGTACATTCACATTTCTACCCTTCTGGACCTCTGCCGGGTCTAATGCTACAACGCATTTTCTTCATTTTAGCTAAAACATATAAAAGCATTACTTTCTTGCAAAAAGTATAAAAAGTTCTCTCTCTTCAAAAGTGCAAAAGTTTCAAACGGTTCTAAAAGCAGTTCAAAGTCCAACGCACTGTCAGTCTCATGCACCGTCTTTCTCGTGCAAAACTGGTCTTAAAACCAAAGGGGAGCACACGAGGTGCTCAACTATTTACATAAAAGTTTGTATCAAATCATTGTTCTTGATCTCAATTGTTCATGACACATTAGACAGACAAGGGAAAGCTAACATTCATTCAGGATTGGGATGGGGACAGCAAGGATCACGTGACATTCACACTTACAAGTCTTCTCTTCTGGATGTAGAATCCGGGTTTTCACTCCTTCTTTTCCTCTTGCTTAATCTTCCATGGGAGTATCTGTGGTTCTCTCCTCCTTGGGAACAGCTCAAGATCCTGTAGCGCTTGTATTAACAAGTAACTCTCCGGAGTTTGCGTAGCTGCATCAGCTGTAGGTTTCACTGGAACAGTCTCTATGTCAATTATAGGACCCGTGTTAGCAATTGGGTCCGGTGGTACTGATAAATCAGGGTGAATTATGGGGTCAGGATCCTCCAAAGCGGGGATATCATCTTCTTCTTGTGAGTTTAAAGATACTCGCTGTATTTTTTTGCCATAGGAGCCTCTTCCTCCTTGCACGATAATGTAGGAGACCCACTCTCCAACCTGCACTTCCCTGTCAGGGTGTTTTTCTGGAAGGTGCGCTTCCACATCACGGCGGTTAATGAAGATATCATAGTCGGCTCTCAAGCAAAGGCATAACCCTCCACAGGTTTATTTTTAACAATTCTGCCTTCGTGCCTCTGGGATCTGTTAAGGCTTTTATCTCGTCTGGCAACAGTTTTTAAATATTGCGTGCGAGCGATCATTTCCCGCTTCTTTACTAGCCTTTCTAATTCTTCCTTTTCCCATCTCCTGCTACATCTCGTCAGGTACTCATCTCTTGTAATTAGCTCTGCAGGGCCTACAGGGCCGTCGGGATCTCCTAAGAAGCCCATCAGGTCATCATTGGTCTCGTCTCGCTCCCACCAGCAGCGGAGCTGCTCCCCTCTCACCTCTATCGTCGCAGGTGCTGGTAACAGGGGCTCCGGTAGCGGCAGATATCCCTATGGTAAGGCTCCTGGGGGGTCGGTTTATCGCATTGCAGGGCGCGGTGCAGCTCTGGGCACAGACAAATCCACCAAGGTCGCGGTGTGGCATCCATCCTCGCTCTCCACGCGATCACAGGAATCTCCAACCCAGCCGGGTTGTATGGACAAAGTCTGATAGGTTTGCTGGTGGTCAATGTTAATTTGAATCCGGGTCCGATGCTCCTCCTGGGCCCATGTCATCTGCTGGAGTAGCAGCCGTAGCACACCTCGCCGGGTGTCTCGGATGTTCGGACGCTCTCTGCCGCCTTCTGCCATTCCGCTTTGGTCACGCAAGATCTTTCCCTGGCCGGGTTCTTCCACCGGGTCGCTCTGTGGGCCCTCCGGGATCACTTGTGGTTTAACGGTTACAGCACTATTCTCGACGTCCTCCGCTTCCGTCCTCATGTCTTATAATGGCGACTGCTTCTTTTCAGGTTGCTCATCCAACCCCTTTCTGATGACGATTTCCTCTTCTTCTCCCGCCAGCTTCTCATGGGTAGGTGGGTCTAGGGGCGGAGGCTCTTCTTTGAGAGTGATGGCTGGCTCTCCCGGAGTTAATGGGAGCCAGGGCGGGTCCTTTTCTTCACGCCTTGGACCGGGCCGGCCCACGATGGGGGGGTCTGGGCACGCCTCCTCTGCACATGGCGCTAAGCTTCCATGGCCGCCATTAAGCCCAGATTTTGGTGGTAAAGTCCAGAACACGTTACTTAGGCACATGGGGTCCAATTCTTTTAGACCAGATAGATCCTGTTCGTGGCACCAGGTTTGTCGAGCCCACTGGGATCGGGTACTCGGGACCGGACTGGGTCTGCTACTGGGGAAGTCACGGGTGGTCCTGGTCCGGACCGTGTCCCGGGCCCTGGCAATAGTAAGGGGATATTTACAGGGGAAATGTCAGTCGTGACGCCACCCACAGTACGTGGCCAGTAGTGGGGCCACCGCTGCTGCAGAACCTCCGGGGATGATGTAATGGCAGCGTAGATGGAATAGTTCTCCGTGGGCAGATCTGAGTTCCCCGGGGAAGTGATGATATAGTCTGTTATGTAGGGTATGGTGCAGGCTTGTGCTGGGTGTAATGCACTTACTGTCCAGATGCTGCAGGAATCTGTGGGGCACAGACATCACTGAGAGGTATATACATCACTGGGGGGCACAGGCAGGGCCGCCACTAGGGGGGTTACAGCCCGTACTGCAGTGAGGGGCCCGGGGCCTGACTCCAGGGGGCGTGGCCATTAGACAGGGGCAGGAGGGGCCCGGCCATTCTGGTGGGGGGCGTGGCTATTAGGAGCAAGAAGGCCCACCCCCCTTCTCGGACAGGGGGCCCCCTGAGCTGCGTGATCGCTCCCCCCACTGCCGAGTACCTGTGTGCGGGGATCTGCCAGCTGCCCACTCCCTTCCCGACCAGGAAGTGCACGTGACATCACTGAGCACCTCCTTATTGAACAGGAAGGACTGGAGGCGGAGCCGCAGGGGGAGAAGCCCCTCTGGAGTAGAGAGAGTCCATAGATGGCGCCTGGTTACTAGGGGTGGAGGCCACGGCTCCACCGCTATAATGTATGATGATGCACCTCCTCATCTGCTCCTCTGGTCTCCTCTTCGGTCCCATCTATCCTGCACAGCATCAAGTGGGTAGGTGGAGCCAAGTGGGGGGACGACGACAAAAAGAGCTTGCAGAAAGCAAGAGGAGAGAGGAGTGAAGTGAGCAGCCACAGGAGCACCCCTCCTCCTCCTATAATGTCACCACCAGCTCCGCAGTCGGGAGTAGGGGAGGGGGAGAGAAGGTGGCTGACAGGAGGCCTCCTGTGTGTACAGACATGCATCATCTGCTGATTTCAACTACAGGCCTTCCTCACTGGGTACACCATGATGATGAAGAAGAGAGTGAGTATATATATATGTGTGTGATATAGATATCAGGTATGAGTGTGATGTATGTGTCATGTGCTGTGTGTCTCTGTCGTCCGTGTGCTGTGTCTCTGTCGTCCGTGTGCTGTCTCTGTCATCCGTGTGCTGTGTGTCTCTGTCATCTGTGTGCTGTGTCTCTGTCATCTGTGTGCTGTGTCTCTGTCATCTGTGTGCTGTGTCTCTGTCATCTGTGTGCTGTGTCTCTGTCATTTGTGTCTCTGTCATCTGTGTGCTGTCTCTGTCATATGTATCTCTGTCATCTGTGTGCTGTGTCTCTGTCGTCTGTATGCTGTGTCTCTGTCATCTGTGTCTCTGTCATCTGTGTGCTGTGTCTCTGTCATTTGTGTCTCTGTCATCTGTGTGCTGTCTCTGTCATATGTATCTCTGTCATCTGTGTGCTGTGTCTCTGTCGTCTGTATGCTGTGTCTCTGTCATCTGTGTGCTGTGTCTCTGTCATCTGTGTGCTGTGTCTCTGTCATTTGTGTCTCTGTCATCTGTGTGCTGTCTCTGTCATATGTATCTCTGTCATCTGTGTGCTGTGTCTCTGTCGTCTGTATGCTGTGTCTCTGTCATCTGTGTGCTGTGTCTCTGTCATCTGTGTGCTGTGTCTCTGTCATCTGTGTCTCTGTCATCTGTGTGCTGTGTCTCTGTCATCTGTGTCTCTGTCATCTGTGTGCTGTCTCTGTCATATGTGTCTCTGTCATCTGTGTGCTGTGTCTCTGTCGTCTGTATGCTGTGTCTCCTGTCGTCTGTGTGCTGTGTCTCTGTCGTCTGTGTGCTGTCTCTGTCGTCTGTGTGCTGTGTCTCTGTCATCTGTGTGCTGTGTCTCTGTCGTCTTGTGCTGTGTTTCTGTCGTCTGTGTGCTGTGTCTCTGTCGTCTGTGTGCTGTGTCTCTGTCATCTGTGTGCTGTGTCTCTGTCGTCTGTGTGCTGTGTTTCTGTCGTCTGTGTGCTGTGTCTCTGTCGTCTGTGTGCTGTGTCTCTGTCGTCCGTGTGCTGTCTCTGTCATCCGTGTGCTGTGTGTCTCTGTCATCTGTGTGCTGTGTCTCTGTCATCTGTGTGCTGTGTCTCTGTCATTTGTGTCTCT
The DNA here is from genome assembly GCA_033576535.1 of Allobates femoralis. Taxonomy (NCBI): domain Eukaryota; kingdom Metazoa; phylum Chordata; class Amphibia; order Anura; family Aromobatidae; genus Allobates; species Allobates femoralis. The sequence continues at coordinate 302,515,834 of JARQOC010000005.1, read as the reverse complement.
GTCATCTGTGTGCTGTCTCTGTCATATGTATCTCTGTCATCTGTGTGCTGTGTCTCTGTCGTCTGTATGCTGTGTCTCTGTCATCTGTGTCTCTGTCATCTGTGTGCTGTGTCTCTGTCATTTGTGTCTCTGTCATCTGTGTGCTGTCTCTGTCATATGTATCTCTGTCATCTGTGTGCTGTGTCTCTGTCGTCTGTATGCTGCGTCTCTGTCATCTGTGTGCTGTGTCTCTGTCATCTGTGTCTCTGTCATCTGTGTGCTGTGTCTCTGTCATCTGTGTCTCTGTCATCTGTGTGCTGTCTCTGTCATATGTGTCTCTGTCATCTGTGTGCTGTGTCTCTGTCGTCTGTATGCTGTGTCTCTGTCGTCTGTGTGCTGTGTCTCTGTCGTCTGTGTGCTGTGTCTCTGTCATCTGTGTGCTGTGTCTCTGTCGTCTGTGTGCTGTCTTTCTGTCGTCTGTGTGCTGTGTCTCTGTCGTCTGTGTGCTATGTCTCTGTCGTCCGTGTGCTGTCTCTGTCATCCGTGTGCTGTGTGTCTCTGTCATCTGTGTGCTGTGTCTCTGTCATCTGTGTGCTGTGTCTCTGTCATCCGTGTGCTGTGTCTCTGTCATCCGTGTGCTGTGTGTGTCTGTCATCTGTTGTGTGTCTGTCATGTGTACTGTATGTGTCTCTGTCATCTGTGTGCTGTCTCTGTCATCCGTGTGCTGTGTCTCTGTCATCCATGTGCTGTGTCTCTGTCGTCCGTGTGCTGTGTGTCTCTGTCGTCCGTGTGCTGTCTTTGTCGTCCGTGTGCTGTGTGTCTCTGTCATCTGTGTGCTGTGTCTCTGTCATCTGTGTGCTGTGTCTCTGTCATCTGTGTGCTGTGTCTCTGTCCATTTGTGTCTCTGTCATCTGTGTGCTGTCTCTGTCATAGTATCTCTGTCATCTGTGCTGTGTCTCTGTCTCTGTAGCTGTGTCTCTGGTCAGTCTTGTCTGTCATCTGGTGCTGTCTCTGTCATTTGTGCTCTGTCATCTGTGTGCTGTCTCTGCATTGTTCTCTGTCATCTGTGCTGTGTCTCTGTCGTCGTTGCTGTGTCTCTGTCATCTGTGTGCTGTGTCTCTGTCATCTGTGTGCTGTGTCTCTGTTCTGTGTCTCTGTATCTGTGTGCTGTCTCTGTCATCTGTGTCTCTGTCATCTGTGTGCTGCTCGTCATTGGTCTCTGTCATCTGTGTGCTGTGTCTCTGTCATCTGTATGCTGTGTCTCTGTCTCTGTGTGCTGTGTCTCTGTCTCTGTGTGTGTCTCTGTCGTCTGTGCTGTGTCTCTGTCATCTGTGTGCTGTTTCTGTCTCTGTGTGTGTGCTGTGTCTCTGTCGTCTGTATGCTGTGTCTCTGTCGTCTGTGTGCTGTGTCTCTGTCGTCTGTGTGTGTCTCTGTCGTCTGTGTGCTGTGTCTCTGTCATCTGTGTGCTGTGTCTCTGTCATCTGTGTGCTGTGTTCTGTCATCTGTGTGTGCTGTGTCTCTGTCGTCTGTGTGCTGTGTCTCTGTCGTCTGTGTGCTGTGTCTCTGTCATCTGTGCTGTGTGGTCTCTGTCATCTGTGTGCTGTGTCTCTGTCATCTGTGTGCTGTGTCTCTGTCATCTGTGTGCTGTGTCTCTGTCATCCTGTGTGCTGTGTCTCTGTCATCCGTGTGCTGTGTGCGTCTGTCATCTGTGCTGTGTTCTGTCATTGTACTGTATGTGTCTCTGTCATCTGTGTGCTGTCTCTGTCATCGTGTGCTGTGTCTCTGTCATCCGTGTGCTGTGTCTCTGTCTCCGTGTGCTGTGTGTCTCTGTTCACTGTGTGCTTTTCTCTGTCGTCGTGTCTGTCTGGGGTGTCTCTGTCATCTGTGTGCTGTGTCTCTGTCATCCAGGTGCTGTGTCTCTGTCATCCGTGTGCTGTGCTCGTGTGTCTGTCTCTGTCGTGTGTCTGTGTCTGTGTGTACTTGTATGTGTCTCTGTCATCGTGTGCTGTGTGCTCTGTCATCCGTGTGCTGTGTCTCTGTCATCCATATGCTGTCTCTGTCTCTGTGTCTGTCTCTGTGTGGCTGTGTCTCTGTCATCCGTGTGCCTGTTGGGTGTCTCTGTCATCTGTGTGCTGTGTCTCTGTCATCTTTGTGCTGTGTCTCTGTCATCTGTGTGCAGTCTCTGTCATCCGTGTGCTGTGTCTCTGTCATCCATGTGCTGTGTCTCTGTCATCCGTGTGCTGTGTGTGTCTGTCATCTGTCGTGTGTCTGTCATGTGTACTGTATGTGTCTCTGTCATCTGTGTGCTGTCTCTGTCATCCGTGTACTGTGTCTCTGTCATCCATGTGCTGTGTCTCTGTCGTCCGTGTGCTGTGTGTCTCTGTCGTCCGTGTGCTGTCTCTGTCATCCGTGTGCTGTGTGTCTCTGTCGTCCGTGTGCTGTCTCTGTCATCCGTGTGCTGTGTGTCTCTGTCGTCTGTGTGCTGTGTCTCTGTCATCTGTGTGCTGTGTCTCTGTCATCTGTGTGCTGTGTCTCTGTCATCTGTGTCTCTGTCATCTGTGTGCTGTGTCTCTGTCGTCTGTGTCTCTGTCATCTGTGTGCTGTGTCTCTGTCGTCCGTGTGCTGTGTCTCTGTCATCCGTTTGCTGTATGTGTTTCCGTCATCTGTCGTGTGTCTGTCATGTGTACTGTATGTGTGTCTCTCATCCGAGTGCAGTGTGTGTCTGTCATCCATGTGCTGCGTGTGTGTGTCCGTCATCCGTCACGGGGACACAGCGCACAGGAAGGAGACAGGTGCAGTGGGGACAGACAGGGCACAGGGGGGAGACAGGTGCAGGAGAGAGACACAGAGGCAGGTGGGACACAGTGCACAGGTTGGAGACAGGCACAGGGAGAGACAGCAAACAGGAGGGACAGAGACTGCGCAAAGGGGGGTGACAGGTACAGAGAGGGGAGAGACTGCACAAATGGGGGAGAGACATGCACAGAGAGGGGCATTGCCAAGCTGTGACTCGACCTCTATTGTCCAGACTTCCAGAAAATGGCCGCAGAGGCGGTGCATATGCAGATCAAGATCTGCGGCCATTTTCTGGAAGCTTGTGGCCCCTGCCTCCAGAGCTCAGCTCACCACCTCAATGGGTGGGGGCCCGGGGAGAGATCATATATCCCTCTGGCTACTGCAGAGCTCAGCTCAAGCCCAGTCTGTTTGCCCCTAGCCCTCTACAGTGCTGTATATGCCCTCAGTTTCTCCTATATGATGTATATATAGCAGTCTCCTATTGAATGTATTTGATTTACAAAAGTTATTGTCACAGAGTTGACTGCGCTCCAGATCAACACAAGCCTGGAAGATCAGATATCACCGGACATCACAGGACACAGACAAGCAGCTGCAGCCATCAAATTAGGTGAGGTAATTAATTCATTAAATGTAGCCGGGTAATTTTTATGGTGATGTGCAGCCCCTGAATGATGGTAGGAATCTCCAACTGTCCCCCACCCTGTACAGGGTAATAAATAGCACCACCAGTATTATTCTGCCTCATGTGGCATTTATTGTTCACATCCCTCAGCTCACATAAAGAGCAATGTATAGAAAGAGATTAATGTGTGACTGGGGAGGACGTAGTGCAGAAGGGGAGTTTTTCCAATAGTGGGCGGTGAAATAATGGAAGGTTCGAGGGGTGGAGGCGGAGCCTGGATGGAGGTGGGGCCTGGGTGGAGATTGGTGGAGGTGGAGATTGGGTGGAGTCTCAGGGGGGCCCCAAAATTTTGCCTCTTAGGGGGCCCCGAAATTCCTAGTGGCAGCCCTGGGCACAGGCATCACTGAGGGGCACATTCAGCACTGAGGCCTATATACATTACTGGGGGGCACAAACAACACTAGGGGACACATACAGAATTAGGGGTATATACATCAATTGTGAGGGCACATACATCACTGGGGGATTATATACAGCACTGTTGGTGTATATACAGTACTTAGGCATTATATACATCACTGGGGGACATTCGCACTTGTAGGGTATATACATCACTGAGGGCACATAGTCCTTGGGGCACATGCAAAACTGGGGGGATATACTGCACTGAGGGGAATATAAAGCACTGGGCAGCGATAAACAGCACTGGGGGGTATATATGTGGCACCCCAGGGTCCGGTTGCCACAATAGCATTGTCTCCCCCGGGGGACCATGCTGTGCTTGGAAGCAGGGGAAGCTACCTACACCAGGTGAACCACACACACAACACCATCCCAACGCCAGCCCAGAAGGGGGAGCTCGGAAATCCGATTCCAGGGGAGGCCCCCCTCTATAAATTCTGGTTTCGGGGCAGGGCTAGGCAGGCCAGTTCCTAGGAGAACAGTGAAGAAGTACCGTGGACTGGAGCAGAGTAAGGTTCGTCACGAGGCATAGACTAGCCAGCATGAGGGACCCCTAGTAGAGGGTCTGAGGAAGAGGAGAAGTAGGTCTGGGGAGTGGAGCCAGTGCTGGTTTCCCCCATTACCTAGCGCAGTAGCGGACACTGGAGTCCGAGGTTGCGAGGGAATCTAGGCCCAGCAGCCAACACCAGAGGAGGAAAGATTCCAAGTCGCTTGCCCACCACGAGGTCCTGGAGACACAGCAGCACCAGAGAGCTCAGGGAGAAGTAGCCAGTGGAGAGTAACCCAAGAAGGGCTCAAACCATCTGTCATACGGCCAGAGACTCGAGAGGAGAGGTTCGCAGCATAGCTACAGGCAGTCAGGATCCGCTAAGAGCAGCGCAGTTGGGAGGCCTCAGAACTCGCCAGGTGTGGAGGATACCAACTTGCTTCCAAGCTCCAGATCCTTAACACGTCTTGTGGACAGTGCCCTGGACGAATCTGCTACTTCTAATAGTAAAGGTAATGGAGACTGCAACCCCTGTGTCTGTCGGTTATTCTGCGCGCTAAGTCCTGCACCCCCAATGGTTCACCACCTCCATAGACTCTAATGGTACCTTTACACGCCGCCACAACAGGATGGATACCAACGGCAACTTCACGTGCACGAGCACGGGCGAACGGTTACCAACGGGAACCGCACCCTCTTTACACGCCGCCACAAGGTGCGCTACGCTACGCTACATCTACAGCTAGATACATCGCCGGGTGTCGCAAGTAGCCGTCTGTAGCTCAGCGTACCTCATTTACACACCGCAATAACAAGCTAATATGGGCGGACCTGGGGCAGGAGGGACAGCACATAGGCGTGCCACAATTGTGGATTACGAGACGTCCGTACGCTGATAGGACAAAGCAATAATACCATGATTGGCCAGCCAGCGCAGGAGGCTGATTAATACATGACGCTCGAGCAATTGCGTAGTGTGACTGGTCAGCTTCTTAAATATGCCGCCTTGTGCAGCGACAACCAATCGCAACGAAGGAGCTTCCTCCAATGATCGCTGAAGGGGCGTGGTATCCCGGAGCCTGGGTCACGCCTTAGCTACATTCCAGCTACAGCGCAGGGTGTCCAGAGTTCCCTTCTGTTCCTTCTTTACACGCCGATACAGCTCGCTACAATCGGCGATGTTGCCATATGTTTATGGGCAGTGCACGGATACAGAGGTATCTGTAGCCGGCTGTGTCGTCCCGTCTTCAGACGCCGCTACTACGGGCGATATTGGCGCGACAAGCTACATTTGTAGCCTGTAGCGGGTTGTATCCATCCTGTTGTGGCGGCGTGTAAAGGTACCATAAGGGTACCTTTACACGCCGCAATTTTTGGTGGCGATATGAGACGATCTAACGTGCGCGTGCAAGTTTTTCATGCTCACCTCAGATCGTGGATGGCGCCATTACACGTCACAATTTCGCCCTCAACCTAAGGCGATGTGTTGCCCCTGAAATCGCCTCACCTACAGCGGAACCAATCCGGTCGACTTCCCTCGCCGCTTAACACGCCGCAATCCCCAAAGGAATGTGGGCGTATATGTTCAGCTCGGCAAGAACATAGGCGTGCCAGACTGGTTTACACCACGCTCCAAACACGCTCATTGGACAACGCAATAGCGTTATGATTGG
>JARQOC010000005.1:302474488-302509712 GCA_033576535.1 Allobates femoralis | reverse complement strand
CACCCCCATCAGAGACACGCCCATTCATTCCAACGTCCACGTACAGGAAGTCATAGTGAGCGTCCACCAGGGCCATGAGGACCACACTAAAATATCCTTTGTAATTATAATACAAGGATCCCGAGTTTGGGGGTTTAGTGATCCTCACGTGCTTACCATCCAATGCATCTCTGCAGTTAGGAAATTACCAGCGGTTCTCAAACCCTCTGGCAACATCCATCCATTCAGCGGGGGTTGTTGGGAACTGCATGTAGGATGGCAGCAGACTACTCCAGATGGCCTCACACGTCTCGGGGATCAGGCAGCTCAGCAGGGACTCTGACACACGTGAAGTATATTGCAGGTCGGTCCTTGAACAACCTGTTGCCAGGAAGCGCAAAGTTACAGCCAAACGCTCCTCAGGTGGCACAGCTCGACAGTGTCCTTTCGGGCTATCAATGGCCTTATGCGTTCCAACAGGAATGTGAAAGAGTCCTCGGACATACGGAGATAGTTCCTGAAATCATGCGGACTCCGATCCTCCAGCTCACGGACCAGCCGCATGTGGCTTTGGGTCTCCCGTTACAGAAGCCAATCCTGAGCCCACACACGCCATAGTCTGCGAGCCCGCAACCTCTCATATCTATCCTTCAGCCACAATTCCTCTTCCACCAAGGCAAGAGCCACATAGCATCTCCATCAGGGTCCATGATCATCTCACGTACCAACCCCTGCAAAATGTGAGTAAAAGAAACATCACTACAAGAAGACTTCATCACACATCCCCAACACCCACCACTTCCTTCCCTATACATGTCCTAGGCACTTTACAACATCCTACCCAAGGTTGCTCCTATGCCCACCCACATACATATAAAGCACCATTGAAGGGCCAAACACAACATTGCACTGCCTGACAACCAAACCTGGTCACACTACACCCCTGGTCCTCCTCAACAAATACATCTCCATCGTCAAAATCTACACATCATGAGCCTACCCCCATATACCTGCCCATAATGTTCACGTATAACCACAAGGCGGGGCAAAAGAGATAGGTGACATTTATCAAATCATGTTTGTTAACAACTCTATATAATTTCATTATACACGTACTCTAGCCTTTGTGTGTTATTCCCAAAATATCAGCCCACGCAACAGACTATTGAATACTCATCATGTCCAAGAGACATCCCTGAGGTGTTGAGAACGCCGGATCTTCAGAGGCAGACATTTGCAGAAGCCACATGGCCCACTCCACATCTTTGGTATGGCCAGAATAGTCCCATTGTGTGTGGTAAACGACAGTACTATGTGGCCACAATTCAGATGATCAATGCAACTAAAGACGCACGCATCCATCAAACATGATCCTGTATGGCAAAGGCAAAATGGCTTGTCAATGAGGAGTGTGTTTAGGGTGACAAAACACTTATGCATCCATTTGCCAGTACACAATTGATCTAACAAACACAACATCATGACTAACTACATACCCCACCACTTGGGCGTCAGCTACACTACACAATAACGATCCCTAATGCTAAGCTGCTTTAGACGCAACACAGCCATATCACAGTTCATGTGTGCACATCAGTACTTTCTTAATGACTCTGGGCAGCAAGCGTGGCCTACCTCGGTTCGTGAGCGCTTTTTATATGGTAACCAACCAATCAGACAGCAGCGGCGTCTTGTAATCGACATAGCCGCCTGGGCGTACGCAGGTGCGACCAATGATTATGTGCCAGTGCGCTTTTTTGATTGGTCATGTTGTGTTTAAATATGGACGTGCTGGGGTGTCACCCATGCTCCTACTTCAATGTGCATTGTGCTAGTAGCTTGTCATCACAAGAACTCTGTTGGACAGACGGTAAGTGGGGGGACATGCTATTTGCACTCCTGTACCTTAGTTTCTGTGTGCTGCAGACCCATATGTTGGCAGATGTTTGAGCGCCTTATGTACAGCTTCATGTAGCGTCCTGTAGAAGTGTATTTAGCGACGGCTACGCATCGTAACTACCCTCCGTGTCGTGTAGCACACAGAATGTTCCTGGACATCATTGGCAGGACAATGTGTACTACAGCACTATGGTTAGACATAAATATGTGTTCATCTCATGAGTGTGTGTAAATTTAGGTAGTAAGTCCATGTGTGCCATTTGTCAACTACAGACCTTGCCATATTTCACAGCACTCGCCCAACATACATATAGCCCCTGCCATGTCCTGCATGCCCTATGTATGTCCATATGTAAAGGCCACTACTGATTCTGCATACCCAAGCTGAGTAGCAGAACACTTGTAATTTGTAGTGCTGGACATGGGTTGGCCACACAGAATCGGGTGTGACCTGAGATGGCCATGTATGTGTTTGCATGACAAAATGATATGTTTTATTTGCAGATGGCTGGGGATCATGAATTTGTGCAGCAGCTCCTCACCATGTACCAGGAACACGAATGCCTGTGGCGGGTGTCCCTGCCGGAATACCAGGACAAGGCAGCGAGGGCTGTGGCCTACAGGCCGCTGGTGGAGCTGGCCAACAGGCTCCAACCCAGTAAGATCTGGACAGCGGCCCTGATTGTGGAGAAAATCAAGCGCCTGTGCACCGTGTTCACCAAGGCCCACAAGAAATGGATGGATGCACGGTCCGGGGCTGTAATTGAGGAGGTCCTAAGCCACGTCTGTGGTACTATGACCTCCTCACCTTCACCCCGGGCAGGAGGGGCCTCGGGGAACACGGTGCAGCAGGCGCCGCCCGCAACCAGCTGTGGCCACAGCCCAAGACCCTGCCCCGTCACAGGAGGTGCGTAATTGTGTTTGTGTGATGTATGTACACAGCTTGTTGGTACCACTGATGTGGGTTTTGCAGCGCATGTAGAAGGCACCATTGTGGGTTTGTTGCACAAATCTACTTCAGTGTGCTTTTCTATGTGTTTTCTCGTGGCTGTTGCCACAGATTGTGGTGTGTTATGTGTGGTCACTTGCCATATCAATGTGGAGCGTCAGGTGAATATAGTGCACTGGTCTACTTTTTTGTCCATGTGTTTTCCAAACCCTGCTACTGTGCCTTTTGGTGTTAGCCATGGTCAGATAGGCTCTATGTTCTGGTGGGTGTTTGGTTGTGGTAATAGCTTTAATGACATAGCAACATGTGGCTGATGTATATTTTTCTTCTGTTTCATTTACAGGCCCCTTGGGAGCCTGGCTCCAGTGATGAGGACCCAGCCGCTGGTGAGGCTCTCCCTTCAACATCTGCAGGAAAGCCGGTACCTGAGACCAGTGGTGGGGGGCTGGGCCCAGGGCCCAGCTCTGGCATATGGCGATGACGCACACCTACCCCACCAAACACAGAGCTGGGTACCTGGGCAAAACGGGTCCTCTTAGAGTGGGAGAGGACCCCCGGCTCTGGAATCGGGCACGTCGCCAGCATGATGCTGGGCCGCATGGATCCAGAGCAACGTGACATCGCCGAGAGGGCCATCTTTCGTGTCCTGGAGGCGGGTGTAGATGGGTCCCTGCGATGGGGGGCCTCTTGGACCTTCCCAAGGAAGACCACCCCGGGCCCACTGCGCCCCAAAGACAAATGGTGAGAAGTCGGCAAAATCGTGATCCTCCCCCACGAAGACAGCCCTGCCGAGCTGGACCCTCCACCACTAGGTGGGTTTACGTGGATGAGGGGGAGGAGCCATTGTCTGAGCGAGCAGAGGAGGAGGAAGAAGAAAAATGCTACTAGCCAATGCACAATATAGGCATATGGACTTGTTTCAAGGCTGGATAGGGCCTAAAATGTATTTTTTTTTTTTTTGGGTGAAAAAACAAACCAACATATGATTTGCCTGACCTACGTCCACATCTGTGTCACGCTCACTAGTATATTTGTGTGTGTGTTTGGTACTGTGGGTGTCAGATATTAGACATTGATGTAATATAGGTGTGCATGGCGGTTGAAATGGTACAGTATGAACACATGTTTGCCATGTCACACCGCATACCTCTTGAAACTCTGTAGCCCAGTGTGGTTGGTAAAATGTAACCTCACAAACTTTACCCTGTGTGTGTTGCAACAAGGGATGACACAGGATTTAGCTATTCAAACCTTTAATAAAGGTTTAACTTATTTTACAACATTTCCAAAACCACCAAAGAGGCTTTTTCAGCTTAGGAGTAGCCAATACACACTACCCACTTGCCCAATGTGGGACACTATAAGAAAAGAGGCCAACGTGGCCTAACAAATAAGGGTGCCAATATGGCAAAAGGTTTAAACAACTTGTCCAACATGGACATACTAAAAAACAAAGGGCAAATGCCAACATTATTGGGGGGGAAATTGGGGAGTAGGGCGAATGGTGGGCTGGGCTGCCTGGATGGCCATTATCATTGCCCGCAAGCGGGCCAGGTGCGGCTGGGCATCATTGTGGGCCTGCAGCATGTCTGCGACGGTTGGAAGCCCTGTATTGGAAAAAAACAACATTACTCAGGGACAGGTGTAGGGGTGGGTGGGTGGTTGACGTAATTGGTGTGTTGTTCACTTACGTGGCAGACACCCAGCCATGGTTCCATGTTGTGGAGCTGCGGATGGGCTCACATTGCCACCACCACGAGGTCTTGCACCTTCTGTATGAAGGGAACAAACAAAACATCATGAGTGACATAGTGATGTCAGGGCAACTTAAATATATGTATATGTGAAAATTTATAGCCCATTGATAAGATTTACCACCAATAACACACCACTGCAGGCTGCAGGCGATGTTGTGGCCCACGGGAGGTGGAGATGCAGTGGGTGGGGGTGTTACCGGGGGTTGGGTTGATGACCCAAGGCCATGGCCTTTGTGATGCCTCCCTGGAGGGTGATGGTATGGTCCCAGGGGGGTGTGGACTCCCAGGTCCCTCCTGGAACGGTGATGGTGGTGTCCCAGTGGTGGGGGGACTTTGTTGCCCCACAAGGTCTGGTGATGGTGGTGTCCCCGGGGGTGCATAAGATGATGGGCCCACAAGGTCTGGGGATGGTGGTGTCCCCGGGGGTGCGGGAGATGATGGGTCCGCGCTGGCTGGTCATGGTGGGCTTGCAGGGGGAGCCGGGCTTCCTGGCCCTACAATTCCAGGTGATGGTTGGGTCCCCGGTGGTGTTGGGGCCCGTTGCGCCTCCTCTGCGGAGGAGTCTTCGTAATCTGTAATTGAAATATTGGCAAGACACAACATACAGAAACACATACTGTTTGTGTATGAATGTAATGACGGCGTCAATGCTAGGTGGAAAGTATTTTGTCTACAACGACACTATGGTTAGGGGCCACTCTTTGTGAGAAAATTTAAAAAAAAACAGTCAACACAAGTTTTTGTTGAGAAACACCCTTGCCTTACTAGAGGATGGATTATGCCTCAAAACACTACAGCACACAGTAAGCATCTGGTGGTGCCACCATGGGGTCAGAAACATAGCACTCACCTTGTAGTCCCTTTGCCCAATTGTGATGAATGTAATGTGCAATGCTATGTGTCAGAGTGCGCACATATGTGCAGCCAGGTGTGATGTGGCCCTTCTAAAGTGCATGAATATATTGACCACTACTTTGGTGCCATTACACAGCTATGTTGGGCAACACACAAGTCAATCCTCACTCTAGGCTTTGCCACTCCAAACAGATATGGTTGTATTCAGCACCTTAATGTACCAGTGTGAACACCATGCATATGCACATTGATGACAGGTCCACCTGCTGCTTAATGTCACACTATGTGCCATGGCCCAATAACATATGATGTTTGTGTAGTGTTTGGAGTAGGAAGCTTGGCATGTGTGTGTTTGGCATTGCCACATACTCACCATGCAGCCTGGCAATCCGGGCACGAATGTCCACAATGCGCCCTGGGGACTTGTGTTTCAGGTCTGCTATTTTTTTCTGGATCTGTTTGCGGGTCCTCTCCACCCCCAGTTTCTGGAGCAGGTCCCGCTGAATCCGCCTGAGTATGCTGCGCTTGCACAGCCGTGGGTGCCGGTGACGCTGGTGACACCAGTAGTCATGGCGGTCACACAGGTCTATGACAAGCATTAGCTCTGCCAGACGCCGTGTGGCAGCGCACTGTGCAGCGGCCATGACTGTTCTCCTATGTGCAGGGGAGGGGCAGGCACCTGGCAGGCAGGGAGTAATGAAAACAAACGTGATTACCTATATACCTATAGGGTACCTTTACACGCCACAATATCTGGTGGGAATCCTGAAGGCGATATGTCGCCCTGAAACTATCTCCGTCAAAATGCCTCCCAGTTGCGGCGTGTATTTGGGGAATTTGGCGGCTTTAAATCGCCTGTCGCCTTGTTCTTGATTTCAGAGCACTGCTCCAAAATCAGAGGCAATCATGAAGGCAAGATTCCCAGCTTTTGGCGTGTGATAGGGCGATAGTGATGGAATCTGCTTGCCTGTTAATTTCCCGTAGGCGTGTCACAGCGTGCTGTAGTCCGCGCGCCCGTCAGCGATGATTGGTGGTGGCTACTGTGTTTCCATTGGCTGTCCGTTCACAGGGCGCCATATTTGAAGAGCTGTCCGTTCAGCAACACACACATCTTCAATGGCGTCATGTATTAGCCAGCCTTCCAGCGCAGGCTGCCCAATCATAACGCTATTGCCATTGTCCAATGAGCGTGTTTGGGGCGCGGTGTAAACCAGTCTGGCACGCCTATGTTCTCGCCGCGCTGAACATGTACGCCCACATTCCTTTGGGATTGCGGCGTGTGAAGCGGCGAGGAAAGTCGACCGGATTGGTTCTGCTGTGAGTGAGGTGATTTCAGGGGCGACACATCGCCTTAGGTTGAGGGAGCAATTGCAGCATGTAATGGCACCATCGGCGATCTGAGGCAAGCATGAAAAACGTGCACGTGCACGTTAGATCGCCTTATATCACCTGTAAAAAATGCGGCGTGTAAAGGTACCCTAATGGAGACCAACTCCTCCCTTGGGGAGCTACACCATCACAGCTGCAACTCCATCATCCCCAGAGGTCCCGGACCACAGTAGCGGCCCCTACCGGCCACCTTCCACAGGTGGCGTCACAACAAACTCTTTTTATTTTATTTTTACCCCTTTTCAATTCCCCTTTTTACGGACCGCCAAATAGAAAACCATGGACCGGGTCACACCACCGTAACAGCATCCCCACAACCCCGACGACAATGAGAACACCCGGTTCCGAGTACCCCACAACCACCGCTGGGGTGAGTCATAAACAGTACTATGGGGAATATACAGTACAGGGGGATAACAGCACTTGGGGATACACAACACTGGGTAGAGATACAGCGCTGGGTGGGGATTTACAGTACTGGGGGTAAATACAGTACTGGGGGATATACATTACTGGGGAATATACAGCACTGGGCAGAGATATACAGCACTAGGGGGAATATACAGCATTGGGGTATATACAGTACTGGGGGACATATATGTCACAGGGTGGTATAGCAGTTAGGGAATCAGGAGGCGAGATGGTAAGATGGGCTAGGCGAACAGGGGAACTAGCCCGACCCTTAGACTGGGGGTCCCTGGCTCACCCTGATCCTGAAATTACCTCTCAAGGTAAAGATGTTCAGGCCACCACCCTAGCCCTTCGCTCCTGATCAGATCAGCCATAGGCTAAAAGTCCCTACCTTCACCCACGGACCAGGAAAAGACTACCACTCCAGTAGAAGGGAACAGCTGCAGCTCCAGCTAACACAACTGCACCGCACGGGTCCTAGAAGAGAAATGAACTCTATTTGCGATATCTGGTGGAGGGAAGCAGAACTACTTAAGGCTGAGGGGGTGGAGTGCAGAAAGCTCAGACACACCCCTTCACCTTTACCTCCACATGCAGAGCCGCAGCATAGAAGGAAAGAAAAAGCTCAATTTAATCATAGCAGTAGCACTCATGAACTGCAAAGCAGTCAACACATGACAATATACAGCACTAGGGGGCACATATACTACTGGGGGGACCTCTGTCACAGAGATCATCAGGAGGCACATATTACTGGGAAGCACAAAGGTCACTAGGGGACACATAGCTGGGGGGCACACATAGAACCAAGTGGCATGCATGGGAGGTACAGAGATCATCGGGGGGCAAATAGTATTGGAGGGCACAGAGATCAATGGTGGACATGAAGCTGTTGGGCACAGAGATCACAGGGAGCACATAGCTGGGGGGGTACAGAAATCCCCGAGAGGCACATAGTACTGGGAGGCACAGAGATCACTGGGGAGCACATAGTACTGAAAGGCACAGAGATCACCAGGGGGGCATAGCTGGGGAGCACAGAGATCACTGGGGGCACATAGCTGGGGTCACAGACAGCCCTGTCAATGCTCTGTCAGCTGCTTCTCTATTGCATGGGATGGGTGCATCCGCCTACAAAGTGGCCCTCACGGCCAGTGTGAGGACATAATCTTTCATGAAATGTGAACGCAGCAGTATTTCAGCAGTGAATGTTGCGTGCACTTGGATCAAAGGGCTGGCAGCTAGTAAGTTGTGACTGCTGCCCAAGCACCATGAAGCCCAGAATCCTGAGTGATGTCACAATATCACATGAGCTACAATTACCGACAGCACTGTAAAGGCACCAGCACGGGAGGTGAGTGTTTTATTTTAACAGGAGGGATCGAGTGGAATCAGAAGTGGTTGTTCCACTGTGGACAACCCCTTTAATAAATGAAGTCACTGCAGTAATAGTTACCAAATTCATATTCATTAAAATGTGCACACCACTTAATGAATTAGTCATTAGTGATGAGCGAGTACGCTTGTGACTACTCGGTACTCGCACGAGTATCACTGTACTCGGGCTACTCGGCGAGTACCGAGTAATCTCACGATACTCGTGCTGTACGCGGGGTCCTCATCCCGGCATGTTGGCACTCTTTAGAGAGCCAGCCCACATGCAGGGATTGGCTGGCAGTCACTGCAATGCCACAGCCCTGTTAGTTGTGGCATTGCAGTGATTGGCCAACTCGCACAGCGTGACCGAGCCTTTATAAGACCCGGCCACGATGTGCTCTGCACACAGCCATCCGGAGAGTCAGTGTAGGGAGAGTGTCTGCTGCTTAAGGGACAGATTTGCGGCCCTCATAGGTAGATCCGGAGCAGGGCTGCAAACTGCTGCTGACCAGAACAGTCCTTCTCAGGACTAATCTAGGAGGATATAGGCAGGGTGATCCAGATCGGAGTCCAAGCTTTCCAGTGACCAGAACAGTCCTCAGGAAACTGTTGGAGCTGACTAGCTGTATACAGGCAGGGTGTAATATCCATATCCAGCTTTCCTGTGACCAGAACAGTCAGGAGACTGTTGTAGTTGACTAGCTCTATACAGGCAGGGTCTAATATCCAGCTTTCCTGTGACCAGAACAGTCAGGAGACTGTTGTAGTTGACTAGCTCTATACAGGCAGGCTCTAATATCCAGCTTTCCTGTGACCAGAACAGTCACCAGACTGTTGTAGTTGACTAGCTCTATACAGGCAGGCTCTAATATCCAGCTTTCCTGTGACCAGAACAGTCACCAGACTGTTGTATCTGACTAGCTGTATACAGGCAGGGTCTAATATCCATATCCAGCTTTCCTGTGACCAGAACAGTCACCAGACTGTTGTAGTTGACTAGCTCTATACAGGCAGGGTGTAATATCCAGCTTACCTGTGACCAGAACAGTCACCAGACTGTTGTAGCTGACTAGCTCTATACAGGCAGGGTCTAATCTCTAATATCCAGCTTTCCTGTGACCAGAACAGTCACCAGACTGTTGTAGTTGACTAGCTCTATACAGGCAGGCTCTAATATCCAGCTTTCCTGTGACCAGAACAGTAACCAGACTGTTGTAGTTGACTAGCTCTATACAGACAGGCTCTAATATCAACTTTCCTGTGACCAGAACAGTCACCAGACTGTTGTAGTTGACTAGCTCTATACAGGCAGGGTGTAATATCCAGCTTTCTGTTGTAGTTGACTAGCTCTATACAGGCAGGCTCTAATATCTAGCTTTCCTGTGACCAGAACAGTCACCAAACTGTTGTAGTTGACTAGCTCTATACAGGCAGGCTCTAATATCCAGCTTTCCTGTGACCAGAACAGTCACCAGACTGTTGTAGTTGACTAGCTCTATACAGGCAGGCTCTAATATCCAGCTTTCCTGTGACCAGAACAGTCAACAGACTGTTGTAGGTGACTAGCTCTATACAGGCAGGGTATAATATCCAGCTTTCCTGTGACCAGAACAGTCAGGAGACTGTTGTAGTTGACTAGCTCTATACAGGCAGGCTCTAATATCCAGCTTTCCTGTGACCAGAACAGTCACCAGACTGTTGTAGTTAACTAGCTCTATACAGCCAGGCTCTAATATCCAGCTTTCCTGTGACCAGAACAGTCACCAGACTGTTGTAGTTGATTAGCTCTATACAGGCATGGTGTAATATCCAGCTTTCCTGTGACCAGAACAGTCACCAGGCTGTTGTAGCTGACTAGCTGTATACAGGCTGGGTCTAATCTCTAATATCCAGCTTTCCTGTGACCAGAACAGTCACCAGACTGTTGTAGTTGACTAGCTCTATACAGGCAGGCTCTAATATCCCGCTTTCCTGTGACCAGAACAGTCACCAGACTGTTGTAGTTGACTAGCTCTATACAGGCATGGTGTAATATCCAGCTTTCCTGTGACCAGAACAGTCACCAGACTGTTGTAGTTGACTAGCTCTATACAGGCAGGGTGTAATATCCAGCTTTCCTGTGACCAGAACAGTCAGGAGACTGTTGTAGTTGACTAGCTCTATACAGGCAGGCACTAATATCCAGCTTTCCTGTGACCAGAACAGTCACCAGACTGTTGAAGCTGTATACAGGCAAAATGCGCAAGGGCGTTGGCAAGGGACAAGGAAGTGGACGTGATGGTGGTGCAGGCAGAGGCCGAGGTCGTGTGCAAGCACTAATTTCGGAACAACAAAGTGGCACACCTACTCGCTCGCACGTCCTGTCCCAAATTCTTGGGGCCCGCAGCAGTACACCGCTCTTGAACCAAGACCAGTGTCAACAGGTTGTTACTTGGATAGCGGATAATGCTTCAATTCAGATTGCCACCTCCACAAACACCCTTTCTTCCACACGGTCAAGTGTCAGTAGCCGTGATACTGCACCGCACATTTCCCAACCTGATCCTCCTTCCTACCACCAGGCCGAGTACACGTCCACGGACGTTACTGATCCCACACTAGGACACTCGGAAGAGCCGTTCACGTATCCATTCGCAGAATCTGGCCTCTCGCCAGCTCCTGTTGAAGTGGGTGATGAGGAGATGGTATGTACAGATGCCCAAATATTTGAGCAGTCACGTTCTCCGAAGGGAACGTTGGCAACGTGTCTCAACAAGGGTTGGACGATGATGAGACACAATTGCCATGAAGTCAGGAGGAGGATCACAGTGCAGAAGAGGAAGACAACGTGGTGGATGATCCAGTAGCTGGCCCAACCTGGCAGGAGGATATGCAGAGCGAGGACAGCAGTGCACAGGGGGAGGGAGGCGTAGCATCCCAACAGGCAGTAAGAAGCAGGGTCGTGTCCGCAGGCAGAAGGCAGGCAACCGTTCCCTGGAACAACAACACGACACAAGGTGCCTGTGCAAATGTTAGGTCTTCCCGAGTCTGGCAGTTTTTTAAGTTGGCTCCAGATGACTCTAAGAAGGCCATTTGCAACACCTGCCATGCCAGCATCAGCAGGGGTACGAAAACTAGCAGCCTGACCACCACCAGCATGATCAGGCACATGTCAGCCAAGCACCCGATTTTGTGGGAAGTACAACAGAGTCGAGGTACGGTGCTTGCTGATGTCACTGCCACGTCTTCGCATGTTGTGCGTGCGAGCCAATCCCCTGTCCATGCTGGCTGCGAACAAGCCTCCGGCCCTGCACCTGAAGTTGCCCACGCACAAATAACACCACCATCAAGCACGTCCTTGTCCCAGCGCAGTGTTCAATTATCCATTCAGCAAACCTTTGAACGCAGGCGCAAATACGCTGCCAACGCCCCACATGCCACAGTCCTAAATTATCACATTTCGCGACTGCTTGCGCTAGAAATGTTACCTTTCCGGCTGGTGGAGACGGAAGCATTCCGCGACCTGATGGTGGCTGCTGTCCCACGTTACTCGGTCCCCAGCCGCCACTATTTCTCCAGATGTGCCGTCCCCGCATTGCATAGCCACGTGTCACAAAGCATCACACGTGCCTTGAACAACGCTGTTTCAGCCAAAGTCCACCTAACCACAGACACGTTGACAAGTGCTTGTGGGCAAGGCCGCTACATCTCCTTGACGGCACACTGGGTTAATATTGTGGAAGCTGGGACGAGGGACGGAACATGTCCTTCCTACACCAAGGATTGCAGGCCCTACCTCAGTCAGGGTTTCACCCACACTCTACAGCTCCGGAATGTCATGCTCCTCAGCCTCCTCCTCCTCCTCCTCCTCCTGCGCATCCTCATCCACTTTACCCTCCACACCAGTCCCAAGTTGGAAGCACTGCAGCACTGCCTCTGCGAAGCGGCAACAGGCTGTGCTGAAGCTAATATGCATAGGTGACAAACCCCACAATGCAGAAGAGGTGTGGACAGTTCTGAAAGAGCAGGCAGATCACTGGCTCACACCTCTGAACCTAAAGCCAGGAAAGGTTGTGTGTGACAATGGCCGGAACCTGATGGCAGCTTTGAGGTGAGGCCAGCTGACGCATGTTCCATGCGTGGCCCATGTGCTCAACCTGGTGGTTCAGCGGTTTCTAAAGTCATACCCAGAGCTGTCTGATCTGCTGGTAAAAGTTTGTCGCCTGTCTGCACATTTTCGCAAGTCACCTGCTGCTTCAGCCGGCCTTGCCGGGTTTCAGCGCCGTTTGCGTCTTCCGGCCCACAGACTGGTGTGTGATGTCCCCACGCGTTGGAATTCAACTCTGCACATGTTGGTCAGGATATGTGAGCAGAAGAGGGCAGTTGTTGACTACCTGCATCACCTAAGCCGTCGGGAAATGGGTCAAACTCCACACATAACACCTGAGGAGTGGAGATGGATGTCCGAACTATGTACCGTCCTCCAAAACTTTGAGGACTCCACCAAGATGGTGAGCGGCGATGACGCCATTATTAGTGTCACCATACCGCTACTCTGCCTTTTCAAACGGTCTCTGCTGAAAAACAAAGATGATGCATTGCAGGCGGAGCGCGATGACTTGGAGCAAGAAACAGTAGTGGGTGTGGGTGATAACACACAGCCCAACCTCATCTCATCACAACGTGCAGTGGAGGACTATGATGATGAGGAGGAGGATGAAGACATGGAGCAACTCTCTGGCCAAATTGAGGATATGACATGCACGCCAGTCATACCCTCGCTTCAGCGTGGCTGGCCAGAGGACAGGGGAGATGAGGAGGAGGAGGAGGACAGCATGTTCAGTCATCGTGTTGGTCAGGATACTGAAGTGATGGCTGTTAAGAGTCTGGCGCACATGGCTGACTTTATGGTAAGCTGCCTGGCTCGTGACCCTCGCGTTCAGAACATCTTGGCCGACAATCAGTACTGGTTGGCAACACTCTTAGACCCACGCTACAAGGAGAACTTTATGTCTCTCATTCCTGAGGCAGAGAGGTCAGCCAAAATGCAGCAGTTCCAGAAGGCCATAGTCACGGAAGTAGGCAAAGCATTCCCCTCACAAAACGCTAGTGGCAATAGTCAGGAATCGGTGGACAATCAAGACGTACGGCCGAGAGGGGCACAAGTCCAATCCGCCAGAGGTAGGGAAACAGTCTTTACGATGTGGGACAGTTTTTTCAGCCCCTCACGTACCACAGCCCCTGAGGTGCGGGGTAGTTCCACAAGAAATGCTAAGTTTGGCCAGATGCTGAAGGAGTACCTTGTAGATCGAGCAACTGTACTGCGACATTCCTCTGTGCCTTACAATTATTGGGTCTCCAAGCTGGACACGTGGCATAAATTGGCTCTCTACGCCTTGGAAGTCTTGGCCTGCCCTGCTGCTAGCGTTTTGTCAGAGCGTGTTTTCAGTGCCGCAGGTGGAATCATTACTGATAAACGCACCCGCCTGTCAACTGAAAATGCTGACAGGCTGACTCTGATCAAGATGAACAAGAGTTGGATTGGGCCAGACTTCACCACACCACCAACAAATGACAGCGGAATTTAAATTTTGTTATGGGAATTTGCCATGTACCTCCACTCACCCATGGGTACACACTTCTGGACTTTGGCTAATCGCTGGACTGCTCCTCCTCCTCATGTGCCACCATGATGACAATAGTTAGGCTGTTGTTTCAGGTATACCCCCAGTGGTAAATTTTTTCACCCATTCTTTTAGAATGGGCATTACAACGACAGGAGACCCGCTCCTTTTCAATGAGAAAAATGTTTTGAGGCCCTCCTGCACGTCTCTATCCAGGGACAATGTGGAGCCTCCCAATTTTTGGCTGCCCTGCCAAAGGGCAATACTACAATACACCCACTTCAGGTTTACAGGCCCTCATGCATGTCTGTATGCATGGGTCATTGTTGAACATCCCAATTTTTGGCTGCCCTGCCAAAGGGCAATACTACAATACACCCACTTCAGGTTTACAGGCCCTCATGCATGTCTGTATGCATGGGTCATTGATGAACCTCACAATTTTTGGCTGCCCTGGCAAAGGGCTATACTACAATACACCCACTTCAGGTTTACAGGCCCTCCTGCACGTCTGTATCCAGGGGCATTGTTGAACCTCCCAATTTTTGGCTGCCCTGCCAAAGGGCTATACTACAATACACCCACTTCAGGTTTACAGGCCCTCCTGCACGTCTGTATCCAGGGGCATTGTTGAACCTCCCAATTTTTGGCTGCCCTGCCAAAGGGCAATACTACAATACACCCACTTCAGGTTTACAGGCCCTCATGCATGTCTGTATGCATGGGTCATTGTTGAACCTCCCAATTTTTGGCTGCCCTGCCAAAGGGCTATACTACAATACACCCACTTCAGGTTTACAGGCCCTCCTGCACGTCTGTATCCAGGGGCATTGTTGAACCTCCCAATTTTTGGCTGCCCTGCCAAAGGGCAGTACTACAATACACCCACTTCAGGTTTACAGGCCCTCCTGCACGTCTGTATCCAGGGGCATTGTTGAACCTCCCAATTTTTGGCTGCCCTGCCAAAGGGCTATACTACAATACACCCACTTCAGGTTTACAGGCCCTCCTGCACGTCTGTATCCAGGGGCATTGTTGAACCTCCCAATTTTTGGCTGCCCTGCCAAAGGGCTATACTACAATACACCCACTTCAGGTTTACAGGCCCTCATGCACGTCTATATCCAGGGGCATTGTTGAACCTCACATTTTTGGACTGCCCTGGTAAAGGAAAATACTACAATATACCCACTTCCTCAAAATGGGCACATTATGTCAAGACAGGGCTTCATGTACGTCTCTTCTCAGGGACATCGGAGTGCCGCATAATGTTTTCACGTAAAATCTTTCATGTAATCACAAAATGTAACATACACAAACTGTATCTCACTATTGGGTATGTGCCCTTAACATTTCCACCCTGAATATTCATTTTGGTGTCATTTTCGAAGGTTTTCTGGTGACTCCGTAAAATTGGCGTGAAACTCGGACAACATTGTTCACAGCTGTGACTTTTGAGTGAGATATGCTTACAGGGCTCTTCCCCATGGTGTTGCCATGTCATTTGAGCACTCTTCTGAGACTTTTGTGACATTTTTAGGGTTTCTACATGCTGCCGGCGGTCATTTCATAAAAATACTCGGGTCTCCCATAGGATAACATTGGGCTCGGTGCTCAGGCCGAGTACACGAGTATCTTGGGATGCTCGGCCCAAGCTTCGAGCACCCGAGCATTTTAGTACTCGCTCATCACTATTAGTAATCTTACACAGTGCATACACATTATATAGAACTGCGGTCTTGCTGCCACAAGTGGTATTGTATTTAACATTTTGTAATGTCACGTCGGGAGAGAAGTGAAAATCCCTCTGCTGGGAAATCATCATATATCCAACATTTCCAAACTCCAATCAGAGACTGCAGGGCGGAAGAAACCCACCTTAGGGCAGAACCCGCTTCTTGTTGGATGGAGGAGTTACGACAGGGAGAGGTAGGCAACAGGAGTGGTTCCAGACAGGGTGTCGGGCCATGAGGCCGACTGGTCACATCTGCTGCCAGCCTTTAGTGTCTGTGCAAGCTGCAGGAAGGAAACCAGGTCCTAAGTGCCCAGGTATTTAGGACATGGCCACAGAACCTGAAGGTTATCGTATTTCATGCCTGGTAGCCATCCTTTTGGGCCCGTCCAGGACACAGTGGAAAAGAGCCAGAGAACTGAAGCAGATGCTTTCATGGCTTACGCCACCTGCCCGGCTGGAGGGTAGCCATAGACCCAAGCGATCTAGAGGACCCATAGAGGAACTAGTGACCTTTGGAACAGAAGTCAGCAGGAAGTCCAAAAACCTTATCCCAGCAGAGTGGACTTCAGCTTTTTCTGGACTGGCCAAGCTGCCTGCCTGGTTCTGCACATGTCCTGGCTGTATTGAACAACCTTCAGTAATGGTAAAGAACTAGCGGAGTCGTCGATACCCAAACACGACGCAACCTGAAACCAACGGACACAATGTTGCCGCTATTCCTGCGGCACCTTGCTGGCCACTGCCATCGATGTACCTCCTTGCCGCACACAACGCTGCCTCAGTAAGTGCACATGCTGAGGTGGCCGCCATCTATGAACACATGAGTATGCAAAGATGGTGGCACCCAGCAAAACTGGGCATGCAGGGGGCGGATATGCGCATGCATATCCATAACGTACATAGTTTCATGCGATCCATAAAAGTACATCTTTTTAGGGCAGCCTATCATGATCCCTAGTCAAAGTCATCTAGACATAGCCTATCCACTCCACCAGTCTCAAGTGGATCACAAATAATGGTTGGTGGCCACTTATACTGCTCCTATCTGTTCCCCATCTCCTCAAGTTGACTATACCATCATTGTAAATAAACACCTTTACTTTGTGTCAACCCCACCTCATTGTTAAGGTACCATCACACGCTAGGATCTCGTTAACGATATAATTGAAACCTCACGGATTTATGATCGTTCAAACAATATTGTTTGTGCGTCGTTGCGTGTAAACAAACGATGGTGGAACGATAAATCGTTAGATCGTTCATCAAAAATTTGAGATCCTGAACTCAAATCTATCGTTTGTCGTCCAATTAACATTCTGTGAAGCAGCAACATCGTTCAGTGTAACATCTTTTTGAACGATGTCGTTCATAATTCTCCTATTCCTGCCGCATTTTAACATCGTTCAATCGTTCTTCTCCAAGTAGCTGGCGTATTGCCAAATTTAAGATCATTAACAATATCCATGCATGTGACAACGCACTAATGATGTCGAAATGATCGCGGTCACGTGACATAGCTAACGATATCGTTCACCTATATCCTAGTGTGTAATGGTACCTTTAGATTGTAAGCTGTTATTAAGCAGGGCTGTCATTATTTTGCTCTCTTTTTTTTTTTTTTGCATGAGGAAGTGAGGCACTAGCGCTACAAGCCCAGACAGCACAGCCAGGTACACAGTGTTCCAGGGACCAGTGTTGCTCAGTCAGCAAGAAGCATGATTTAAAGGAGATGAAAGACGGCACTCACCGGATCTCTTTGACGTGCTCTTTATTCACGAAATATAAGGGTACATAGTGCAGGGAGGGGTCGGCAGGGTGGACAATGGCTCCATTTCGCGCGTATAGCGCTTCCGCGGGTCAGTGGGGAATCACTGCTGGTCGGTTCCTGGTTCCGTGCCCTGGACCCTCAATGGCGGGGTGGGGGTGATGATGATGGGTGATTTGTAACGTGACGCCACCTGTGGTACCTGGTAATAGGGTTGGCAGCGCTGCGGACGGCCGCTGAGGTGATATGAACGCAGCTTTGGTAGTACAGTTCCCCATAGGTGGAGCTTTACCTCAGGGCAGCAGGGTGAATGAGGACAGTAGTAGTAGCGGGTCTGCTGTGAACGCTGCAGGTGGCGGCGGTGAAGGAGACACATACACAATAGCCTCTGTTTCAGTACCTTTTTACTGATGTCCGGTAACAGGCACGGTCCAGGAGGGTAACCAGGTTTCGGTGCAACTTGGGACGTTCACCTTGGAGAGTTGTGAGGCCTCCTCCATTAGTGTGTGCGATAATTGGGGTAAGTCCTGCCTGTAACTGAACTTGCCGCTCTTTCTAACTCTTAAGGTACCTTTACACGCGGCAACTTTTCTAGGAATTTCACTGGCAACTTACTGGTTGCAGTGAAATCATGGAGATATTGTTCCATTTGTACACAGCAACAAGATAGAACAATGTGTCCATGATTTCACTGCAACCAGTAAGTTGCCAGTGAAATTCCTAGAAAAGTTGCCGCGTGTAAAGGTACCTTTAAGGTACCATCAGGGTACTACTCCACAACCAACAATGAGGACCTTGCTGTGGGGATCCCTATTCTCCTCTTGGGCCTCTGGTCCTATGCTTGGTCAAGTTTGGTGTTTCAATTGGTGTAACTTCAGGGGGACTAAATTCTCCTGGTTGGTCCGCGCTTTCTCTGCTACATTTTAGATGAATAGCAACTTCGGACTCCGGTGTCTGGGTGGGCTAAAGGGATACCAGATATGTTCCCTTCTTCTTTCTTCCAACTTCTTCCAGTGGCCTCCGTCCCTCTCCCTAGGGCGTTGCACAGCTGGGTCAGGTTTCCTGGTTCTGGGCCTGGCTTGGTCCCAGCAACCAGCTCCTTCCACTTCCTCCGACTAACTATTCACTGAATGACTTCAGTATTACTGGCTGAATCCTCCCCTCAGGCCTGGATCTTTATAGGGGATCTGGCTTAAGGTCAACCAGTTGGGCTCCCACTCCAGGTCTGGAGTGGAAAGTGTTGGGTGCTGTGTATGCCAAGGTGTACATCCCTCCCTGCACTGGTGGGTCCTGTGGCAATCCCCCGCAGGGGTGCCACACATGCATGCACAATTACGCCACTGCCATCTTTGGACACCTCAGGGGGAGAGAGCACAAGAGGGAGAGACAAAGCACCCGGGCGTGAGTGCACAAGGGGGCAGAGAGCGCGACCAGGGGGAGGGAGGAGCCCACAGGGGGAGAGAGTGCATAGGAGGTGTGAGGTAGCGACCCAGGGAACTCGCTTGGCCACGGAAAAACACCGACACGTACTTACAATGTAACAAATAACTACCCGTTTATTTAGCAACACACATCATAAACCGGGTAGCAAATCAAAACATTGCACATAAGCACATCACATAATACATTACATATACAATAGCAAAGCACATCACATGATACATTCATTACATATACAATAGAACACAGATTACATTTACCATAAATATCTATCACCGGGCCCTGTGGGTCCCAATGTCGGGTCCAGCCGCCTAACTCTGTTTACCTAGTACTTATTACTAACCCAGACCCCCTCACAGGATCCGGGGTACAGCCCTGTTCACACAGGTCTCATACAGGCTACTATACTGCGGACAGCCTTCACTCACATACATCCAAGGTCAACGGGACCATATCACGACCCATGGTCGGTCCCAATGGCGGCTATGATCACCTGGCCCTTGAGCTGTACTCAGTCTCACACCACTTGGCATAGTACTGGCTCCAGCCTGACCGGTAACTTCCACACCGCATGTGATCCATCATACCACATCCATGGATCACACACGTCCTCATACAAGCTCACAGCCCATCACACGATATCCATGGATTGCGGCTCCCCTGGGTCCATAACAGGGATTGGCAAACCTGAGTTACCGGGTAAACCATGCGTCACCAAGGCCTCCTCACCATGTGTCCAGGCCACCAGCCGCCACCAAACCTCCATACTCAGGCAGGTCTCCAGGTCGACGACTGTGCCCCACGCCTGGGTCGAGCGCCCTTCAGGATCGGCCCTGGTTCCCCACTCTAGGAGCCTTCTTAACCCCTGTATCTGGCTACAGGTTCACACGCACCATCAGAGGGACAGGTGCCTCCCGCATGCAGCAGGCCAAGCCTCCCTCTCATCCCAATGGGACGGAATGCGTCTGATTTAACATCCACACTGGCTGGGTATCTCCCACAGACTAAACTGAACTGAACTCCCACACACAGCTCCAGGCAGCTTCTTAACGTCGATGCCACACCCACCTTACACACCCACACCTGGAATTGATCAATTAACACACCTTGTTTCTTGGCCACTCATTCGGCTCATCAACCTCTCAGATCTTACAGCACTCTCACTCAGCTGTTAACCCACTGTGTATCGGACAGGTTTAACACAGCACACACACAGTAAAACAGGCTGATCTGAATAGGTTCCTATGCTGTTATCCCATGTAATGCACCCGGCCATGGGTCACATCACCACAGGGGAGAGGAAAGTCGATGGATAGAGCACAGAGATGAGAAGACAGCACATGGGGAAAGAGTGGACAAGGGGGAGAGACAGCCGCCGCACTCACGCCATAGAACTCGCCCCCATCATGACGTCACCACCTTCGTCATTTGATAGCATTGGGCCCCCATCTAGTGTATAATATATATATCTTCTGTGTGTATATACATATGAGTTGTGTGTATGTACATTTGTCCTGGTGGCGCACGGGACTTGTAAGATTCCTAATTCAATAAGTGGTCCTATTAATGTGCCTATTAATGAATTGATTGTATATTACTTCAGAGGCTTCATTTATTATGACTGTCATGGAAAACACATTAATCAGGACCGTTGTTCTTGGCCGGTATAAATGGGAAATGTGATGCCAATAACACTATCTGTATGGGGACAAAATGCTCTATTCGTAATTGTTCTACCTCCATCGTTATTTGTCAGCCTGTGTGAGGAACTGATACACAAATTCTGGATGATATTACTATAGTCGATTAAAGGTCTGAAATCGGCTCCTGTAAATATAACTTTTATGTGTAATGGTGAAAAACTCACCGAAAAAATAGCCATGACAAACATCCATTGCACTTAGCAGGAAGATAGTAGCTCCACTGAGACAGGTGTCTAATACCAGTGCACAATCTCCTGCAACCAGCCAAGCATTGGGGGCGGTTGTGTCATCTGCAACCAGCTATATTATGGGGGAGGTGATTGGTGGTAGTTATAGACACACTAGATGGTGGCCCGATTCTAACGCATCGGGTATTTTAGAATATAGAAATAGAGATTGCATGGGGAAGGCGGTGAGGGCTGAATTGGGAGGAACTTTGAAGAAGGAGCGGCGGGGAAAGGACGGCGTGGCAGGGGGGAGGAGGGAGGACAGAGCAGCAGGGGGGAGGAGGATGGAGAACAGAGGAGGTAGCGGCGGGGTGTGGGAGGATGTAGCAGCACAGGCAGGCAGAGGAAGGAGCGGCAGGTGGAGAATGGAGCACAGAGCGGCATGGGGAGGAGGACGGAAGGCGAAGCGGTGGGGTGGGGGAGGATGGAGCAGCACAGGCAGGGGGTGGACAGAGGATGGAGTGGCAGAGGGGAGGAGGACAAAGGAAGGAGGAGGAATCGGTGGGGTAGGGGAGGATGGAGCGGCACAGGCAGGGGGAGGACGGAGCGGCAGGGGGAGGATGAAGCACAAAGCGGCGGAGGGGTGGAGGACAGGATGAAGCGGCAGGGTGGGGGAGAACGGAGCAGCACAGGCAGGGGGAGGACGGAGGATAGAGTGGCGGAGGTGAGGAGGACAAAGGAAGGAGGAGGAAGCAGTGGGGTGGGGGAGGATGGAGTGGCACAGGCAGGGGGAGGACGGAGCGGCAGGTGGAGGACGAAGCACAGAGCGGCGGGAGGGAGGAGGATGTAGAATGAAGCGGCAGGGTGGGGGAGGACGGAGCATCACAGGCAGGGGGAGGATGGAGGATGGAGTGGCGGAGGTGAGGAGGACAAAGGAAGGAGGAGGAAGTGGTGGGGGAGGATAGAGCGGCAAAGGCAGGGGGAGGACGGAGCAGCAGGGGGAGGACAGAGTGGCAGGGTGAGGACAGAGCGGCAGGTTGAGGACAGCGGCAGGGGGAGGACAGACCAGCAGGGGGAGGAGAGAGCGGCAGGGGGAGGACAGAGCAGCATGGGGAGGACAGAGTGGCAGGGGGAGGACAGAGTGGCAGGGTGAGGACAGAGCGGCAGGGTGAGGACAGCGGCAGGGGGAGGACAAAGCAGCAGGGGGAGGAGAGAGCGGCAGGGGGAGAGAGAGAGCGGCAAGGGGAGGACAGAGCAGCATGGGGAGGACAGAGTGGCAGGGGGAGGACAGAGCGGCAGGGAGAGGACAGAGCGGCAGGGGTAGGAAAGAGCGGCAGGGGGAGGACAGAGCAGCAGGGGTGGGGGAGGCCAGAGCAGCACAGGCAGGGGGAGGATGGAGGATGGAGTGGAGGGGGGAGGAGGATAAAGGAAGGAGGAGGAAGCGGTGGGGTAGGGGAGGATGGAGTGGCACAGGAAGGGGGAGGACAGAGCAGCAGGGGGAGGAGGACAGAGGACGAAGCGGTGGGGTGGGGGAGGATGGAGCAGCACAGGCAGGGGGAGGATGGAGTGGCGGAGAGGAGGCGGACAAAGGAAGGAGGAGGAAGCGGTGGAGGAGGATGGAACGGCACAGGCATGGGGAGGACGGAGCACAGAGCGGTGGGAGGAGGAGGATGGAGGACAATGCGGCGGGGTGAGGGAGGATGGAGCACTGTAAGGCAGCTCAGTGGTTAGCAGAGTATATAGGGGCTCAGTGGTTAGCAGAGTATACTGTGGCTGAGTGGTTAGCACTGCGAGGTGGATCAGTGGTTAGCACTGTGCGGTGGTTGAGTGGTTAGCACTGCGCGGTGGCTCAGTGGTTAGCACTGCGCGGTGGCTCAGTGGTTAGCACTGCGTGGTGGCTCAGTGGTTAGCACTGCGCGGTGGCTCAGTGGTTAGCACTGCGCGGTGGCTCAGTGGTTAGCAGTGAGTGCGGTGGGCAGAGTAGTCAGCGCAGCAGCGCGGTGGGCAGAGTGGTCAGCGCAGCAGCGCGGTCAGCAGAGTGGCCAGCGCAGCAGCGCAGTGAGCAGCGTGGTCAGCACAGCAGCGCGGTGGGCAGGGTGGTCAGCGCAGCAGCGTGGAGGGCATGGCGGGCAGCGCAGCAGCGCTGTGTGGGTGGAGTGGTCAGCGCAGCAGCGCTGTGTAGGCAGAGTGGTCAGTGCAGCAGCGCTGTGTGGGCAGAGTGGTCAGCGCAGCAGTGCTGTGTGGGCAGAGTGGTCAGCGCAGCAGCGCGGTGGGCAGAGTGGTCAGCGCAGCCGCGCGGTGGGCAGAGTGGTCAGCGCAGGGCAGAGTGGTCAGCGGTGGGCAGAGTGGGCAGCGGTGGGCAGAGTGGTCAGTGGTGGGCAGAGTGGTCAGTGGTGGGCAGACGGACAAACATACACACACACACTCCGCTATACTTACCACCGTCCCTGCGTCTTCCCTGACGCCTGGCTCCTGAGTTCTCCGTTCTGCCGACATGTCGCCGCCCCCGGAGGATTGGATCCAATATGGCGTCCGGGAACTCTCGCGAGACTTCCCGGATGCCATATTGGATCCAGTCCTCCAGGGGCGGTGACATACTTTGTCCAAGATGGCATCCGGGAAGTCTCGCGAGACTTCCCAGATGCCATATTGGATCCAAGACAATTATGGTTCACAGCACCTATGATCGTAGGGACCCTCTATATCTTCATATAGTGATGTATAGTCCCAAATGGGCGCAAGTTTCAAATACCAGGGAGTCCAACCTGGATACTCACATAATCAGTAGAAGAAGAAAGAAACAGCGCCTCTCATGCCACGGGTGTAGTTAATTCAACATTGCTTTATTCCACACATTATAAGGCACGACGTTTCGGACCTTACATGGTCCTTTATCAAGTGATAAAGGACCATGTAAGGTCCGAAACGTCGTGCCTTATGATGTGTGGAATAAAGCAAAGTTGAATTAACTACACCCGTGGCATGAGAGGCGCTGTTTCTTTCTTCTTCTACTGGCCATATTGGATCCAGTCCTCCAGGGGGAGGGAGGGGCATCGACAATTCGACAGAACAGAGCACTCAGGAGCCAGGAGGCAGGGAAGACGCACGGACGGTGGTGAGAATAGCGGAGGTGTGTGTGTGAGTATGATGAGTGTGTGAACTTGACACTTACTTCAGGGCAGCTGGGCACCAGCGAGTCGACACAGAGCTCTCCTTTTCCTTCTTTCAGGGGCACCTGTGTTTCTCCTCACAGCTCTTGAAGCACGAGACTGTGCGAAACGGCCCGTTGTTGCGACCCCCATCCTCCCTCCACTACCCCTGTAAAACCGCCTGTTTTCATGGAATAAATAATAAAGAAACACTGCTGAAACCTGCCCGGTGAGTTGCTGCCATTGTCTGGATGAATGTTCTGTGATGAGTGAGTGTGTGTGTGTGTGTGTATGAGTGTGTGTGTGTATTAGTGTGTGTGCGGGCAGCCATATTAGAACACCCACAGTGGGTGTAGAGGCTACTTCAGCCAGGATGTGACGTAGCATACCGTTACATCCTGACAGAAGTAGCCTTAGGGTACCTTTACACGCGGCTACATTTCTAGGGTGGCTACAGGTAACTTACTGGTTGCAGTGAAATCATGGAGACAAGGTTCTATCTTGTTGCTGTGTACAAATGGAATAATCTCTCCATGATTTCACTGCAACCAGTAAGTTACCTGTAGCCACCCTAGAAATGTAGCCGCGTGTAAAGGTACCCTTAGGGTATCTTTACACGCCGCTACTGGAGGATGGATACAACCCGCTACTTCACGTGCACGAGCACACCCAAACGGTTACAAACGGTCAACGCAGCTCCTTTACACGCCGCCACAAGGTGCGCTACGCTACGTCACATCTGTAACTAGCTACATCGCCGGGTGTCTCAAGTAGCCATCTGTAGCTCAGCCTACCAGCTTTACACGCCGCCACCACAGAGTGATCTGGGTGGAACAAAGGCAGCACGTAAAACATATAGGCGTGCCACAGTCCTGTACGCCGCGCCCAAACCACAACCATTGGCCAACACTACGGAGTTGTGATTGGGCACGACGGAAAGGGCGGATGGGAGAGACGTGACGTACTAGTGATCGGACTGTGGCACGGAATAAGTGCTTGTGACATGGCGGAGCTTGGCGAATGCATCGAAATCGATGGTAAAGCGTTACGCTGGAGCGGTGGCCAGTCACATACCCAGTGTGCATAAAAGTAGCGGTTCCGGGCTATGTGTGCGTAGTAGAAGTGTTTGCCTTGTCACGCACGATGAGCGCTTGTGACAGCGGCGTGTGGCGATTGCGCTAAGGTGCGTTTGTGCGACACACAGTAGCGGCTTATAACACACAGTATGTGCGTTTTCTGTTGAAATTCTATCTGTGTCAACTCTGGCTAACTATATGTGAATACAGGCTCAATGGTGTTCATATATCTGCTTACAGATGTGAATGTAGTGGAACAGCTCCCAAGGCGACATGTCAAAGATGTGTGTGACAGTGTCTTTGAAACCACCTGAGAATAATATATCCTGCATCAATGTGCTGTGTGCAGGGGACCCTCTGCCTACAACAAAAGTAAGGCTCATGTACACACAATGCCCACAAACACTGTTGGGCAAAATCCTTTTAAAAAAACATGGCCACCCACACATATTGTCTGCACAATCCCAGCCAATAGGTGGCTATGACATCCCTGGCCCCCACCAAAACCTTCATCACATTGCCCTCCTCCACCAAGTAATCAGGCTCACACAGATTATTTTGGATCCAACATAAAAAATTTTAATATAATGCATTAATCGTGACCTTGGATTGGTAAAAAAAATAATACAGAAAGGAAAAACAATGGACAATTAAACTGCATGTCACATTCTTTAAACACATTAAAGGGATCACAAATTGACCACACATTGAAACCTGTGCAGCAACACAAAACAAAATCGCATACCTAAACTAACTAACTAACTAAAACTCCTGCACATAATGAAACCAAAGATCAAAAAAATGGAAAAAAAAAAATAAAGTGGCGCAGCTAACCTGCTGTCACCACCATTGCAAGCTCAATTCCATCTCCCAGAGCCAGCCACACTACATGGCCTGGTTCTGCCAGCTCACTGCACCAGACCCATTGAAGTAGGAGCAGTAAGCTTCTCTACTGTCCCTGGCCTCCTGCCGAGTGCGGCCATGGCTCTGCGGCTGGAGTGGCACAATCACATGGCCCTCATCACGCCAAGACCCTGGACGGACCTCCCCTGTTGTAGCGTCTGCATTATCTACATAACCTCCTGGCGTGTATGATGCTCTATCCTTACGACGCAGGAAGTTATGCAGCACATAGCAGGCCAGCACTACCGCGTCAATAGACTCGGTTTCATATGCATAGGCGTATGAAAAACCCGGAATCTATTCGCCATTATCCCAAACGCATTTTCAACTACACGGTGGGCCCGGGATAGCCGGTAATTGAAAATGCGTCTCTCAGAAGTAAGGGCCCTCTGGGGATATGGCCGCAGTAGGTGTTCCTGAAGTGGGAATGCTTCATCCGCAACAAACGCAAAGTTGAGATGTTCGGTCGTGTCTTCATTTGAGGGTAAGTTTAGCCACCACTCCCTAGTAGTGTTGCCAAGGAGCTGCGTGCAAACACCCCCCATCTGAGTTGCGACCGTTCATTCCAACATTCACGTAGAGGAACTCATAGTGCGCATCAACTAGAGCCATGAGGATTATACTATAATACCCTTTGTAATTGAAGAACAAAGAGCCAGAGTTGGCGGGTTTGGTAATCCTCACGTGCTTACCATCCAATGCCCCGCGACAGTTGGGGAAGTTCCACCGGGTTTCAAAGCCTCGGCCTACTTCCAGCCATTCTGCGGCTGTTAGAGGCATTTTCATGTAGGATGGCTGCAGAACACTCCAGATGGCCTCACAGGTCTCAGGGATCAGGCGGCTCAGCAGGGGCAGGGAGACACGTGACAAGTATGTGAGGGATGTCATGGACTGCCCTGTAGCCAGGAACCGCAAAGTGATAGCCAACCGCTCAGCAGCTGATACTGATGGTCGCATTATAGTGTCCTGACGCGCTATCATTGGCCCAACACGCTCCAATAGGAAGGTGAAACAGTCCTCGGACATACGGAGATAGTTTCGGTAATCATCGGGATTGTTAAGCTCCAGTTCCCGCAACAGCTGCATGTGGCCCCGGGTTTCCCGCCTGCGAAGCCAATCCCGGGTCCACAACCGCCGCTGTCTGCGCCTCATGAACCTTTCATACCAATCCTGAAGCCACATTTGCTCTTCCACCAACGCAAGAGCCACGATAACATTGCGGTCATGGATATTCTGCATCCTCAATATCAGCACCTGTAGATGAGAAAACACAACATGAGTACATAGAACAATATGTGGCCATGTCAGCAGGTTAAGCAAGCCACACCTCTTTTCGATGACACACCATAGCCAAGTGGATGGGATCTCTCGTGTGGGCCCAAAACACATCCTTGAAGCAAGGGAAGGCAAACACCCAGTAGTCACCACAAACAAAATGGAACACGGCCAATGATAGTGGCCTCCTATACATCAACATCAATCGGAGGGTCTCAAAGTCACACATCTGCACCTAGGTGAGTTACAAAGGGACATGTGTCACCAATAATGTCGCTCAAACATGTCCCAGAATCCATTAGACAGACCATAATTAAATTTAAAAAAAAAAAAAAAAAAATCTTACGTACCACGATATGCCAGGTTGAGTAAGCCTACATGAACCAAACAACATTGCACATGAGTGAGGATGGTTAATCATGGTTAGATATGTGTTTTCTGGTGTTATTTTGGCTACACATCTGTTCTATGTCTGGAGCGCCACACCTCAAAGCCATGTGTGATCCTATCCCCGTTGGACCCAGTCTCCATTGGCCACAACCAGTATGCAGAAATCGATCCAGTCGACATGAGTAACACATTTCTGTCTACAGTCCTGCAGCCATTCTCCTGTATGGTGTCTGGAAACAAACACAGCAATGTATCTCGACACAAATGTGAAGCCCCAGACAAAATGCCTACTCAAATTCAACACAGTACACTATATCGTCCACAACAATACAAACCCCTATATAGTCAGCTCAAGCAGTCTTCTGCGCTCGCCAATAACATCAACATATGCACCCCACCCACCGCAAATTCCATGTGTGTCCACAAATACTTACTTAATGGGTCTGACCAGCAAGCGTAACGTTTGCCGGAATGCGCAGCTTTTCAAGGGCCGCCAACCTATCACGAATCAGCGATCTCCACCAATAAGCGGCAGTTAATTCAGCACCCAGGTGTCCCATCACGATGTGCGTAATTGTGTCCGCTGTGATTGGTTTAGCGGACTATAAAGCCATGCCAATGGCCACTACACCTTGTCCAGACGTCGATGTGCATTGAGCTACTGGTGTCCTGTTTGACTTCTGTTGCTCTGACGGTAAGCCTTCTCTTTAGCGGTTTCAATGAAATTGTAATGAACGCAGATGCTTCTGTCACAGGCCGCTTAGGCAATGTGTGTATGGGCATGTTTAATACGGCATGTAATTTTTGGCCTGTTTTAATACATATGGCTACGTTATTCTCTGTAGGGCAATAGCCATGTAGTGCCTCTACTTGCATTGTGTAAGTATAGATTGCACCTTGATGTTAATTTGTATGCCAACATATCAAGGTGTGTTTTTTGCCGGTACTTCACATCACCATTTGATGGGTGGAATAATTGCCCCGTTGATTCCAGGGATGTTTGGTACATGTGTTAAAATTGTTGTTCCATGGCTGTTGGAACACCAACATGATCATGTGTGTGCCCATTAGATGTAGTATGTGCAGTGTTGGCACACACCCAGCCCTCCTTTCCCATATGGTTAACCTTTACCATTTTGGACAGTGCACAGGTCATAGCTTGCACACAATGTGTTTGGTCACATGTTGGCCTAGAGGTATGTACGCACACACCGTGTAGAGGTGTGTTGAAATAGGTACATTGGGGTATTAAATCTTGTAGGAAACATGTGTAGGTGGACACAGATATCCGGAGATTGATAATTTCTGGACACATGTGTTGGACTTCGGAGCGGTGTGAGATGGAGAAAATGGCCCACACACGCAAAGTTGAAGTGAACAAAATAGCAGCATATATTCTCAATGTTCAAACTTTATTAGCATGTTTATCCTTTTAAAACGATGTTTAAAGTTCGGTATGCCTTGTGTAGTGACTGTCTGTTTTTGGTGTGTTTTGTCATCGGCAGATGCCGAGGGGTAGTGTGGAATTCGAGACCCAGCTTCTGACGGAGTATCAGCGGCACGAGTGTCTGTGGCGCACCTCGCTGCCTGAATATAAAAATCAGGCAGCGAGGGCCGAGGCCTACAGGCCTCTTGTGGCTCTGGCCAATCGGATGGAGTCAAGGGTAGGCAAGAGGTGGGACAGGCATATGGTGGCACTTAAAATTAAGAACATGCGGGCCTCGTTCATGCGGGCTCACACTGACTACCAGCGCCGTCGCTCAGGGGCTGGAGCTGAGGAGGTACCATTACCTACCCTATGGTACTATCCGCTCTTCACCTTCATCCTGGGCGAGGCTAGCTCGCGTGCAACGAGGACCAACTGCCCCATTGCTGCATCCCATGTAGGCCCGGCTGAATCACCATCTTCGCCACAGGAGGTGGGTAATTGTGTTACAGTGGTGGCCCACAATGTTTCCTTCACATGTGTGCTTGTCTGAATCCTTAACACCAACCAATTTGTCATATTTTTATCCTTGGCGTGGGAAACCTTTGACTGCAAATAAATCAGCCCTCCTTCCAGGAATTTGTAGGATGTAAATTCTATGCAGAGAGCCGTATTCCAATGTTGCAACTTCCACGACATATTTTTATGTTTTGGTTACTTATTTAAGGGTTTCAAAAATGATTGTGGTTTGAATTTAAAGAGGCACATAGTAGCATCTAGTAAATGGTGCTGCCACACATGTGTGTTGGCTCTGGTGCAAGTGGGTTATAGGTAGTTGAATGTGGGGTGGATTTTCATCATATTAGGAGTCCAAACGTCAAGGTGGCCAATATCTGTCTTTGGCCAGGACAGCCCCCAGTATCAAGGTGGTGTGGTGACATGTAATAATTGGGTTACGGCTCTGTGACTAACACCTAATTCTGTAGTGAGCTGAGTACCTGGAATGGTAGAGGTGAGTGTACAGGAGAAGTACTGGTCTTGTGGTCTTTAACCTTTGGTGGTTGTTTTGTTGTGTTTTCTTAGATCTGGGTTTGATGGCTTTTTGTGTGTGGGAGTGGTATATTGAGTCCTCTGGACAATGTACTGAGTGGATATTGCCTTCACTAATTAGGTTTTATTTTTCTCCCCCCACAGGCCCCTGAACAGGATGGCTCCGTTGCGGACCAATCTGTCGCTGATGATGCTCAGCCAATGACATCTTGGGCTGAGCAGGAGGGCGCAGCGAGTGATGTGGGTCTAGTCCCAGGTCCCAGCTCCGGGATCCGTCGACGAAGACGTCCAGTACCACCTGAGACCGAGCTGGGCACCTGGGCCCGACGGGTGCTGTTAAGCGAACAGCGGACCCACATCTCAAGCTACGCCCTCTACATGAGCGACAGGTTGGAAAGGATGGAGCCGCTCCAAAGACAGATTCTTCAGCGGGTCTTCAACACTGCCGCTGATGCTGCCGAGGATGGGGCCCTTCAATGGGGATGCCACATCCCCTCCCTTGTGCCACATCAGTTGTGGCCCCTTTCCCCATCGCCCCCATCCCGGCCCGTGAGAAGACTGGCCCCGCCACACACACCCAATCCCCCCCCAACACGTCGTCGTCGATCAAGACGCTCTCGGGCAGGTCGGGGCTGCCATGAGAGTAGGGGGGAGCCGGCATTGTCGGAGCCGACAGAGGATGAAGAAGTAGGACACTAGTAGCCAATGCACATAATTGGCAGTCTGGACTATGGATTATGGAGAAAGCTCCTTGTTTATTTGGTTTCTTCTGTGGATTTGTTTTTTTTTTTTAATAAGTTGGCTGAATTACAGCATATGATTTGTTTATGTTTGTTATGAGTTCTGCCAGCATTAAATTTTTTTGTGTGACACAATTGTGTATTTATTTTGGGTTAAGGATTGTGGGGGTCAGCGTGGGTGAATGGTAGTGGTCACAATATAGGTTTTCCAAAGCCACACAATATGGCCCAATGCCCTCAGAGCTGGACCACCATCGGTTCCTTTGTAATGTGTTTGCACTTTGACAAAGGGATGTGGTAATGTTGCTGACCTATTTACCTGATGGTGAGGTTTATGCACAAAATATTATTGTTGTGACATGAAGGAGCTTACAAAAACACTTAACCCAGCATTTTATTTAAAACATACATGTGTGACAGGCATTTGCCACAATACACAGAATGCTTGGCCCAGATAGGGCTAGGCAGTCACAACTCCTGATGGTCCCAATGTGGGACAGGATAGGTAAAGAAGGCAAAGGGCTGGGCAGTCCACACTCCTGATGGTCCCAATGTGGGACAGGATAGGTAAAGAAGGCAAAGGGCTGGGCAGTCCACACTCCTGATGGTCCCAATGTGGGACAGGATAGGTAAAGAAGGCAAAGGGCTGGGCAGTCCACACTCCTGATGGTCCCAATGTGGGACAGGATAGGTAAAGAAGGCAAAGGGCTGGGCAGTCCACACTCCTGATGGTCCCAATGTGGGACAGGATAGGTAAAGAAGGCAAAGGGCTGGGCAGTCCACACTCCTGATGGTCCCAATGTGGGACAGGATAGGTCAAAGGGCCAAAGGCCTAGGCATCCCACAATCCACCAGTTCAGAAAGTGGGACACTATAAGAAAAGAGCCCAACGGGGGCAAAAAAAAAAAAAAAACATCAAAAGCCAAACAGGCAACGTCTGGAATTTCCTGGTCCAACAAGGACAACATATTTTGGGGTCAGGGGAGCACATTTTGTTTAGGGAGTAGTGACATCTCATTGTTGGCCATCCTGATGTTGCTGGACGGTAGCCAGCATGTCAGACAGGCGGGTGAGATCCTGGATTCCACGTTGTAGGGCCCGTTGCAGTCGGTGGGCAAACTGGTGGTGGGCCCTCACCACGTCCTCCATCGTGGGTACACCTGTATTGTGTGTGAAAAAACACATCATTACTTTAGAATACTACCTCTGCTATTTTTGTCAGGTTCACACAACAAATATTGTCCTTACCCTCGGGCTCAACATCATCCTGACTATCAGGGGGTGATGGGAGGCACTGACACTCCAGCCCGCAGCTCCAGCACGTTCTCCATCTGCAAGAGTGGGTGAAGGACATTATGTAATAAATGATTAGCTTTCCGATTTCCCAACTAGCAACAACACTGCTTAGAGTGTTCCGCCCCTAGAATCCAACTAAAATCACTTACCGCCATATTCATCCAAGCCAGCCGCATTTTGAGGTTGAGCCATAGCCTCATGTTGGCCAGCAGGCGATGCCACCTCTGCCTCCAGCAACGCAGGATC
Organism: Allobates femoralis; assembly: GCA_033576535.1. NCBI lineage: Eukaryota > Metazoa > Chordata > Amphibia > Anura > Aromobatidae > Allobates > Allobates femoralis. The sequence continues at coordinate 302,477,132 of JARQOC010000005.1, read as the reverse complement.
ATCATGATCCTCCTCCTCCTCATGCCCTGGTGAGGGGCTATTCCCTTGTGGGGATGGTGTTCCAGCTGCGTCTTGAGGCGGTGGGGTTGGTGGGCCACCTGCAGGCGGTTGCGGGGGAGCCTCATCTGATGAAACATCAGCATCTGGAGATTATGAAACAATAATTAATGTGTCAGCAGAATGTTTAGGCTCTGAGATGTATAGACAGTTCAATATTTGGTATATGTGTTTGCTGTAGTTCTGATATGGGATGATCTCATGTATTCTGCATGGCGTATGTATGAGGCATTAGTGTGGTTATTGTGTGGAGAGCATCTAACACTGTGGAGTCATCTTGGGTGCCACATGAACATTAGTTGAAGGCAGATGTGTAGGCAGTCAATCTATAATGTGCTGCCTATATTGTCCCCCATTGCATGTATGCCGGTGTACCTCTCACTCACTGTACCTATGATGTTTGTCAACGAATGTTTATGTTTTTGTTGTGCTTACATACAGTACAAAGCATGTGTGGCCTCTGAAGTACTCACCGCGCAGCCTGGCAATCCTGGCACGGATGTCGATTATGCGGCCTGGGCATTTGGACTTCAGGTCCGCAATCTTCTTTTGGACTACTTTAGCGGCCCTCTCCACCCCTAGTTGATTCAGCAGAGCCCGCTGAATCCGGCGAATAGTGGTGCGATTACGCAGCCTGGGATGACGGTGGTGCCGGTGACCCAGTAATCATACCGGTCACAGTGGTCTATGAGGACCAGTAGTTCAGCCATCCCCCACGTAGCAGCGCAGTGAACGGCCGCCATGACTGCAATGGTGTGTGCAGAGGAGGGGCTGGCACCTTGCAGGCAGAGTGAAAATGAAACTATCGTAATGACGTCATTACGGCCAAGGTCGGGGTCACGCACCCTTTGAAGTAGCCCTACGCGCAGTGACACGGGCGAACCACTTCTGCGGCACCTACTGAACAACACCCACAGAGCGATGCGTACAGCAAGCCTGTGCGCTGTGTACTGACTACTTGACTTCAATGCGGTGTGGGTATACGTGCATCAGTGTGTGAGTTGCGCGCAGACACTCAAGGGACACTTATGCAGCATCTGCAGTTCAATAAGGCAGGCCGGTCCGTAACACAAACTGGACCGCTGTGTCCAGCATTATTCATTATGTGTTTAAATAATGTGCACACTGTATAAGGATCATGGGCCATTTCTCATTTTGCCTTCCGCAAGTTTGTGCCCGCGTAATTGTACTAATATATGATCGTGCATACGGCGCGTATCTGTAGTGCTGAAGGGACAGCTCATCCAAGATGGAGGGCTGTGAGGCAAGGGCCAATCGGAACGCAGCATCTTCCACCAATGATCGCAGATGGGGCGCGGTAACACGGAGCCTGTGTCATGCCTTAGCTACATTGCAGCTACATCGCCGGGTGTCCAGACATCCCTTCTGTAGCTTCTTTACACGCCAATACAGCTCGCTGCAATCGGCTTTGTAGCCATCTGTTTTCGAGCAGTGCTCGGAAACAGATGTATCTGTTGCCGGCTGCCTCCTACCGTCTTCAGACGCCGCTACTACGGGCTATATTGGCGCTACAAGCTACATTTGTAGCCTGTAGCGGGTTGTATCCATCCTCCAGTAGCGGCGTGTAAAGGTACCCTTAGGGTTTTATTATAATGGAAGGTTACCATAGGGCGTCAGACACACAAGCACGTGTGACGCATAGTGTCAGTATGCAGCCTATTGATCATGCCCACGCTATTAGATCAGGCGGGCTGCCCCACACCATGTACATGCATCACACAAATGACAGACGCCCCCCAGAGGGCTCAGCCGCACACTGCGAGAGATAAAAATGTGCCAAAAACTCTATAGATGATGGTGTGAGGTGTTAGTGGATATCTTGGCCAAATTACATAAGCTTGTAACCCACCGTCAAGGTGCCCTTACACTTACAAGTCCATAACCATATGTCTGTTTTAATGGTGCAATATGTTAGCAGATTAGAGCCCGTTTTTACTTTTGTCCAGGGCCCCACTTTGTTTAAAACCGGACCCAGAAACAGATATTACACTATCCCCTTTCTATAGACCATTTCGGAAATTGGGAGCAATAATCCTCTGCGGTGGGGTCACCTTGGTATAAAGCCCTGGTTTTGGACTCAGCTAAAGCTGCACAGTCTGGTTCATCATAAATTTGCCACATGGCCTCAAAAAATTAATTATTTGATGAATGAGTGACCAAGTCTAGTAGTAACAAAAACGCCCATTAGGGAAGGTCCCCTGAAAGTTGACAGCTGGCTCGGAGAAAAACCAACTTCCACTATGGTGTAGTGGCAACATACAACTGCTGGGGAGACATCTGTGGTAGGGATGGGCGAATCTACTCGCTAGGACTCGTTACTCGGCGAGTAGTAAGGGACTCGCAGGACTCGGTACTCGGCGAGTTTCCCAGTGATGACTCGCACGAGTCCAATGCAAATCAATATCAATCCTAGTTTTGTCAGAAACACTGACAAAACTAGGATTGCCATTGTTTGCATTAGACTCGTGCGAGTCATCACTGGCTACTGTGCCAGTGATAGCAGGGAGACTCGCAAAGTAACTGCTGTTTCTTTGCGAGCCGAGTCCAGTTGTCTTCTCTGTGCAGC
>JARQOC010000005.1:302439080-302474388 GCA_033576535.1 Allobates femoralis | reverse complement strand
CACATCCCTACATCATCAGCGTTCCACCTCCGTGCTTTACAGTAGGAATGGTGTTCCTTTCATCATAGGTCAGCTCTCCAAATGTGCAATAGCTAAAAACGAGGGAACAAAATCGCAATAGGGTCTTATCTGTGAAAAATATTGCAATTTTACGAAAGTTACTGCTCACATGGCTTGCTTGTGTGACCAACAACCAGTATATGCATGAAACACAGTTGCCACAGTATCCACACTCCACGTTATCTCAGTGGCGGGTAAATAAATCCAAACGACGGTGCTACTCGACCTGCGAAAACCGTATATGACTTCAATCAATTACAGGATCATGGTGCCTTTATTCAATTAATATTTATTATTTATGAATAAAGGCACCATGATCATGAATAGATTGAAGTCGTGCTTTCTATATACAGTTTGCGCGGATCTAGTAGCATTTGCATTTATTTACCTCTCCAAATTTAACGTTTATGGTTACGTTTATGGCCAAAAAGTTCGATTTTGGTCTCATCACTTCAAATTACCTTGTTCCATAAGTTTGGATGCTTGTCTCTGTGCTGTTTGGTGTATTGTAGATGAGATACTTTGTGGCATTTACATAGTAATTACTTTCTTCTGGCAACTCATTTTTGTTCAAGTGCCTCCTTATTGTTATCTTAAAATAAACACACTGCTAGTGTGGCGCCCCACGGGGTAAGCCGCCACCAGAGGTACAGCACTCCTGCGTTTAGGGAGTGTAGTGCCCCTATTCTCCAAGTGCTGGGATGGTGCAGTTGAGCCCACATAATACACACACATGCAGCAACAGGCCCTGAGACAATGGCAGGATCCGGAGGGAAGGCCTAGGTCACAAAAAGGGGAAACAGGTAGTGGTAGAGACAGTAGAAAGAGACCGGAGGAGTAACCTCGACTGTCGAGGAGTGGTAGTAGAGGCGGCGTGGTGCAGACTCCCATGGGTTGAAGCAATGCCACCCTGCTAACCCACGGGAGGGAAAGCCTGACTGATGGAGAGAATAGCCCTAAGGGTGCGGACAAGGCATCAACCCCCGTACACCTGAATCTGATGAGACAGAGGGGTTGGTGGATGACACAGGGACCCGGCCCTGAACACGATACTTCATGCCTGAGCCGTAAATCCAGAGGCCACTGACTTCTAACGTGAGCTGTGGTCGAACACCCGACACAACTTGGGGAAGGTGGCTGAACTAGTGAGCAGTGCCTGGAGAAGAACCTAATGGCGCCTGGGACACAACAGCAACCGTGGCCATCGGTACCTGAGCTCTGTGCTGCAGAGAGCCTGGAGGGCAGAGTGATGCTGTGCTTGCTTAAGAGGAGAACTACCCCTTATAATGCTGTAAGAGAGACAGACCACCAGAGACTTGAGACACTTAGGAAGGAAGGAGAGGGCACCAACTCTGGCTTGACTGTACTAACCCGGCTCTGGAGAAAGTGCTGTACCGGAGAGTGGCAAAGAGCGTACCCGGTGGTCATGTTTTAATACCGTAAGTAAAAGTAACAGAACTGCAGCTGTGGGTCTGTGTGATTTTCCTGAGCGGAGACCACCGGCCGCAAAGGCTGCCTGGAACACTGAAGGTACTGCTGACGGAGCGAACATCTGACAAGGTATGAGCCGGGGGAACCACTCCACTGCCCTGGGAACTATGCTCCACCTGCGGGGAGTGACGCCATCCAAACTCCTGGCTATTGTCCCCAGAGGTTATGAAGCAGTAACCCTGGCTGCATACCGCAGGTGGCGTCACGAATACCCCTTTTTCCCCTCAGACTTTCCCTAACATCTCTCCGTTTATTAAAATGACACTGGACCGGGTTTCAGTCCCAGTCTGTCCCTGTGAAAAGAACCGAAGAGAGGTGAAGTAGAACGAGTAACCACCCAGTTCCCGAGTCTTCCCCGACCCTGGAGTGGGCATCTCACTAGTTTTCAGTAAGTCCTGTATTTCAGCTGATGTTATTTGTGTTTGTTTTTTTTTTGCATCTGAACAATTTTCCATGCAGTTGTGGCTGAACTTTTTGTTGGTCTACCTGATCGTGGTTTGGTTTGTACAGAGCCCCTGATTTTCCATTTGTTAATCACAGTTTGAACATGCTGACTGGCATTATCAATTCCTTGGATATCTTGTTTCCCTTTCCTGTTTTATACAGTTCAACTATCTTTTCCTGCAGATCTGTTGACAATTCTTTTGCTTTCCCCATGACTCCCAATTCAGAAACATCATTGGCCGGATGATGAATGCAATAGTCTCTCTGGATCCCAGAAACACACACAGCTTTTATGCACACACCCTGATTACAAGCAAACAGGTTACATGTGAGGATGTTACCTTTATCAGCCATTCAAACCCATTTGTGTCAACTTCTGTGCTTTTTATCAGGCCAAAATCACCACAGTATGTGAACTTTTGATCAGGATAATTTGGATGTTTTTGATTGTCGTGATGATTAGTTTGTCAATAAATGGCTTCACCCAACCATTAACCATGTGTGGAAAAATGTTTTTGTGTTATCATTCATGTTCCCTGAAAAAAGGCCAAGAAACCAAAAAATCTGCCAAGGTATGCTTTTGAGCACAACTGTATCACAATCAAAAATAGAACACTTAATGACAATGCACACAAAAATATACCGTATTTTTCATATTATAAGATGCAGTTTTATCTTCCCCAAATTGGGATAACGGGGGTGCATTTTAAAATCCAAATTATAAAAAAAATATATATTTTACCGAGGGAGGGGGGTTGCAGGGGTGCATACTGTGGCTTCACAAGTCCACGTCGGGGTGGGGGCAAAACCCGGAGCTGCAGAGGGGAGGGAGTCATTGTAGTAATCCGTTGGGCGCAGCCATTATTCATATCCCAGCATGCACTGTCAAGCTGCAATACATGATGTTTCCAGACTACAAGAAAATGGCGGCAGCGCGTGGCTAGACACAAACCGCTGCTAGCTGCGGTTTTAAAAGAAGCCTGAAGTGCCATATTTGTCCTGATCCGGATGAAGCCGCAAGTCAAACCACATTTCCAGAACGCCATTCAAAATCGCTCAGCAATGCAATGCTGACAGATCTGGAATTTTTCACAATAGGTGGAATCTTGCCTGATTTGAAAAACGCAGATGTGAAAGGGCCCTTACTTTGGGGTACAACATGATCTAACTAGCTGATGTGTTTGGCTATGTGCATGCGGTGTGTTTTTTTGGTCCTTTTTGTCACAAATCTGCATGCCTATCCTTATGTCAGCAAAGTCAATGAGAATTCAGAATTGATATGCACACATTGCTTATTTTTTCCTTGCAGATTTGGTTGCAGAAAAATTCTGCAGCATGTTCTTGGGAGGAGGCGTGGCCTGCTGAAAATGGCGTATGTATTTTTCTGTGCTCTTACTCCTACAAGAAGCAACAGGACTAAATGCCCTTTTATAGACATTATCTACTGATAAAAGCTATATCAACAAGCTTGTCATCACTTCAAGATCATTATGAACTTCTATATGGCCATTTCTGAGGAATATTTACCTCACTACTTAATACTCTCATTTGCCTGAGGTAAAAGGATGAACAATCACCTCACATCATATGGCTGCTTAATGCTACTTCAGCAGCTTTAATCAAACATATTTTAAGAAAAGCAATAGATTTATATTGTGAACATGTCTCAAGATTATAGTAGAAGCCTTGAAGAGCAGATATTTCTGTCATGTGACTTTCAGTCACCATCTGTGGTAATCTGACTGAGCCATATTGATAATGGTGTTGTGACCATTTTACTATATGCGCCTAAAGTGGGGGGCTCCCTGAGCTGATTCGCCCTCCCCTGAGCTGGTTTTGAGGTGGCACTCTCTGTTTTGGCGATTTCTGACTGACATCTGCAGTTTTCAGCGTTATTTGCGCTAAAACCAGGACTTGCGTGATTTCCATACGCACTTTGCATAGCACTTGTCTTCTCTATGGCCGTTTGCACTATTAGTATAGCTGAGCAATTTGCGTAAATAGCGGTAGTTATTGTTCCAGCTTAGTAAAGCAGCAGTTTTGATGTAGAAGATCGCTATTAGGGTACCTTTACACGCGGCTACATTTCTAGGGTGGCTACAGGTAACTTACTGGTTGCAGTGAAATCATGGAGACAAGGTTCTATCTTGTTGCTGTGTACAAATGTAATAATCTCTCCATGATTTCACTGCAACCAGTAAGTTACCTGTAGCCACCCTAGAAATGTAGCCGCGTGTAAAGGTACCCTTAAGGTGGAAAACAAGATAATCTTCTATTCTCTTGTTTATTTTACACAAGACATCACAGAATACTGAGTCTTTATTGCTTTTGGCTTCTCTGCTTGCTAGTTAGTAGCTAAATATGCAATGCTAGATGCTTCTCTGACACATTACTTGGGATGCAGCACTATACTTGATCTGATGAATCTGCATTTCTGCAACCATATAAGACTTTAAACTATAGAAGATTACTGCTGAGGTGAAAATTCAGCAACTTTCTGGAATTTTGCTAATTTCCATGGACACCAGAGATTATTAATTCTCAATTGACTTTGACTCTGGCATTTATTAGCTGGCAGTTCCGTCTATTGCATTAAGATACATTTGCAATATATTGAGGCACAGCCAAAATATTTCACTGTACTGGATCTGTCCTCCTGGCATACTCATTATTTTAAAGAGTTCTGCTCCTCACTTCTCAAGCTTCATACTGAATAGAGGACTCTGCGTGTGCAAGTGGGGCCTATGGGCTTCCAACGCCTACAAGCTTTGTAGACCCAGGAGCCTCTCGAGCGAGAATAAGTCAAGAATTCTCTACATCTTTGCTGAATTTATAGTTCTGTTATCCATTTACTATTGCTTTATCAATCTACCATTCTTTACATGTATTTATCGGATAGTTACCTGATTATTAGAGTTTAGAGGGTGTATATTAGACCCTGTACTAGATGCTCTGTTTGTTTCTTCTGTTCTCCAGATCTTTGTTGTCCTTCCACTTATATAGCTATATAGGTAGACATTGCCGTTGAAACTGTAGATAGGTGTGATTCAGGGTAACCTTACTAACATTCTAAGTGGATCTATTGTTGGTAGTAATTTATTCAGTAGTCAATGTTTTGCAAATCAAAGGCTATCCCAGGGGTTAAAGCAAATCCTATGGGCACACCTGCATCTAAAATTCATCTATCCATGGCGAGTGACAACACTCATACAATACACAAAATAAACGCTCCTACTCAAAGTTCTGGTATGAGCTCTCCAGATAATCAACATTGTGATGCTTCTAAACAGAATTCCAAAAGAAAAGAGATGAGTCCCCCTGGAAATGTAACCTCAAATGAAGATATTATGGTTGATACAGATGTGGGAGGGGGTGATACTTCTCGTTCACCTCCTGCTAAACAACGGCCCAGAACGGTCTTACCTTACATTGTCTACTGATGTGGGGGAACGGCAGAGTGGGCCAGTAGACAGAGAATTTTTGCTAGATCTATTTACTAGCTTTAGTAACAAGAGGACGCTAGAATTTAATGATATTAAGGAAACTCTATCCTATCCTCTTTAACGACTAGGGTAGATAACATAGAAACTGAAGTTAAAAAGTTGTCTAAAACAAATAACTTGCTTCAAAAGGACCAGACAGAACTCAAACAGGACTTTAAAACGTTGACTAGTAGGATTGACTATGTAGACAATGCTCATGGGCAATCTAACTTGAAGTTGCGGGATATCCCGGAGTCAACTACGGGGTCGGATTTACAGCCTTATGTGAAGAAACTGCTGAAAATGACTTTACCATCACTGTCAGACATTGAGTGTTCACTAGAAAAGGTGTATCGTCTCCCTAAACCTAAATCCATCCCGGACAAATTTCCACGAGACGTTTTACTTACTTTTGATTTTAGGAATACTAAAAAGATTACATGCAGCACATGATTTCATATTCTCAGATAGGTGAGGATTCATATTTTAGAAAATGAAGTGATCCCTGTATGTTAGTTTTATATACTTAATTAGTTATAGTGGGTAAGAGCCCATTATTTGAGCCCCAAGGAGCCTTTTACATCAGTAATTTTTCTTTTTACTGCTCCATATAGTTTGTTAGTGTTATTTCATAAATAGTCTATTCTTTAGTTTGTTTTTTTCAGGTTTGACATGATGATTTTTTTAAATTCTCTTCTGCTAATCTCCTGGTTTTATAGACAAATAATTCTCCTCTTTACTTACATTGAGCTTTTCTTTATTTTACATGGTGATTAATATAATGTCATTCAATGTTAATGGTTTAAATTCTCCCCGGAAAAGGTACTTACTTTGGAGAGACTTGTATAAATTCAAAATTGACATTGCTGGTATACAAGAGACCAAATTTTCCTTTAACAATTCCCCTAAATTTGAGAGTACATTATACTCTACCATTATTTTTGCCTCCCTATGCCAGCTAAAAGAAAAGGTAACCAGCCCACAATAGATTCGGGCACTGCGGTGACCCCCGCCGCCGATATTACCCGCTATCTCCGTAGCGTGGGAAAAAGTACACCGGGACAAACGCCATCTAAGATGGCGGAGTCAGCCGGCACGGGTACCAGCATAAGCTCCTGTAACAAAAAGGAAACATTGCACCAAGCAGAGGAAGCACATGAGAGACAGCTGACCACGCAGCACGATCTTGGAGGTAAGAGAGGAGACTTTGCACACAGAGACCAGCGTTCCTCCCCTTCTCTGACAGACCGCTCCGGAATACAGACACCGCAGCAGGCAGACATCCAGGCAGCTTTCATGAAAGATGTGGCAGTAAGAGAAGAGGATGACTGCACAGGAGATAAAGAGGGAGACGAGCAGAACCCTGGCAGCACTATGGGCGTTATGGGGAACAATTTTGAACCAGGCATAGTTCATGCCATAGGACTAGAGGGGCAGGCACAATGTGATACATGAATACATAGATGGAATACTGCACAATAGTCAGGTACATAGCCACACAATACTACAAGCTCGCAGCTCACCACCAACTGCCTTTGCTGTCCCTGGGACCCCACAGGATGAGATGGACAGTCTCCATGCACGAGCTAGTCATGATTATGCTATACCACCTTGTGGACCCGCCACATTAGTGTCCGTAGGAAGTCAGTCAATCTCTGCGCCAGATCATGTACCCTCTCAAGCTCATCAGGCAGACCCCAAAGCTGTGTGCCCTGCGCCAAATAGGGAAGTGTGGGACGATTTTAAGGCCCGTATTGCAACTATCCCGACAAGAGAAGAAATTGAAAGATTTGTCACCAGGCTCGAGATGTCATACAGGGCTGAAGCAGCTGCCTTCAGGACTGAAGTCCAGCACATGAATAATAGAGTCACTAGTTCCGAATCTGCTTCTGACAATATTACCAGATGACTTGATGCATTGGAGAGACAAGTTGCTAACCAGTCCTACGACATGGACTTGACCTTATGGAAGATCTTTAGAACATAAATCGCATAAATAATGTGAGAGTGCGAGGACTGCCAGAGTCGATCCTCCCAGGAGATATAGATGTCGCTCTTCGTGGCTTCCTAAATTCTATCCACAACGTTTCTGCAGATTCCCCTCTCGAATTTGACAGGGCACACAGATCCCTGCGGCCACCACCACCTGAGGGAGCGAGACCACGGGACGTCATATGAAGGATTCACAATTATAGAACAAAAGATGAAATCTGCTCAAAGGCCCGAATGCGCGAGCCGCTATCTTTCCCGGGACATCCCATACAGCTCCTTGCAGAGTTCTCTCGACGTACTCTATTAAAGCGCAGAGCCCTAAGACTACTCCTTGAGATCCTACGCAACAATGACATCTCATATTCCTGGGGCTACCCTTTTCGCCTCCAAGTAAGAAGAGAGGGACGTCTCATAGTGATGTCTTACCCAAGAGATTTACCTGACTTTCTTCGTCAACTTGATATTTCGTCTCCAGACATTGCCATCGTGGATTGGCCGGGCCCCCCAAGAGGTGCGGAAGGGGGTTTGGTGCCAAGGGAGCAGATACCACGGAGACGCCAGAGGAGGGGACTGGCTGGGGGTCGTGACGAGAAAGGTGCCAAGGGATCCTCTGGCGACAGGTGATCCTGCATTCAACACTGGAAGGATAAATGTTCTGATTTGAGTCCTCACTATTGTGTGACTTGGGTTTTTATAATCCTTATTTGAAATATTAATAACCTGCATAGGGAAATTCGCTGATGTTATTTTTGTTAAGAGTTAGCTATATTGATTTGATAGCGGTTATGTATATTTGTATATACTTGTAGTTATTTACTGCGTTACTCCAGAGAACGTTTTGATAGACTTATAAGTATTACACTTTAATAATTTTCAGGCCTACAGCATGGGGATCTCTCTACGGCGCTTGGAAAGGACACGCGCTCTTGGGGGATCGACATGCTGCGGGCAGGTGTGGAGATTTAATATTTATCCCACCTACTAACTTGAACCAGCTTCTGGTTCTATTTCTCACTGTACTTCTCACTTTCTTCTTTCCCATATTCTTTCCTTTTTTTTTTTTCCTTGACCCTACGTCTTCCTAGACTTCTGTTTCCTCTTTTCCCTTCCTATCCCCATCCATCCCCCTCCTAACGGTAGTGGTACTACACCAGTGATATATAACTAAAACCTCAGGTGCCGGTATCCGGCCTGGTTTTTGGTTTCCATTAGACATGGCCCCCCTTGATAATCAGTACAATGAATGTGAGAGGTTTTAACACGCCACAAAAGCGATCCCAAATACTGTCTCCATACTCTCCATAAACAACATGCTCATATAATCTTTCTTCAGGAGATGCACTTTAAGGTGGGCGCAGTCCCATCCATTCAGAACCGATATTACTCGACATGGACCCACAGCCCCAATCCTGACTCCAGGTCAAAAGAGGTTTCAATTGCTATTTATAAAAATTATCCCATGTTATGTTGGATTCTATGATTGACCCAGGGGGAAGATTTATTTTTCTCAAATTACAAATTGTCACATCTATACTAATAGTTGTTAATTAGTATCTCCCAAATAGGGAACAATCTTCTGCCTGCAGATCTTTAGTACTGAGACTTGCTGATTTTGCGAAAGGAACAGTGATCATAGGAGGCGACTTTAACTTTGTCCTAGATCTCACGGTTGATTCATCGTCTGGAAAAGGTACAGTTCCGATTAAAAAATTAAGATTTTTGAAAAAACTCCTTCACACTCTCCAGCTCAGAGACGTCTAGCGTCTCCTTCACCCACAGGATAGAGATTACACGTATTTCTCTAATGTACACAATTCTTATAGTCGAATAGATCTTTTTTTAATCAGTCATACAGCTTTAGGGTGGAACCCTACTACCAAGATAGGCGACATCTTGCTTTCTGATCATGCCCCCGTCTTTCTGTCTTTGACACTGCCAGATTCCACTCATAAACTGTGGACATTGAGATTTAATGGCCATCTCATAAAGGACACTGTATGCTTATCGGAATTAAAAGAGGATATCACAACTTTTGCACACTCTCACGAAGCAGATTCCACCTCACAGCCTTTTAAATGGGAGGCCCTCAAATGTATTTTCAGAGGAACTCTAATTAAGCATGGATCCCGCCTTAAAAAAGTTAGGAATGAGCAGATTGACGACCTACTAACACAGATCAATTTTTTAGAAACTACTCATAAACAAACTTTGAGGCAGGCGACCTTGACTGACCTTTTCCGGAAACGCCAAGAACTTAAAGCATTACTTAACCAGAGATATTTCGACAAACAGAGAGAACTAGAAATTACTTTTATAGATTCTGAGATAAATGCGGACATCCTTTGGCTCGTTTACTCCACCCCAGATCAAACCATACCCATGTCCCAAAAATTAAAACCGTAGGCAGTAACACATACTCCCACTGAAATCACTGAAGTGTTCAGGGTTTATTATAGTAACCTATATAATATCAGAGGGAAATATGCTGATATCTCCCCTAGTGAGTTAACTATAAAAATCAAAGACTATGTGACGTCGACTGCTCTGCCCACCTTGACAGACACGGAAGTTAAGACATTGGAGTCGGGCATGACGGAGACCGAATTATTGAAAGCTAGTAAGTCCAATCCCCTTTCAAAGTGCCCAGGCCCGGATGTTTTTTTTTATAAAACTCTGCAGAATTTATTATCACCACAGATGCTTGCCACGTTTACTTCCATATCAGAGGGCGTAGATTTTGCTCCCCAATCTTTGGAAGCACATATTAGTATTATCCCCAAACCTGGGAGAGACCCAACCTCGGCCTCCAATTATAGGCTTATCTCTCTCTTAAACGTGGATATCAAGATATATTCCAAAATCCTGGCTAATCGCCTGTCGCAACTGCTTCCCTCGAATATTAACATGGATCAAGTGGGCATTGTCAAAGGTCGGGAGGCTACTGACAACACGATTAAGACATTACTCTTGATCAATAAAGCCAAAATCAGGAATATCCCGATTAGTTTGTTATCCGTGGATGCCACAAAGGCCTTTGACAGAGTCCACTGGGGTTTCATGAGGGAGCATTGACGCAGATTGGATTGGGCCCGCGATTTCTGAGTAAGATTTTTACACTATATTCTAAACCTTCTGCTAGAGTGCGGGTTAATGGAGCTTTATCGGTTTCCTTCAACATTGGAAATGAGACAAGGCAGGGTTGCCCGCTCTCACCACTCCTGTATGTCATCATGATGGAACATTTGACCACGGCCATCTGACAAAACGTTGATATACACGGCATCCAAATTGGACAGCATCAGCATAAAATGGCCTTGTTTGCCGATGACCTTTTATTATACGTGTCCAGACCCCAAGTCTCTTTTCCAAATATTTTGAAGGAGTTCGAAACATTTAGGTCCTTGAGCAATTTCAAAGTGAACTATTCGAAATCTGAAGCCATGAATGTTTCTCTTACCACCAGGAGAGATCCCTCTGCTTAGATATTTGGGGATTCACATTCCACCAGATCTATCTAAGCTCTGTCTCCATAATCACTTGTCTCTTTTGTCAAAAGTGGAAAAGCAACTGGTTGATTACAAAGCCTTAAAATTGACGTGGTGGGGGAGAATTAATGTCTTTTGTATGGACATCCTCCCACATTTTTTCTATTTGTTTCAAATAGTGCCCATTTCCCCTCCTAGACGTTTTTTTTTACTAAACTTAACTCCGTCATGACGAGGTTCGTATGGAGTAGAATTAAACCTAGGGTGAAAGCGAAAATTCTGATAGCACCCAGAGAGTGTGGAGGCGCAGGTCTACTGGATTTTAAAGCCATTTCCAAGCTGCAACAACAGTTCAACTATTAGATTGGCATTATAAATTCACCACTAAGAAGTGGGTAGAGGTTGAACAAGAGGGTGTACCTGTGCCTTTACATTATCTCCCATGGATAACTTCATTGGACACTAATTAGGACCAGACTCAGAATTTACCCAGACTACCGTGAGAGTGTGGCACACTCTTCAAAGATCCTCTACTCTAAAGGGAACGTTAAGCCCACTGACTCCTCTTTTCTTGAATCCCACTTTTCAACCGGGACTGAATAGGCTGGGCTGGATGAGTGTGGAGGATGTTAGACTCGGAAAATTTTATCAGACGGTGAATTGCCTTCTTTTGCAGTTCTTCAGCGGCGATTTCCAATGTTGCAGCTGAATTAATTTGAATATGCACAACTACGTTTCTTCATTTTATCAGCGACTCATACAAGCAGAGTCCGCCCATTTTTTTATCCTACAGAAAAAATGTTTCTTACTGCATCTCCTCCTGACCACGCCATCTGTGAATTATACCGAGGTATTTTGTCGGAGAGAAAGAGGGGAAATTCGCTTTCCAATTAGCATGGGAGAAGGATTTGGGCAGAGAACTTTCATGCGCCGAATGGTGAAAAAGTTTCCTTTGTACTCACGCAATGTCATTACCGTGTATAGCACAAGAAAAAAATTATAAAATACTTACCAGGTGGTACCTTTGCCCGGATCGACTGCAGAAGATTTCCTCCTTCTTCTCTAATAAGTGTTGGCAATGTGGGGCAGCAGTTGGTACCATGCTGCATGTTTGGTGGGATTGTGTGAAGATAAGGAGTTTCTGGGACAAGGTTTTTAGGAATTATACCCTAATCACAGGTACAAACGTAGTAGGATCCCCTGAAATAGCCCTCTTATCCGTTCTGCTGGTCTCCATCAGTCAGGTCAGGAGGGATATTTTGCCCTTATACAGTTAGGGCCAGAAATATTTGGACAGTGACACAATTTTCGCGAGTTGGGCTCTGCATGCCACCACATTGGATTTGAAATGAAACCTCTACAACAGAATTCAAGTGCAGATTGTAACGTTTAATTTGAAGGGTTGAACAAAAATATCTGATAGAAAATGTAGGAATTGTACACATTTCTTTACAAACACTCCACATTTTAGGAGGTCAAAAGTAATTGGACAAATAAACATAACCCAAACAAAATATTTTATTTTCAATATTTTGTTGCGAATCCTTTGGAGGCAATCACTGCCTTAAGTCTGGAACCCATGGACATCACCAAACGCTGGGTTTCCTCCTTCTTAATGCTTTGCCAGGCCTTTACAGCCGCAGCCTTCAGGTCTTGCTTGTTTGTGGGTCTTTCCATCTTAAGTCTGGATTTGAGCAAGTGAAATGCATGCTCAATTGGGTTAAGATCTGGTGATTGACTTGGCCATTGCAGAATGTTCCACTTTTTTGCACTCGAACTCCTGGGTAGCTTTGGCTGTATGCTTGGGGTCATTGTCCATCTGTACTATGAAGCGCCGTCCAATCAACTTTGCAGCATTTGGCTGAATCAGGGCTGAAAGTAAATCCCGGTACACTTCAGAATTCATCCTGCTACTCTTGTCTGCTGTTATGTCATCAATAAACACAAGTGACCCAGTGCCATTGAAAGCCATGCATGCCCATGCCATCACGTTGCCTCCACCATGATTTACAGAGGATGTGGTGTGCCTTGGATCATGTGCCGTCCCCTTTCTTCTCCAAACTTTTTTCTTCCCATCATTCTGGTACAGGTTGAGCTTTGTCTCATCTGTCCATAGAATACTTTTCCAGAACTGAGCTGGTTTCTTGAGGTGTTTTTCAGCAAATTTAACTCTGGCCTGTCTATTTTTGGAATTGATGAATGGTTGCATCTAGATGTGAACCCTTTGTATTTACTGTCATGGAGTCTTCTCTTTACTGTTGACTTAGAGACAGATACACCTACTTCACTGAGAGTGTTCTGGACTTCAGTTGATGTTGTGAACGGGTTCTTCTTCACCAAATAAAGTATGCGGCGATCATCCACCACTGTTGTCATCCGTGGACGCCCAGGCCTTTTAGAGTTCCCAAGCTCACCAGTCAATTCCTTTTTTCTCAGAATGTACCCAACTGTTGATTTTGCTACTCCAAGCATGTCTGCTATCTCTCTGATGGATTTTTTTCTTTTTTTTCAGCCTCAGGATGTTCTGCTTCACCTCAATTGAGAGTTCCTTTGACCGCATGTTGTCTGGTCACAGCAACAGCTTCCAAATGCAAAACCACACACCTGGAATCCACCCCTGACCTTTTAACTACTTCACTGATTACAGGTTAACGAGGGAGATGCCTTCAGAGTTAATTGCAGCCCTTAGAGTCCATTGTCCAATTACTTTTGGTCCCTTGAAAAAGAGGCTATGCATTAGAGAGCTATGATTCCTAAACCCTTTCTCCGATTTGGATGTGGAAACTCTCATATTGCAGCTGGGAGTGTGCACTTTCAGCCCATATTATATATATAATAATTGTATTTCTGAACATGTTTTTGTAAACAGCTAAAATAACAAAACTTGTGTCACTGTCCAAATATTTCTGGCCCTAACTGTATGTCTCGGCGGCTCGCTCCACCATTCCGAGGCTCTGGAAATCTTCAGAACAACCCTCTATTCATGAGTGGTATGTGGAGATGACAAATATTTACCGTATGGAGGAGCTGGCTGCCTAGAGTGCGGGATCCTTGGATAAGTTTAACGTGATATGGATTGAATGGCTCATGTATCATGACTCCTCTAACGTCCAGGAGTTGTTCACCTGAGTGGATGGGATTGCGAGACCTGTCTGGTCTAAGATATCACGGAACCAGATATTGATCGCAGTGCATGAAATACACCTACCGTATATACTCGCGTATAAGCCGAGTTTTTCAGCCCAAAAATTGGGCTGAAAAGTACCCCCCTCGGCTTATACGCGAGTCAGTGCTGTATACCGATGTATACATCGGTACATACCGATGTATACATCGGTATACAGCAGCCCCCGCATCCCCAGTAATGCAGGGCCCCCCCAGGGTCTCTCCGGTCACCTGTAAAGCAAGCTATACTTATCAGTGTCCCGCTCGCACCCGCCGCTGCCGACATCCACGATCCTCCATCTTCATGCGACTCCTCTTCCTGTTTCTGTGCGCGTCGCCGGCAATGACGTCATTCCCGGCGACGCGCACAGGAAACAGGAAGAGGAGTCGCATGAAGATGGAGGATCGTGGATGTCGGCAGCGGCGGGTGCGAGCGGGACACTGATAAGTATAGCTTGCTTTACAGGTGACCGGAGAGACGCTGGGGGGGGCCTGCATTACTGGGGCTGCCTGTATACTACCGCTGGGGCTGCTATATACCTCTGGGGCACTGTATACTACCACTGGGGCTGCTATATACCTCTGGGGCCCTGTATACTACCACTGGGGCTGCTATATACCTCTGGGGCACTGTATACTACCACTGGGGCTGCTATATACCTCTGGGGCCCTGTATACTACCACTGGGGCTGCTATATACCTCTGGGGCACTGTATACTACCACTGGGGCTGCTATATACCTCTGGGGCCCTGTATACTACCACTGGGGCTGCTATATACCTCTGGGGCACTGTATACTACCACTGGGGCTGCTATATACCTCTGGGGCCCTGTATACTACCACTGGGGCTGCTATATACCTCTGGGGCACTGTATACTACCACTGGGGCTGCTATATACCTCTGGGGCCCTGTATACTACCACTGGGGCTGCTATATACCTCTGGGGCACTGTATACTACCACTGGGGCTGCTATATACCTCTGGGGCCCTGTATACTACCACTGGGGCTGCTATATACCTCTGGGGCACTGTATACTACCACTGGGGCTGCTATATACCTCTGGGGCCCTGTATACTACCACTGGGGCTGCTATATACCTCTGGGGCACTGTATACTACCACTGGGGCTGCTATATACCTCTGGGGCCCTGTATACTACCACTGGGGCTGCTATATACCTCTGGGGCACTGTATACTACCACTGGGGCTGCTATATACCTCTGGGGCCCTGTATACTACCACTGGGGCTGTATATACTACCACTGGGGCTGTATATACTACTGGGGCTGCGTGTATACTACCACTGGGGCTGCTGTATCTACCTCCGGGACTGGTGTATACCACACTGCTGGGGGCTGTATACTTGTGCTAGGGTCCACCCTCGGCTTATACACGAGTCAATAGATTTTCCCAGGTTTTGGGGGCAAAAGTAGGGGGGTCGGCTTATACACGGGTCGGCTTATACACGAGTATATACGGTACTTTCTTTCACCTACCTTATTTCCCTTCCCTTCCTTCCCCTTCATTTTTTGCCTTTTTCTTTATCGGTATTTTCATAGCTTTAATTTTCGCTATCTTTAGTATGTTTTGTATTTTGTATTCCTTTTACACCTCAGGGTAGATACTTCTCACCCTGGTCCTACCATTGATCCTATTGGGGGTCATATTGATGTTAATATAACAAGTTATATTTTTGCTGACCATGGAACATGTCATATCTTGACAATACCTACTAGCTGGAAGGAATACACCTACAGCTAGTATTTATAAAGAGATTTGGTTTTTCCTTAGTCCTTGTTCTCTATCTTTTATACCGTATATACTCGTGTATAAGCCGACCCCCTACTTTTGCAACCAAAACCTGGGAAAACCTATTGACTCGTGTATAAGCCGAGGGTGGACCCCAGCACAGGTATACAGCCCCCAGCAGTGTGGTATACAGGCCCCCCCATAGGTATACAGGCTTCCCCAGTGGTAGTATACAGCAGCCTCCCCAGTGGTAGTATACAGCAGCCTCCCCAGTGGTATATACAGGCCCCAGCAGTATTACAGCAGCCTCCCCAGTGGTATATACAGGCCCCAGCAGTATATACAGCAGCCCCAGTGGTATACAGCAGCCCCAGTGGTATACAGCAGCCCCAGTAGTGTGGTATACAGCAGCCCCAGTAGTGTGGTATACAGCAGCCCCAGTGGTGTGGTATACAGCAGCCCCAGTGGTATACAGCAGCCCCAGTGGTGTGGTATATAGCAGCCCCAGTGGTATATAGCAGCCCCAGAGGTATATAGCAGCCCGAGTGGTGTGGTATACAGCAGCCCCAGTGGTATACAGCAGCCCGAGTGGTGTGGTATACAGCTGCCCCAGTGGTATATGCAGCCCCAGTGGTATACAGCAGCCCCAGTGGTATACAGCAGCTCCAGTGGTGTGGTATACAGCAGCCCCAGTGGTATACAGCAGCCCCAGTAGTATACAGCAGCCCCAGTAGTATACAGCAGCCCCAGTGGTATACAGCAGCCCCAGTGGTATACAGCAGCCCCAGTGGTGTGGTATACAGCAGCCCCAGTGGTGTGGTATATAGCAGCCCCAGTGGTATATAGCAGCCCCAGTGGTATACAGGCCCCCAAATGCTGGCACTCGCCCCCCTCCGTTGTAAGGCCCCCCCTTGCTGCTTAACTTACCATCCCTGGTTTTCTGCACCGCGCCGGTCTTCCGTGCTCCGTCCTCCATGCTCCCATCCTCGGCTGCATCCGGGGTCCCCGGCCGTCGCATTGACGATGACGTCATGCAACCGGCCGGCCACATGACCCCGGATGCTGCCGAGGACGGGAGCACGGAGGACCGGCACGATGCAGAAGACCAGGGATGGTGAGTTAAGCAGCAGGGGGCCTTACAACGGAGGGGGGCGAGTGCCAGCATTTGGGGGGCCATATATTTAGATAGGCACTGCTTCCCCCTGCCTCTGATTGACAGGAGGAAGCAGTGCATATATAATGAGCGGCCCCACGTGACGGGGCGCTCATATAGCAGCCTCCCCCCGCCTCCTCCAGCCTCCCCAGCCCCGGACACAGCCCCCACCACCGTATTGACCCGTGTATAAGCCGAGGGGGGGACTTTTCAGCCCAATTTATGGGCTGAAAAACTCGGCTTACACACGAGTATATACGGTATATTGTTTTTACAGGTACAGGACATATGCTCTAGGGTGCCATTAAGGACAATCGAACTTATAACTTGTTGGAACAACTTTTAAACTTGTTAATTTTCAATATTTCTAAAATTGTAATTGTATTATTGATTTACCTGATACCTTCAAAACTTAATAAAGATTTAATCAAAGATTCTATTCGGTTTGAAAAGGAGCATATCAAGTAGATGAGAAGGAAGGTACCGTATATACTCGTGTATAAGCCGAGTTTTTCAGCCCAAAAATTGGGCTGAAAAATCACCCCTCGGCTTATACACGGGTCAATACGGTAATCCTATGGTGTCCGGGTGCTGGGGAGGCTGGAGGAGGCGGGGGAGGCTGCTGAATAAGCGGCCCATCACGTGGGGCCGCTCATTAGATATGAACGGCTCCCCCCGCCCATCACAGCGGCAGGGGGAGCCGTGCATACAGCCCCCCAGTGTATACAGACAGCCCCAGTGTATACAGCAGGCCCCAGTGGCACTTGCCCCCCCATCATGAGAAGAGCCCCCCACACTTTGCAGAGCCCCTCCGCTGCATTATCTTACCATCCAGGGTCTTCTTTACCGCGGGTCCTGCAGTCATCATCACGCGCTGTGTTCCGGTCTCACGTGACCCGGCGCGATGACGTCATTCCACTGTGACCGCCGGGTCACAAGAGACCGGGAACACAGCGCGTGAGGATGGACTGCAGGACCCGCGGTGAAGAAGACCCTGGATGGTAAGATAATGCAGCGGGGGGGAGGGGGCTCTGCAAAGTGTGGGGGGCTCTTCTCATGATGGGGGGGTGAGTGCCACTGGGGCCTGCTGTGTATACCCCTGGGGGCCTGCTGTATATACCCCTGGGGGCCTGCTGTATATACCCCTGGGGGCCTGCTGTATATACCCCTGGGGGCCTGATGTATATACCCCTGGGGGCCTGATGTATATACCCCTGGGGGCCTGCTGTATACCTGTCCTGGTGGCTGTATACCATACTACTGGGGCCTGTATACCACTGGGAGGGCCTGTATACCACACTGCTAGGGGCTGTATACCTCACTGCTGGGGGTTGTATACCTGTGCTGGAGTCCACCCTCGGCTTATACGCGAGTCAATAAGTTTTCCCTGTTTTTGGGGGCAAAAATAGGGGGGTCGGCTTATACACAGGTCGGCTTATACACGAGTATATATGGTACATTATCTTAATTTGTAAAATTGAAGGCATTTTCTACACTCTAGTTAATCTTTACTCACCTAATAAGGGTCAGATGGTTTTTTTGAGAGACTTGATGGAATTAATATATGAATTCCGTAAGGTTTCCTTAAAGGGATCCTGTCACCCCCAAATCGCCTCCTAAGCTATTAAAACATGTCCCTGCAGCCTCCCATCAGTAATCCCACACTCCTTTTTGCTAATAAATGCATCCTGTGAAAGTGAAGAAAAACGTTATATCACTTACTCATTAGTGATGATAATGAGCAGTGGCTATTCTTTAGTCACCCAGGCGGGCCCATGTTGTCATGATAGCACGCCTTAATAGGCGTGATCTGCAAGGCATAATGTTTTCAGCGCCTCCCAGTGCTGGCGAGGCTGTAATGGGGGCTCTAATGAGGCGAATCGCGTCATTTCCGGTATCGGGTGACGTCAGTACACCCACGCCGCTCTGCGGGCTTCAAGCCCCGCACTGCGCATGCGGCTTAGGTGTACTGACGTCACCCGATACCGGAAATAACGCGATTCGCGTCATTAGAGCCCCATTACAGCCTCGCCAGCGCTGAGGAGCGCTGGGAGGTGCTGAAAACATTATGCCTTGCAGATCACGCCTATTAAGGCGTGCTATCATGACGACATGGGCCCGCCTGGGTGACTAAAGAATAGCCACTATACTGATTATCGTCACTAATGAGTAAGTGCTATAACGTTTTTCTTCACTTTCACAGGATGCATTTATTAGCAAAAAGGAGTGTGGGATTACTGATGGGAGGCTGCAGGGACATGTTTTAATATCTTAGAAGGCGTTTTGGGGGTGACAGGATCCCTTTAATATTGTTTGGTGACTTTAATGTAGTTCGTAATGTCTTATTGAATTCTACTAATATTCGTAGACTTTCAAACTTGATTTTGGACCGCTGGATAGACAAGGATGGCCTATATGATGCTTTTCGTTGCGTTAACAGTTCCTATAAGGAATATACCCACTACTCTAATTCGCTTTACTCATTGGCCAGAATAGATTTAGTTTTAGCAGAAAATATTTCTATTCATAATATTAAGAGTGTTAAAATTCTTCCAAAAACATGGTCAGATCACTCTCCTGTGGTTTTTGAATTAATACACAGGGGAGGTGTTTCCTCAACTAGGATTTGGAGAGCCAATACATTCCTTTACTCACATCCTGATTCTAAGAAAGGGTTGGAAGGGACTTTAGAACATTATTTTACGGAAAACGATAATGAATTGGTTGGTGTTGAAACCTTATGGTTAGCCCAAAAGGCTGTAATCCGAGGTACCTTGATTGAATTAAATTCAAGGCTTAAAAAGCAGGTACATGCTAAATTTCAGACTCTATTAACAGAAATTCGTTCACTAGACGATCTACAGGCAGAATCTCCTTCCCCTATTACTCATCTTAAAATTTTAAAGTTAAGAATAGTCTTGAGATCATTGTTGACTTCAGAATATGTTAAAATGATTCAGACTTCTAAAGTAAATTTTTATACTTGCCATAAAAAGCCAAGCAAATGTTTTGCCAACTGTTTAAAATTGATGAGATACAAAAGGAAAATTTTACAAATTAAAAACTAAGCAAGGAATAATTTGTAAACATCCAAAAGAAATTTCAAAAGAATTTATGCAATTTTTTAAAAATCTTTATAAGGCTAATTTCACACTAGTTTTTTTTTTTAAATGTGGCAGTTACGGTAAACAAAACGCATTTGTCACATTTACCGCATAACGGCCACACTTGTGGCAAGCCCCATGCATTGTGTATGGGGCTTGCGATAAGTCTGCAGCAGCGGCAGCAAAAAACGCCACTGACCGCATTTTTTTTCACGGCCGCATCTGCTGAAACTGCAATTGTCGCAAGCCCCATACACAATGCATGGGGCTTACCGCAAGTGTGCCGCAAGTGCGGCCGTTATGCGGTAAATGCGGCAGATGCGTTTTTTTTTAAAGTAGCTGCCGCATTTTTTTAAAAAAACTCAGTGTGAAAGCAGCTTAACTTGAATCTAGACCCAGTAATTACTCAAACTAGTTTATCTGATGTGAATTCCTTTTTGAACTCTTTAAAACTTTCTTCCCTAACCAAGGAGGAAACTGACCTTCTTAATATACCTTTTACGATCTCAGAAATTCATGATGCAATAAAAACTCTTAAAAATGGGAAATCGCCTGGCCCTGGTGGCTTATCAAATTAATATTTTAAAACTTTTGCCACTATTCTAATGCCTTTTCTTATCAGACTTATTAATTCAGCTTCCATTTCTTCTATGCTTCCTGTAGAAATGCAGTAAGCGTTAATTTCTGTAATACCCAAAGGAGAAGGTGACCCCTTAAATGTGGCACACTACCGACCCATATCACTTCTGAATATGGATTCTAAAATAATTGTCACGGTGGTGGTCACCAGGATTCTCTCAATGTGTGGCTAGGTTAATTCATTCTGACCAAACAGGCTTTATTCATGGTAGAAGTACAGTGGATGCTACAAGAAGGGTTTAGAACATCATCTTACAAATAGAAAAATCAAATCTTCCCACATTTTTAGTCTCCATGGATGCGGAAAAACTTTTGACCGCGTAAACTGGAGTTTTGTTTGAGACCCTCAAGAAATTTGGTTTTGCTGGCCTATATAGATTATGATTGCTTTATATTCTTACCCTTCAGCTAGGATTTTAACTAATAAT
Organism: Allobates femoralis; assembly: GCA_033576535.1. NCBI lineage: Eukaryota > Metazoa > Chordata > Amphibia > Anura > Aromobatidae > Allobates > Allobates femoralis. The sequence goes on along the minus strand of JARQOC010000005.1, from coordinate 302,453,194 downwards.
TTTGCACCGGATTACTTCGCTATTTCTAATGGGACACGTCAGTGATGTTCCCTGTCACCAATTTTATTTAATTTTTTTCTTGAGCCCTTTGTAGACGCAATTGGGACTCACAAGGGATTCAGAGGTTTTCCACTTCATGGTCAGCAACATGTTACTTATTTGCTGACGATTTACTAGTTCTATTGTCAGATACCCTGGTATCTTTGAGAAACGTGTTACATATCACTAATGAATTCTCAAAACTTTCTTATTATAAACTAAGTAGTAGTAAAATCAAATTTTGCCATATAATATTGATGAACGTCTCCTTGACATTTTAAAGAACGAAGTCCAATTTTCCTGGGTATCCTCAGAGATTCTTTATTTGGGAATAATAGTCACAAAACCGTTATCTGCTATAATAGACAGAAATATGATGGATACTATAAAACATTTGTCCAAGGACATAACTTATTTACCTAATTTATACGTCTCTTGGACAGGTCGCATTGCAGCATATAGGATGATGCTCCTTCCTAAAATACTTTACCTTTTTCGTTCGCTTCCAATGGTTATCCCACAGAAATATTTCAAAAATCTACAAACTCAGAATTATGGAAAGGAAATTTTTTAGAATAGCGGCCACTACCTTACAAAAATGCAAGATAAAAGGAGGTCTACGAGTTCCTAATCGTAAGGCTTATTATCATGCAATCTTAACGAAAATTAGTACAAAATGGTGGAGTAATGTAAATTCGCCTTCTTGGCTTAATATGGAAAGGTCTTTCATGGGTAATGGAGATCCAAACTTATTTATAGTTTCATACCTTTTTCTTCCAAAAAAAATGTCTCCCATTGCTTATCTCTTTAAAAGCGAAAATTAAGGCCTGATGTGTGTTTACTCAAATTTCAAAGTATTATTTTCTCTCCTGTTTGCCCCACTTGGCTTCCAGTGGATATTTTTACATAGTTGTGTCTGTCCCTTAATCTTATTAATTGGAAGAATAACAATGTTAAATATGTCTCTGATATATTTACTGGAGATAAATTGGTTCCCTTTGAGGAAATCTCTTCTCGATTCCATTTTAGTTTAGAATGGCCAAATTGGATCTTATTAGAAAAAACTTTAAATGATAAATTACGCTTCTCCCTGCCAAATAATGTTGACCTATTATTACGTCACATTGGAGACGGGGATGGATGGAAAACTAGCAATATGTACAAAATTTTTAATAAAAATGTTGACTCTGATAAGTATAAATTCGAAAAAATATGCGAAAATCAGCATCAGGTGGACGTTGATAACCAGATTTCACATGACCAAATACCTATTATGCTAAAAAATGTATATTTTTCATTACCCTGCATGTCCTTGATAGAGACCCAAAACAAGTTATTCACAAAATGGTACTTCACTCCATCTACAAGGAAATAATTGGGTGAATTTTAAGGGATTTATTAAAGTACCGGTAGTCTTATTGCTAAAGAGGCTAAAAAATGTCAGTGAGGCTTGATCATTTTATTTTTGGTAGTTTACTTGCAGGACCTATCTATTTTAAGGCAAATCAGACAGGAACATTTACAAATAGCCTGTGTTTCAGATGATAGGAAAAATTAAGCAAGATTTATATTCTCTAAACAATGGTTTAGGAAGAGACACTGACAGCACAATTGTTCATAATGTTATACAATTTATATCCTATTGATTAAACAAGCAAAGGTAAATGTGGAAAAATAGATATGTGCAAAGGAGAAACCAATATACGGTACATGGAACAAATATAATTAAAATTAAAAAAACTAATTTGTGAAAAAATGTAATAGCCATTTATGGAATATACGGTAGTTATTATTTAAAATCCATACACGCAAACAAAATTAATATTTTTATCTCATAAGCAGATCCACCAATTTGCTGTTCATTAACCCCTTCACCCCACGAAGATTTTCCGTTTTTCATTTTTTCCTCCCCTTTTTCCAAGAGCAATACGCAATTCCAGTGGGAATATGCCGACGCTGATGTAACACAGAATACTCCCCTGTGTAACATGTGTGACAGCCCCTTTTGGGTTTTGTAGTGTATTAATATACACTGCGAAACCCAAATTAAACTAATCCAAATGTGTTAAAAATAATAAAAATTGAATACTTACCTCTCCGCCAGGTGTTACGGTTACCAGGAGTCGAGAGATCCTTCACATCTATTGTCCTCCAGGCCTGTGATCGGTGATTGGCCGTTCGCGGTCATGTGATGTGTGACGTGCTATGATGCGCATATCACATGACCGCGAGCGGCCAATCAGCGATCTTGACAGGTCCTGGAATGTCGGTAGCAGCGGTTGTGTCGGCTCCCGAATACTCGGCGGAGGGCAAGTATTCAATCTTTATTATTTTCAATACCATTTGGATAACTTTAATTTGGGTTTCGCAGTGTATATTAATACACGACGAAACCCAAAAGGGGCTGTCAAACATGTCACACAGGGGAGGATTCTTACTTCCCTGTGTGACATCACTTCTCCCCTGAGCTTTAGGAGAAGTGAGCTCGTAAAAAAAGCGGTGTGAATGCATCATGTTTTTTTACGGGGCTTTTTTTGCGGGGGTGCAAAATGCGGCAAAAAGCGCCCACACAAAAAAAGCGCAATGCGTGAATGTAACCTTAATTTGCTGCATTGGGCAGAACTTTTGCTGAAAACTAAATATAATCAAAAGCTCACCAAACCTAACAAAGGCTAACTTACCTTAAGATACATTTACACAGAATTATTGAGAGAACAAACTTTCGCTCCATATCATTGCCTAGTATCAACTTCCCACCTGATTAACTGGGCAAATGATGCTAATCAACTATATAGCTAATGGTTACCCCTGCAAACTTTAGGGCCACTTTACACACACCAACTTATCTGTCCAACTTCTGACCAACTTACTGGTTGCAGTGAAATCATGGACACATTGCTCCATTTTGTGACTGTATACAATGGAACAATGTGTCAATGATTTCACTGCAACCAGTAAGTTGTTCAGAACTTGGACAGATACTGTATATACTCGTGTATAAGCCGACTTTTTCAGCCCAAAAATTGGGCTGAAAAGTCTACCCCTCGGCTTATAAACGAGTCATATACCGAATGTATGGGTGGGGGCAGCTCTGGGGGGGTGTCGGGGCTGGAGCGGGCTAGCTGCAGGATGCAGAGGGATGCAGAGAGAGCGTGGAGATCTCCTGCTCCCGCTCATTTAATATGCACTGCCGCTGTCCATCACCTTGGTGCTGAAACAGCACCAAGTTATGGACAGAGGAGCAGGCATACTATCTGCAGTCACCTCTGGCATCCAGGCTATGCTGTACCCTCCCCTGTCCCCCGTCACTCTTTATGCCCCCCAGCTGGCACACACACAGCCCCCCTGCATCCAGAATATGCCCCCCGTCATTCTTCATGCCTCCCCAGCTGTCACACATAGCCCCCACATCAAGAATATGCCTGCCCCCCCCTGTCACTGTATATGCCCGGGAGCCGGCGTGCACATAGCCCCCACATCAAGAATATGCCTGCCCCCCCCTGTCACTGTATATGCCCGGGAGCCGGCGTGCACATAGCCCCCACATCAAGAATATGTCTGCCCCCCCGTCACTGCATATGCCCGGGAGCCGGCGCGCACATTTAAAACAACATACTGTTAACTCACCCTCCAATGCGCGGTCCTTGCTCACAGCTCCTCCGTTGCTCTTCCTGTTTCCCGGCCATCAAATCATGTGACCGGGTATTACTGTGCGCCCGGTCACATGATTTGATGGCCGGGAAACAGGAAGAGCAACAGAGGAGCTGTGAGCAAGGACCGCGCATTGGAGGGTGAGTTAACAGTATGTTGTTTTAAATGTGCGCGCCGGCTCCCGGGCATATGCAGTGACGGGGGGCGGCAGACATATTCTTGATGTGGGGGCTATGTGCACGCCGGCTCCCTGGCATATACAGTGACAGGGGGGGGCAGGCATATTCTTGATGTGGGGGCTATGTGCACGCCGGCTCCCTGGCATATACAGTGACAGGGGGGGGCAGGCATATTCTTGATGTGGGGGCTATGTGCACGCCGGCTCCCTGGCATATACAGTGACGGGGGCAGGCATATTCTTGATGTGGGGGCTATGTGCACGCCAGATCCGGGGCATATACAGTGACAGGGGGGGCAGGCATATTCTTGATGTGGGGGCTATGTGCACGCCAGCTGAGGAGACATAAAGAATGATGGGGGCGCATATTCTTAATGCAGGGGGGGCTATGTGTGTGACAGCTGGGGAGGCATGAAGAATGACGGGGGGGGGGCATATTCTGGATGCAGGGGGGCTATGTGTGTGCCAGCTGTGCTGGGAGCTAAATACACTGTGCTGAGGGCTGTATACACTGTGCTGAGGGCTGTATACACTGTGCTGAGGGCTGTATACCTGTGCTGAGGGCTGTATACCACACTGCTGGAGGCTGCATACCAGTGCTGGGGGCTGTATACCACACTGCTGGGGGCTGTATACCTGTGCTGAGGGCTGTATACCACACTGCTGGAGGCTGTATACCTGTGCTGAGGGCTGTATACCACACTGCTTGGGGCTGTATACCTGTGCTGAAGGCTGTATACCACACTGCTGGGGGCTGTATACCTGTGCTGGAGTCCACCCTCGGCTTATACGCGAGTCAATACGTTTTCCCAGTTTTTGGGGGCAAAAGTAGGGGGGTCGGCTTATACACGGGTCGGCTTATACACGAGTATATACGGTAGGTTGGTGTGTGTAAAGTGGCCATTAGGTTTTCCAGCAGACTAGTCATTGATTCTGCAGCTGAAAAAAAAAAAAAAAAAAATTCACCAGAAACAATAGAAGGAGGAAAAAATGAGGGGGCTATATGAGCCAGCACAGCAGGGGCTATATTTGCCAGCACAGAGGGCATATATGCCAGCATGGGGGCAAATATGCCAGCACAGAGGGGACTATGTGTGCTAGCACAGGGGGCTATATGTGTCAGCATAAGGGGGCCAGATCCAGGATGGGGGACTATGTACCAGGATGGGGGTTATATATATACCAGGGTGACAGCCATATATATGATTTGTAAAACTGTCACTGGCATTATAAATCGGATCCCATTTAACATAAAAAAAAAAAATTTTTCTCTCTCCCTTCAGCAAATTTGGGGTACGTCTTATAATCAGCTGCATCTTATAAAGCGAATAATATGCTATATCATAGGTCGATGCAAAGTTTTAATCTTTGATGTGTCATAATCTGACCCCTTGCTGTCATGGCAACACATCGGCGCCCCGTAATCAATGCCGATGGCGTTGGGGAATAGCGCGATTCCTACCATCACATGTTAGATTGCGCTGTTAAGAATTTGACAGGGCAATCTAACTAGTTAACAGACATGAGTGGATCTTCAATCCACCCACACCTGTTAGCAGCATATATTAGAGACACGGACTTAGGATGTATAGGTACTTCCTAGGTTGTTTAAGGGGTTAATAACGTGCTTGCCATCCAATGAATTAAAATATACATTTCGATCCGCCTCAGACCTTTATCAGTACAGATTGCTAGGGGAAAAATATATTTAAAAAGTACATGTTCAACTAATGCCTCAAAGGTTGTCATCTATCCACATTCACCTGTAGTTTTCTATGTCAAAAAATGTACAACATTTTGAAAACTGCCAAATCAAAGCAAAAAAAAAAGATAAAAAATCAAGTACTCTATAACTTTCAGTAGCCAACCAGTAGACTGAAATACAGCTGTTAAAGGATTAAAAATGTACCTGTGTGAACAGGCTTAGTACAACCTGGAAGACTCAATGGGAGACTTTCGTTTAGTTCCTGTCTTCAGACTGATCAACGTATTCTTAAATCCGTACCAATTACTGTACATCAGAAGGGGACCTGAACCCTATGATCAGCTGCAACGGTCACATACTCTGCTGAAGGCGGTCAACAAATACTAGAACAACAGCAGTGATGGAGTGTTTGACCTGGGGCGGATGAGTACCGTATATTATTTTTAACTCGGGCAAAATGAAAAAAGGTAAAATAATAGCTGAAAAATCCCTTTAACAGTTGTTCATGTTTCAAACATCTGGGCTTGTGGATATATTACACATGCATATGGTTTACTACTGGTTAGAAGTATTACAAAACTCAGGAACTCTGAATTTTGAAGGAAATCCCAATTCTGCATCACTGGGATTTCCCTTCTCTATCTCACTTCACTTCTTGGTAATAAGACGTCACAAGAAACACCCAACAGCTATTTTAACATATGGCTACATTTAATGTGTGGTTCATTCTGCGTATGAAAATGGGAAAGCTCCCAGGGGCAGATGCCAAATTTATCCATAGAAACCAGTTACCCGCTGAAGTTCAAGATAGTGTTGAAAAAGAAATATTTAATATAATAATAATAATAATATAATAATAATAATAAAGCTTTATTTATATAGCGCGAACATATTCCGCAGCGCTTTACAATGTAGGGTTTAGAGTACAGAAAATATAATACAGTAAGTAATTACAGTAGAGAACAAATATACAGTACAATAATTGAATACAAAACAATAGGCATAGAATCAATGTAAAAAAGAAAATACAATAAATAAAGCAAGAAATGAAGCAAGAAATGAAGGTGAATTTAAGCACTTCCCTGTAAGGATGTATGTATTAGGTCATTTTCTATTCTCACTGGTGCCATTGGTCAGTTTAGATAAGTTTAAGTTGCCACATGATTTGTCCTGAGGAAAAAGCTTGTGTTGGCGTCATAACACGTTAACTTAATAAATCATCTATGATCCATATGGACTGATCTGATATTGTTCAGATTCATACCCTAAACTAGCCCCACAATTTGTTATGCAATTTTTCTCAAATGCAGCAATACTTCAAATGTGGTCAAAAACATCTCTTGGGCACATGGCAGGGCTTCGAATGGAAGGAGGTTGTTTGACTTTTAGACAAGCAATTTTGGATGGAATAACTGTACAGATGCTATATCCAATTCGCAATGGCCATGGAAAGCCAAAACAGTAGAAACCCCCATAAGTGACCCCATATCAAAAACTTAGGCTACGTTCACACTTAGCGTAATGCAGGCGTATTTGAGCGCTTGCGTAAAAGCAGTGCTAAAGAATGCTGGACACGTGCAGACACGTCGTTTTGCAGCGTATTTTTGCGTGGGCACTTTCACTGCAAAACCGCCCACGCAGAAAGAATTGACATGCCAGTTCTTGGCTTTTTTTCGGCACGCTCTTCCCATAGGCTACATGTTAACATGGCCTTGGGGAAAGCTCCCCGAGAAAAGCGCAACATCAGCATGCAGTAGTGTGGCGCCCCTATGACTAGGCGCCACAGGGAGGTACTGCACCCCAAACAGCAGGTGTAGTGCCTCTGTGGTTATGGGTTTGGGGTTCCCCCTTAATAAAGTCTGTTTACACACACACACACAGGACTAAGCCACCTTAGTATAGAGGGACTGATTATTCAGTAAATCCCAGGAGGTGGAGCCTAGGCTAGAGTGGAAAACCAGGAAGTTAGGAGAGTGTTCGTTAAATTAGTGCTGGGAAGGCAGCCAGATAGGATGTGCCTGGCAGCCTGCTGACAGGAGGGCACCTCTCTCCAAGAGGGGACCCAGAACAGAAGGAGACGATCCAGGACCAGTTGGAGCTGGCTGGAAACGTCTGGGGACAGCAACCGGCATACCGGAGCCGAGGCAGTGAGCAGTCTATCCCTCACTGCAAACCGTATGACTGCGAGACCGGAATAAGGGAGCCGTAGTGCCACAAGAAGTTACCTCCACCTCAGTCCCAAAATAGGTCCAGGACACTATAGGTAACAGGCCAAATTACGGTGGCAGGAGAAGAGACTGGGAAACACTCCTGTCCATACCGGTAAGGAACAAACCTTATCTACTTGTAACAGACCAGGGGACTGGCGAGGGAGCTCTGCAAAGGTGGTTAAGCAAGTGGAGGTAAGACTGAGACCACGAAAGCCAAAAGGAAGGTACACTGACAGACTCTATAAGCAACCCAAAACCTGTGGCTACGTTCCCATTGAACCAGACTGTTACTGTGTACTATAACATCTCCGGTACCAGTAAAGTGAGGTTGGAGTTGAATCGGTCTCTTGTGTTTCTTTCCGCCGGCGCCCGGAGGGCTTCAGCATCATCATCATCATCCCACTGGAGGAGTAAGAAAACTACTACTCCCCTCATACTCCATCACCGCTGGCCTGAGGTAAAAGCTCCACCTGTGGGGAGCTGGACCACACTGAGCTGCACCCATCATCACGTCAGCGGCCGGCCTGCAGCGCCAGTATACAAATTACCGGGATCCACAGGTGGCGTCACGTACTCTCTTAATCCCTGTAAATATCCTCCATCTAACAAATGACAGCCAGGGCACTGATCCGGGAACCTGACCACCCGTGATTCCCCAGTTAGTTCCACCAAACCCAGGCCTGGTATCCGAGTACCCCTTGCCCTGGGCTTATCAGTAGCGCAAAAAAGCTCCGCTGCCGAAAACGTGACAAAACGCGCCGTGCGTGAACGTAGCCTTAGACCTTCAAGGAATTCATCTAGTCTTGAGTGATAAGTTTGAAAACACAGGTGCCTCATAGAAGTTGTAACAATGAGCCATACAATTAAAAATCACTTTTTTTACCAATAAAATGTTGTAGTTGCATTTTTTTTTTTCATTTTCAAAGGGGATACGATACAAAAAAAATAAATCCAATACTTTATTACACAATTTCTCATGAACCTGGCAATCTTATAAAGTTGTCAGAAAGTATTGTTTGTCAGCAGTCAAAAGAAAGGAGCGCTGTTTCACTTTAGTGCAGGTTTTGCAGGAATATATAATAATAATAATAATAATTTTTATTTATATAGCGCCAACATATTCCGCAGCACTTCACAATACAAAGTTCACATTTAAGCAATATGTTTGCACTCACCATTTACGAAGCATCTATAGAGACCCCATTTTGGATATTGTAAGTCTTGTTAAATTTGCCTACAAGTGGAGAGATTTTGTCCCTAAAGCCCCGTGCCGAAAGTGTGTTTTTGATGCATTTTTGCAGTTTTTTTTTTTATCACAAAAACGCTTGTATAACATTCCCCCAGCAAAGCCTATGAGAATTCTGAATTGCTGCACTAATTCATTTTTGCTGCAGAAAACTTCTGCAACAAATACTCTGCGTCGGCACATAGCCTAAGGGTGGAAACACACTGGTGTGAAAAAAATCAGTCCATTTCTCATCCAGGAGAGTTGGACAAGTGATATCCGTTTTTAGCTCCGTTTTGCATCCAATTGATATGCGAGTGTCTGACATTTTTCTCAGGTCACATCTGAGTGATGTCCGTGTGCAATCATTTTTTTCTCAGCAGCTATTTACTGTATCATCATTTACAAGAACATTTTACAGTGTTCTCAGCTGCAGAATGATAATGTATCAGTGAAAAAAACGGATGCCACTCGGATGGTTCGTGTGCGGTCAATGATTTTGTCGGACACATTGACTTGCATCGGTGAGTCTCACACAAGAATCCCATACTGTCGCAGCATGTTGCAACTTTTTTCTCATCCTGAATCTGGATGAGAAAAAAGCATCCGACACTCGCCAATGTGCTCTCGGACACTGATTAACATTGGTCCGACTGCAATGCAATAAAATGACACATTGCACTCGTCCGAGTTTCACGCCAGTGTGTCCATACCCTCGGCTTATACACGAGTCAATACGGTAATGGCCCCCAAATGCTGGCACTCACCCCCCTGTGTGGTAAGGGCCCCCTCCCGCTGCTTAACTTACCATCCCTGGTATTCTGCACTGCACCGCGCCAGTCTTCTGTGCTCCGTCCTCCATGCTCCATGCTCACTAATGCCATTCATGGGCCCACTAAGGGTACCTTTACACGCCGCAACCGCGGCGAGAAATGTTGGCAGATATTGCGACCTATAAATATCGCTGCCACATTTCCTCCCAATTGCCTCCTTATTGCAGCGTGTAAATCAGGAATTTGGCGATAAGACAAATGTCGCCTGGTTTCGATTTCAGAGCACTGCTCTGAAATCGAAACCAGGCGCCATTGGTTTTATCGCCACCAAATTCCCGATTTACACGCTGCAATAAGGAGGCAATTTGACGGCGATAATTCCAGGAGAAATGTCTCCTCTGGTTGTGGCGTGTAAAGGTACCCTGAGGTGACCAGGATTGAGGAAGGGCCTTTTAGATTTGGGAGTGCAGATGTAGCTGTTAACTTTTTTTTTTTTTACTACATATTCAACCATAGTTCTTTTTATAACAGAAACCACAGTCCAGACTCATTCCATCTGCCTCATTATAGTGAATTTTTCTATCAGGAGTTTTTCCTGAACCATCAATATTTATCAAAGCTGAAATACTTGTAAACTTATTTCACTATTCTCTGCTTGTCTCAAGCTTTAGCATATTGTGATGATTTGAGACATCTTGTTACAGAAGCATTTCCTTACCTATTCAGCACAGTGGCACATCTAGTGTTAGGGCCACTTTACACACACGAACTTCTGTGTCCAACTTCTGAACAGATCTCCGGTTGCAGTGAAATCATGGACACATTGTTCCATTTTGTGGCTGTGTGGTCACAGAAGTTGGTGTGTGTAAAGCGGCCCCTTAGGCTGGCTTCACACTGGCGTTCGGAGCGCAGCGCACCGAACGCAGCCGAACGCTTGCGCACATGCGTTCCTATGTTTAACATAGGAACGCATGTTCCTGCGTTTGGCTGCGTTCGGTTGCGTTTGTGTTCAGATGCGCATAATTTGGGCACCCTCTGAGCGCACTCCGAACGTATCATGTTGCATTTTTTGTGCATTCACGGGCGCTTGTTTTATCTACAAGCGCCCGCAAGCGCACAAAGAATGCATTGGCGTTAATGGGTCCGCAGTGTTCTGCGCTTGATAGCGCAGGAGAACGCTGCGGACCCATTGAAATCTCTCCCGGTGGCCGCCGGTGATGTCACAGGAGATCACCAACGGCCACCGGGAGATCAGCTGAGCCTCTCATGATCTCCTCCTCCCCGCCGCCGGTAATCTGCTAGCGGTGTCGGCAGGGTTCAACAGCTGATGTGACAGCTGTTTGAATCTTCCCGCGCCGACATCTCCCCTCGGTGTCGGCGCGGGAGATTCAAACAGCTGTCAAATCAGCTGTTTAACCCCGCTGACACGTCCCGGAGCTTACTGGCGACCGGGAGGAGGAGATCTCCGTCGCTGGTCTCCGCCTCCGGCCCGCCCCCGGACACCGCCGATTGGCTGCCCGGGCTCCACAGTGATGTGTCCGCAGGCGGACATTCTCCTCTGCGGACACATCATTAGACCCTGCGTTTCACTGCGTTTGTGTCTGCATGCCATCAACATGCAGACACAAACGCAAATGTGAAGCCAGCCTTAATGTAATGTTTTGGTTAAGTGTGTGGGAAACAATCAGAAGTCACTAACAATCCGTGGGCCATATATGTGAATATTTTATCAGTGATACCCACTTGGTTATTTTTAATCAAAGGCAAGTATTACCTCGTTTAACAACCTACTATTTATTAAAGGAAACCAGTCACCTTTGAAAGCATTATCTACCTGCATAGACAATCTGTAGGTAAACAGCGTTACAATGATGCCTGAACACCTAATTGAAATTACGGCTACCGGGAGAATATGATCTTCAGTCGCCGCTCACTATACTGTAAGCACGCTGTGGCACTATGATTGACAGCTCACTCTGCAACATATGTGCCAAAAGTTCTGAGATCTCAGAGGGGCTGAAGACCTCGGTGCCAAAAAAAGCGACTACAATAGTTCACATACAACCAATGTCTTTGACGTGACATTTTTAGGAAGCCAGAAATATAGGTAAAGTAGCTGTGGTCTATGGTACATCAATTGATTTCTTGGCACTTACAAAGGAGCTATACAAGTAATAGTGGGATTAATCTGTCCCACTGACCTAGATACAGAAGAAAAGCAGGAATATAGCAAGACTCAGACTAGGGGATAAAAACATACATAATCCACCTCAGAAACAGGCCAGCAGAATGTATAATGCAGCCCTTTGCTCCATTTATGTCTTTCTGGATCTGATATGTGAGGATCACATTTTAACCAAAGTTGTAAAGATTTATAGAAGTGCCATAAAACCAAAGACTTTCTTTATTATTTTAAACAAATACAACTTGATGCAATATTTACATAGAAAAATAATTGTAGCAAGATGGCTAAGTCACCTTCATCACCTTTTCTCCTAATACCAATAGATTCTAGTAAATTAGAGAAATTCCTTACCCCTAGAGTTTGTTATCATACATATGATAAGGAAACCAGTTTATCAAACAGCCATTACTGCAGGCAATTCTCATTACTTTACAAGGGATCAGAGTCATAAAAGTGTACTAATAGCTTTAAAAGAACAATAAAATATGCAGCTTATGAAACTATATTGTGAATACGTTTGTATGCAAGTACTGTTAGGCTATGTTCACACATTGCTTTTTCACTGAAGTTTTTTGCAACGCTTTGTTAAGGGCACTTTCACATTGGCGTTTTCGCCAAAATCGCGATTGGCACACCGGCGATTAAGGCCACACTTGCTGAGCGTGCTGCTGGTAAGTGTGTTCGCAGACTGTGCACCTTTGCGCAGGTAGCGGCTGAAGTGGATTAGCAACTGCTGCGACCTGCGTTTTTTTGATCCGGCGTATTAACCCTTAAGAGCTAAACATTGCGCACCTTTCCGCTAGCTCCATACTGGACATTGATGGGGTTGCACAAGTGCGCCATTTAGGCAGAGACCCTCGCAGACTGCGTTTTTTTGCCTGGACCGGACAGAAAAGCTAGTGGTGAAAGGGCCCTAAGAGTTATATTCAAATTCAAAGCTGCTTTTTCTGTTAAACCCGCCTAGCTCACAGATACCTGACGAGACTTAAAAAGATGGGGGTAGGGACTGCCTGACTTTCAGCTTTATCATGCAGCAGACATCCTCACTAGGGTTGTGGAATGGTTTCATGGGCAAGACGAAGCAGTGGGTCGGCCTTAAGGCTAGCCTGTCGGAGTGGAATCGGACTTCTCTTCCTGGATAGCTAAAAGTAAGCGACCTAGGAGTAATTTCACAGACATATGCCATATTGATTGCGCTGGTTGAACTGAGATCGGTCTGGATTGTGAAGGCGTGGGAGATGGAGCTCAGGCCGTGTTTTCGGATCAAGAGTGGTACAAAGCATTGTTCTATACTCACAAACTTCCATTACCCTGTAAGCTACAGGAGATGAATTTTAAGATTATATCTAGGTGGTACAGATGCCTTCAGGACTTACCAACCATTCCAGACACTTGTTGGACATGCGACGCAGCCGATGGCTCCATTTTACATGTTTGGTGGAGCTGCCCCCCAATCCAAGCCCTATGCGCAAAGTTTTCAGAATCCATGAACATATCACTGGACTTGCCGTTGTTTGCTCCCCTCAGATTAGTCTATTGTCCATGATCCTGGGAGCTTTCAAAGGGATTAAACTCGGTCTGCTTTGGCATTGTGTCGCCGCTACCAGATCGGTCATCCTGAGGAAGTGGAAATCTAAATAGACTCCCAGCCTCCTCGACTGGCTCACGGAAATGGACCACATATGTAGGATGGAGAGGCTCTCTGCCCATTCAGAGGCCCAAATATAGAAGTATTTTATTTACTGGCAGCAATGGATCATGTTTAAAGAATCCCGAGTTTGCAGATGACCTTTCGGCGTGTGCCTAGCCGTTTGTAAACCCAGACTCTTTTATGAGACTATGCGATCTTTTCATGTCCTGGGATGCATTTCCCTCCCTTCCCCCTGCCTGACCTCCCATCCCCACTTCCTTTCTTCTATAGCTCTGCTTCCTTTCTCTTCTTGTTCAAGTCTCTTTACTACTTATTCTCATGTTTTCCTTCTCATGGGAATGAGCGTTTTAGCTCGACTACTATATTAACACATTTAGGAATCCCACCATGTGAACTGAGTACGTTCATTTGTTTACCCTACTCAGTATAGGATAGATACGCTTGTGGATGTCATGATCAGAATTTATGCTCATGTCTTAATTTAACTTGCTTTGATT
>JARQOC010000005.1:302413116-302433007 GCA_033576535.1 Allobates femoralis | reverse complement strand
ATACATCGGTATACAGCACTGACTCGCGTATAAGCCGAGGGGGGTACTTTTCAGCCCAATTTTTGGGCTGAAAAACTCGGCTTATACGCGAGTATATACGGTAGGTGTATTTCATGCACTGCGATCAATATCTGGTTCCGTGATATCTTAGACCAGACAGGTCTCCGCAATCCCATCCACTCAGGTGAACAACTCCTGGACGTTAGAGGAGTCATGATACATGAGCCATTCAATCCATATCACGTTAAACTTATCCAAGGATCCCGCACTCTAGGCAGCCAGCTCCTCCATACGGTAAATATTTGTCATCTCCACATACCACTCATGAATAGAGGGTTGTTCTGAAGATTTCCAGAGCCTCGGAATGGTGGAGCGAGCCGCCGAGACATACAGTTAGGGCCAGAAATATTTGGGCAGTGACACAAGTTTTGTTATTTTAGCTGTTTACAAAAACATGTTCAGAAATACAATTATTATATATATAATATGGGCTGAAAGTGCACACTCCCAGCTGCAATATGAGAGTTTCCACATCCAAATCGGAGAAAGGGTTTAGGAATCATAGCTCTCTAATGCATAGCCTCTTTTTCAAGGGACCAAAAGTAATTGGACAATGGACTCTAAGGGCTGCAATTAACTCTGAAGGCATCTCCCTCGTTAACCTGTAATCAGTGAAGTAGTTAAAAGGTCAGGGGTGGATTCCAGGTGTGTGGTTTTGCATTTGGAAGCTGTTGCTGTGACCAGACAACATGCCGTCAAAGGAACTCTCAATTGAGGTGAAGCAGAACATCCTGAGGCTGAAAAAAAAGAAAAAATCCATCAGAGAGATAGCAGACATGCTTGGAGTAGCAAAATCAACAGTTGGGTACATTCTGAGAAAAAAGGAATTGACTGGTGAGCTTGGGAACTCTAAAAGGCCTGGGCGTCCACGGATGACAACAGTGGTGGATGATCGCCGCATACTTTATTTGGTGAAGAAGAACCCGTTCACAACATCAACTGAAGTCCAGAACACTCTCAGTGAAGTAGGTGTATCTGTCTCTAAGTCAACAGTAAAGAGAAGACTCCATGACAGTAAATACAAAGGGTTCACATCTAGATGCAACCATTCATCAATTCCAAAAATAGACAGGCCAGAGTTAAATTTGCTGAAAAACACCTCAAGAAGCCAGCTCAGTTCTGGAAAAGTATTCTATGGACAGATGAGACAAAGCTCAACCTGTACCAGAATGATGGGAAGAAAAAAGTTTGGAGAAGAAAGGGAACGGCACATGATCCAAGGCACACCACATCCTCTGTAAATCATGGTGGAGGCAACGTGATGGCATGGGCATGCATGGCTTTCAATGGCACTGGGTCACTTGTGTTTATTGATGACATAACAGCAGACAAGAGTAGCAGGATGAATTCTGAAGTGTACCGGGATATACTTTCAGCCCAGATTCAGCCAAATGCTGCAAAGTTGATTGGACGGCGCTTCATAGTACAGATGGACAATGACCCCAAGCATACAGCCAAAGCTACCCAGGAGTTCGAGTGCAAAAAAGTGGAACATTCTGCAATGGCCAAGTCAATCACCAGATCTTAACCCAATTGAGCATGCATTTCACTTGCTCAAATCCAGACTTAAGATGGAAAGACCCACAAACAAGCAAACCTGAAGGCTGCGGCTGTAAAGGCCTGGCAAAGCATTAAGAAGGAGGAAACCCAGCGTTGGGTGATGTCCATGGGTTCCAGACTTAAGGCAGTGATTGCCTCCAAAGGATTCGCAACAAAATATTGAAAATAAAAATATTTTGTTTGGGTTATGTTTATTTGTCCAATTACTTTTGACCTCCTAAAATGTGGAGTGTTTGTAAAGAAATGTGTACAATTCCTACATTTTCTATCAGATATTTTTGTTCAACCCTTCAAATTAAACGTTACAATCTGCACTTGAATTCTGTTGTAGAGGTTTCATTTCAAATCCAATGTGGTGGCATGCAGAGCCCAACTCGCGAAAATTGTGTCACTGTCCAAATATTTCTGGCCCTAACTGTATAAGGGCAAAATATCCCTCCTGACCTGACTGATGGAGACCAGCAGAACGGATAAGAGGGCTATTTCAGGGGATCCTACTACGTTTGTACCTGTGATTAGGGTATAATTCCTAAAAACCTTGTCCCAGAAACTCCTTATCTTCACACAATCCCACCAAACATGCAGCATGGTACCAACTGCTGCCCCACATTGCCAACACTTATTAGAGAAGAAGGAGGAAATCTTCTGCAGTCGATCCGGGCAAAGGTACCACCTGGTAAGTATTTTATAATTTTTTTCTTGTGCTATACACGGTAATGACATTGCGTGAGTACAAAGGAAACTTTTTCACCATTCGGCGCATGAAAGTTCTCTGCCCAAATCCTTCTCCCATGCTAATTGGAAAGCGAATTTCCCCCTCTTTCTCTCCGACAAAATACCTCGGTATAATTCACAGATGGCTTGGTCAGGAGGAGATGCATAAGAAACATTTTTTCTGTAGGATAAAAAAATGGGCGGACTCTGCTTGTATGAGTCACTGATAAAATGAAGAAACGTAGTTGTGCATATTCAAATTAATTCAGCTGCAACATTGGAAATCGCCGCTGAAGAACTGCAAAAGAAGGCAATTCACCGTCTGATAAAATTTTCCGAGTCTAACATCCTCCACACTCATCCAGCCCAGCCTATTCAGTCCCGGTTGAAAAGTGGGATTCAAGAAAAGAGGAGTCAGTGGGCTTAACGTTCCCTTTAGAGTAGATGATCTTTGAAGAGTGTGCCACACTCTCACGGTAGTCTGGGTAAATTCTGAGTCTGGTCCTAATTAGTGTCCAATGAAGTTATCCATGGGAGATAATGTAAAGGCACAGGTACACCCTCTTGTTCAACCTCTACCCACTTCTTAGTGGTGAATTTATAATGCCAATCTAATAGTTGAACTGTTGTTGCAGCTTGGAAATGGCTTTAAAATCCAGTAGACCTGCGCCTCCACACTCTCTGGGTGCTATCAGAATTTTCGCTTTCACCCTAGGTTTAATTCTACTCCATACGAACCTCGTCATGACGGAGTTAAGTTTAGTAAAAAAAACGTCTAGGAGGGGAAATGGGCACTATTTGAAACAAATAGAGAAAATGTGGGAGGATGTCCATACAAAAGACATTAATTCTCCCCCACCACGTCAATTTTAAGGCTTTGTAATCAACCAGTTGCTTTTCCACTTTTGACAAAAGAGACAAGTGATTATGGAGACAGAGCTTAGATAGATCTGGTGGAATGTGAAACCCCAAATATCTAAGCAGAGGGATCTCTCCTGGTGGTAGAGAAACATTCATGGCTTCAGATTTCGAATAGTTCACTTTGAAATTGCTCAAGGACCTAAATGTTTCGAACTCCTTCAAAATATTTGGAAAAGAGACTTGGGGTCTGGACACGTATAATAAAAGGTCATCGGCAAACAAGGCCATTTTATGCTGATGCTGTCCAATTTGGATGCCGTGTATATCAACGTTTTGTCAGATGGCCGTGGTCAAATGTTCCATCATGATGACATACAGGAGTGGTGAGAGCGGGCAACCCTGCCTTGTCTCATTTCCAATGTTGAAGGAAACCGATAAAGCTCCATTAACCCGCACTCTAGCAGAAGGTTTAGAATATAGTGTAAAAATCTTACTCAGAAATCGCGGGCCCAATCCAATCTGCGTCAATGCCTCCCTCATGAAACCCCAGTGGACTCTGTCAAAGGCCTTTGTGGCATCCACGGATAACAAACTAATCGGGATATTCCTGATTTTGGCTTTATTGATCAAGAGTAATGTCTTAATCGTGTTGTCTGTAGCCTCCCGACCTTTGACAATGCCCACTTGATCCATGTTAATATTCGAGGGAAGCAGTTGCGACAGGCGATTAGCCAGGATTTTGGAATATATCTTGATATCCACGTTTAAGAGAGAGATAAGCCTATAATTGGAGGCCGAGGTTGGGTCTCTCCCAGGTTTGGGGATAATACTAATATGTGCTTCCAAAGATTGGGGAGCAAAATCTACGCCCTCTGATATGGAAGTAAACGTGGCAAGCATCTGTGGTGATAATAAATTCTGCAGAGTTTTATAAAAAAAAACATCCGGGCCTGGGCACTTTGAAAGGGGATTGGACTTACTAGCTTTCAATAATTCGGTCTCCGTCATGCCCGACTCCAATGTCTTAACTTCCGTGTCTGTCAAGGTGGGCAGAGCAGTCGACGTCACATAGTCTTTGATTTTTATAGTTAACTCACTAGGGGAGATATCAGCATATTTCCCTCTGATATTATATAGGTTACTATAATAAACCCTGAACACTTCAGTGATTTCAGTGGGAGTATGTGTTACTGCCTACGGTTTTAATTTTTGGGACATGGGTATGGTTTGATCTGGGGTGGAGTAAACGAGCCAAAGGATGTCCGCATTTATCTCAGAATCTATAAAAGTAATTTCTAGTTCTCTCTGTTTGTCAGAAATATCTCTGGTTAAGTAATGCTTTAAGTTCTTGGCGTTTCCGGAAAAGGTCAGTCAAGGTCGCCTGCCTCAAAGTTTGTTTATGAGTAGTTTCTAAAAAATTGATCTGTGTTAGTAGGTCGTCAATCTGCTCATTCCTAACTTTTTTAAGGCGGGATCCATGCTTAATTAGAGTTCCTCTGAAAATACATTTGAGGGCCTCCCATTTAAAAGGCTGTGAGGTGGAATCTGCTTCGTGAGAGTGTGCAAAAGTTGTGATATCCTCTTTTAATTCCGATAAGCATACAGTGTCCTTTATGAGATGGCCATTAAATCTCAATGTCCACAGTTTATGAGTGGAATCTGGCAGTGTCAAAGACAGAAAGACGGGGCATGATCAGAAAGCAAGATGTCGCCTATCTTGGTAGTAGGGTTCCACCCTAAAGCTGTATGACTGATTAAAAAAAGATCTATTCGACTATAAGAATTGTGTACATTAGAGAAATACGTGTAATCTCTATCCTGTGGGTGAAGGAGACGCTAGACGTCTCTGAGCTGGAGAGTGTGAAGGAGTTTTTTCAAAAATCTTAATTTTTTAATCGGAACTGTACCTTTTCCAGACGATGAATCAACCGTGAGATCTAGGACAAAGTTAAAGTCGCCTCCTATGATCACTGTTCCTTTCGCAAAATCAGCAAGTCTCAGTACTAAAGATCTGCAGGCAGAAGATTGTTCCCTATTTGGGAGATACTAATTAACAACTATTAGTATAGATGTGACAATTTGTAATTTGAGAAAAATAAATCTTCCCCCTGGGTCAATCATAGAATCCAACATAACATGGGATACATTTTTATAAATAGCAATTGAAACCTCTTTTGACCTGGAGTCAGGATTGGGGCTGTGGGTCCATGTCGAGTAATATCGGTTCTGAATGGATGGGACTGCGCCCACCTTAAAGTGCATCTCCTGAAGAAAGATTATATGAGCATGTTGTTTATGGGAGTATGGAGACAGTATTTGGGATCGCTTTTGTGGCGTGTTAAAACCTCTCACATTCATTGTACTGATTATCAAGGGGGGCCATGTCTAATGGAAACCAAAAACCAGGCCGGATACCGGCACCTGAGGTTTTAGTTATATATCACTGGTGTAGTACCACTACCGTTAGGAGGGGGATGGATGGGGATAGGAAGGGAAAAGAGGAAACAGAAGTCTAGGAAGACGTAGGGTCAAGGAAAATAAAGAAAAGGAAAGAATATGGGAAAGAAGAAAGTGAGAAGTACAGTGAGAAATAGAACCAGAAGCTGGTTCAAGTTAGTAGGTGGGATAAATTTAAATCTCCACACCTGCCCGCAGCATGTCGATCCCCCAAGAGCGCGTGTCCTTTCCAAGCGCCGTAGAGAGATCCCCATGCTGTAGGCCTGAAAATTATTAAAGTGTAATACTTATAAGTCTATCAAAACGTTCTCTGGAGTAACGCAGTAAATAACTACAAGTATATACAAATATACATAACCGCTATCAAATCAATATAGCTAACTCTTAACAAAAATAACATCAGCGAATTTCCCTATGCAGGTTATTAATATTTCAAATAAGGATTATAAAAACCCAAGTCACACAATAGTGAGGACTCAAATCAGAACATTTATCCTTCCAGTGTTGAATGCAGGATCACCTGTCGCCAGAGGATCCCTTGGCACCTTTCTCGTCACGACCCCCAGCCAGTCCCCTCCTCTGGCGTCTCCGTGGTATCTGCTCCCTTGGCACCAAACCCCCTTCCGCACCTCTTGGGGGCCCGGCCAATCCACGATGGCAATGTCTGGAGACGAAATATCAAGTTGACGAAGAAAGTCAGGTAAATCTCTTGGGTAAGACATCACTATGAGACGTCCCTCTCTTCTTACTTGGAGGCGAAAAGGGTAGCCCCAGGAATATGAGATGTCATTGTTGCGTAGGATCTCAAGGAGTAGTCTTAGGGCTCTGCGCTTTAATAGAGTACGTCGAGAGAACTCTGCAAGGAGCTGTATGGGATGTCCCGGGAAAGATAGCGGCTCGCGCATTCGGGCCTTTGAGCAGATTTCATCTTTTGTTCTATAATTGTGAATCCTTCATATGACGTCCCGTGGTCTCGCTCCCTCAGGTGGTGGTGGCCGCAGGGATCTGTGTGCCCTGTCAAATTCGAGAGGGGAATCTGCAGAAACGTTGTGGATAGAATTTAGGAAGCCACGAAGAGCGACATCTATATCTCCTGGGAGGATCGACTCTGGCAGTCCTCGCACTCTCACATTATTTATGCGATTTATGTTCTAAAGATCTTCCATAAGGTCAAGTCCATGTCGTAGGACTGGTTAGCAACTTGTCTCTCCAATGCATCAAGTCATCTGGTAATATTGTCAGAAGCAGATTCGGAACTAGTGACTCTATTATTCATGTGCTGGACTTCAGTCCTGAAGGCAGCTGCTTCAGCCCTGTATGACATCTCGAGCCTGGTGACAAATCTTTCAATTTCTTCTCTTGTCGGGATAGTTGCAATACGGGCCTTAAAATCGTCCCACACTTCCCTATTTGGCGCAGGGCACACAGCTTTGGGGTCTGCCTGATGAGCTTGAGAGGGTACATGATCTGGCGCAGAGATTGACTGACTTCCTACGGACACTAATGTGGCGGGTCCACAAGGTGGTATAGCATAATCATGACTAGCTCGTGCATGGAGACTGTCCATCTCATCCTGTGGGGTCCCAGGGACAGCAAAGGCAGTTGGTGGTGAGCTGCGAGCTTGTAGTATTGTGTGGCTATGTACCTGACTATTGTGCAGTATTCCATCTATGTATTCATGTATCACATTGTGCCTGCCCCTCTAGTCCTATGGCATGAACTATGCCTGGTTCAAAATTGTTCCCCATAACGCCCATAGTGCTGCCAGGGTTCTGCTCGTCTCCCTCTTTATCTCCTGTGCAGTCATCCTCTTCTCTTACTGCCACATCTTTCATGAAAGCTGCCTGGATGTCTGCCTGCTGCGGTGTCTGTATTCCGGAGCGGTCTGTCAGAGAAGGGGAGGAACGCTGGTCTCTGTGTGCAAAGTCTCCTCTCTTACCTCCAAGATCGTGCTGCGTGGTCAGCTGTCTCTCATGTGCTTCCTCTGCTTGGTGCAATGTTTCCTTTTTGTTACAGGAGCTTATGCTGGTACCCGTGCCGGCTGACTCCGCCATCTTAGATGGCGTTTGTCCCGGTGTACTTTTTCCCACGCTACGGAGATAGCGGGTAATATCGGCGGCGGGGGTCACCGCAGTGCCCGAATCTATTGTGGGCTGGTTACCTTTTCTTTTAGCTGGCATAGGGAGGCAAAAATAATGGTAGAGTATAATGTACTCTCAAATTTAGGGGAATTGTTAAAGGAAAATTTGGTCTCTTGTATACCAGCAATGTCAATTTTGAATTTATACAAGTCTCTCCAAAGTAAGTACCTTTTCCGGGGAGAATTTAAACCATTAACATTGAATGACATTATATTAATCACCATGTAAAATAAAGAAAAGCTCAATGTAAGTAAAGAGGAGAATTATTTGTCTATAAAACCAGGAGATTAGCAGAAGAGAATTTAAAAAAATCATCATGTCAAACCTGAAAAAAAAAAACTAAAGAATAGACTATTTATGAAATAACACTAACAAACTATATGGAGCAGTAAAAAGAAAAATTACTGATGTAAAAGGCTCCTTGGGGCTCAAATAATGGGCTCTTACCCACTATAACTAATTAAGTATATAAAACTAACATACAGGGATCACTTCATTTTCTAAAATATGAATCCTCACCTATCTGAGAATATGAAATCATGTGCTGCATGTAATCTTTTTAGTATTCCTAAAATCAAAAGTAAGTAAAACGTCTCGTGGAAATTTGTCCGGGATGGATTTAGGTTTAGGGAGACGATACACCTTTTCTAGTGAACACTCAATGTCTGACAGTGATGGTAAAGTCATTTTCAGCAGTTTCTTCACATAAGGCTGTAAATCCGACCCCGTAGTTGACTCCGGGATATCCCGCAACTTCAAGTTAGATTGCCCATGAGCATTGTCTACATAGTCAATCCTACTAGTCAACGTTTTAAAGTCCTGTTTGAGTTCTGTCTGGTCCTTTTGAAGCAAGTTATTTGTTTTAGACAACTTTTTAACTTCAGTTTCTATGTTATCTACCCTAGTCGTTAAAGAGGATAGGATAGAGTTTCCTTAATATCATTAAATTCTAGCGTCCTCTTGTTACTAAAGCTAGTAAATAGATCTAGCAAAAATTCTCTGTCTACTGGCCCACTCTGCCGTTCCCCCACATCAGTAGACAATGTAAGGTAAGACCGTTCTGGGCCGTTGTTTAGCAGGAGGTGAACGAGAAGTATCACCCCCTCCCACATCTGTATCAACCATAATATCTTCATTTGAGGTTACATTTCCAGGGGGACTCATCTCTTTTCTTTTGGAATTCTGTTTAGAAGCATCACAATGTTGATTATCTGGAGAGCTCATACCAGAACTTTGAGTAGGAGCGTTTATTTTGTGTATTGTATGAGTGTTGTCACTCGCCATGGATAGATGAATTTTAGATGCAGGTGTGCCCATAGGATTTGCTATAACCCCTGGGATAGCCTTTGATTTGCAAAACATTGACTACTGAATAAATTACTACCAACAATAGATCCACTTAGAATGTTAGTAAGGTTACCCTGAATCACACCTATCTACAGTTTCAACGGCAATGTCTACCTATATAGCTATATAAGCGGAAGGACAACAAAGATCTGGAGAACAGAAGAAACAAACAGAGCATCTAGTACAGGGTCTAATATACACCCTCTAAACTCTAATAATCAGGTAACTATCCGATAAATACATGTAAAGAATGGTAGATTGATAAAGCAATAGTAAATGGATAACAGAACTATAAATTCAGCAAAGATGTAGAGAATTCTTGACTTATTCTCGCTCGAGAGGCTCCTGGGTCTACAAAGCTTGTAGGCGTTGGAAGCCCATAGGCCCCACTTGCACACGCAGAGTCCTCTATTCAGTATGAAGCTTGAGAAGTGAGGAGCAGAACTCTTTAAAATAATGAGTATGCCAGGAGGACAGATCCAGTACAGTGAAATATTTTGGCTGTGCCTCAATATATTGCAAATGTATCTTAATGCAATAGACGGAACTGCCAGTTAATAAATGCCAGAGTCAAAGTCAATTGAGAATTAATAATCTCTGGTGTCCATGGAAATTAGCAAAATTCCAGAAAGTTGCTGAATTTTCACCTCAGCAGTAATCTTCTATAGTTTAAAGTCATATATGGTTGCAGAAATGCAGATTCATCAGATCAAGTATAGTGCTGCATCCCAAGTAATGTGTCAGAGAAGCATCTAGCATTGCATATTTAGCTACTAACTAGCAAGCAGAGAAGCCAAAAGCAATAAAGACTCAGTATTCTGTGATGTCTTGTGTAAAATAAACAAGAGAATAGAAGATTATCTTGTTTTCCACCTTAAGGGTACCTTTACACGCGGCTACATTTCTAGGGTGGCTACAGGTAACTTACTGGTTGCAGTGAAATCATGGAGAGATTATTACATTTGTACACAGCAACAAGATAGAACCTTGTCTCCATGATTTCACTGCAACCAGTAAGTTACCTGTAGCCACCCTAGAAATGTAGCCGCGTGTAAAGGTACCCTAATAGCGATCTTCTACATCAAAACTGCTGCTTTACTAAGCTGGAACAATAACTACCGCTATTTACGCAAATTGCTCAGCTATACTAATAGTGCAAACGGCCATAGAGAAGACAAGCGCTATGCAAAGTGCGTATGGAAATCACGCAAGTCCTGGTTTTAGCGCACATAACGCTGAAAACTGAAGATTTCAGTCAGAAATCGCCAAAACAGAGAGTGCCACCTCAAAACCAGCTCAGGGGAGGGCGAATCAGCTCAGGGAGCCCCCCACTTTAGGCGCATATAGTAAAATGGTCACAACACCATTATCAATATGGCTCAGTCAGATTACCACAGATGGTGACTGAAAGTCACATGACAGAAATATCTGCTCTTCAAGGCTTCTACTATAATCTTGAGACATGTTCACAATATAAATCTATTGCTTTTCTTAAAATATGTTTGATTAAAGCTGCTGAAGTAGCATTAAGCAGCCATATGATGTGAGGTGATTGTTCATCCTTTTACCTCAGGCAAATGAGAGTATTAAGTAGTGAGGTAAATATTCCTGAGAAATGGCCATATAGAAGTTCATAATGATCTTGAAGTGATGACAAGCTTGTTGATATAGCTTTTATCAGTAGATAATGTCTATAAAAGGGCATTTAGTCCTGTTGCTTCTTGTAGGAGTAAGAGCACAGAAAAATACATACGCCATTTTCAGCAGGCCACGCCTCCTCCCAAGAACATGCTGCAGAATTTTTCTGCAACCAAATCTGCAAGGAAAAAATAAGCAATGTGTGCATATCAATTCTGAATTCTCATTGACTTTGCTGACATAAGGATAGGCATGCAGATTTGTGACAAAAAGGACCAAAAAAAACACACCGCATGCACATAGCCAAACACATCAGCTAGTTAGATCATGTTGTACCCCAAAGTAAGGGCCCTTTCACATCTGCGTTTTTCAAATCAGGCAAGATTCCACCTATTGTGAAAAATTCCAGATCTGTCAGCATTGCATTGCTGAGCGATTTTGAATGGCGTTCTGGAAATGTGGTTTGACTTGCGGCTTCATCCGGATCAGGACAAATATGGCACTTCAGGCTTCTTTTAAAACCGCAGCTAGCAGCGGTTTGTGTCTAGCCACGCGCTGCCGCCATTTTCTTGTAGTCTGGAAACATCATGTATTGCAGCTTGACAGTGCATGCTGGGATATGAATAATGGCTGCGCCCAACGGATTACTACAATGACTCCCTCCCCTCTGCAGCTCCGGGTTTTGCCCCCACCCCGACGTGGACTTGTGAAGCCACAGTATGCACCCCTGCAACCCCCCTCCCTCGGTAAAATATATATTTTTTTTATAATTTGGATTTTAAAATGCACCCCCGTTATCCCAATTTGGGGAAGATAAAACTGCATCTTATAATATGAAAAATACGGTATATTTTTGTGTGCATTGTCATTAAGTGTTCTATTTTTGATTGTGATACAGTTGTGCTCAAAAGCATACCTTGGCAGATTTTTTGGTTTCTTGGCCTTTTTTCAGGGAACATGAATGATAACACAAAAACATTTTTCCACACATGGTTAATGGTTGGGTGAAGCCATTTATTGACAAACTAATCATCACGACAATCAAAAACATCCAAATTATCCTGATCAAAAGTTCACATACTGTGGTGATTTTGGCCTGATAAAAAGCACAGAAGTTGACACAAATGGGTTTGAATGGCTGATAAAGGTAACATCCTCACATGTAACCTGTTTGCTTGTAATCAGGGTGTGTGCATAAAAGCTGTGTGTGTTTCTGGGATCCAGAGAGACTATTGCATTCATCATCCGGCCAATGATGTTTCTGAATTGGGAGTCATGGGGAAAGCAAAAGAATTGTCAACAGATCTGCAGGAAAAGATAGTTGAACTGTATAAAACAGGAAAGGGAAACAAGATATCCAAGGAATTGATAATGCCAGTCAGCAGTGTTCAAACTGTGATTAACAAATGGAAAATCAGGGGCTCTGTACAAACCAAACCACGATCAGGTAGACCAACAAAAAGTTCAGCCACAACTGCATGGAAAATTGTTCAGGATGCAAAAAAAAAACAAACACAAATAACATCAGCTGAAATACAGGACTTACTGAAAACTAGTGAGATGCCCACTCCAGGGTCGGGGAAGACTCGGGAACTGGGTGGTTACTCGTTCTACTTCACCTCTCTTCGGTTCTTTTCACAGGGACAGACTGGGACTGAAACCCGGTCCAGTGTCATTTTAATAAACGGAGAGATGTTAGGGAAAGTCTGAGGGGAAAAAGGGGTATTCGTGACGCCACCTGCGGTATGCAGCCAGGGTTACTGCTTCATAACCTCTGGGGACAATAGCCAGGAGTTTGGATGGCGTCACTCCCCGCAGGTGGAGCATAGTTCCCAGGGCAGTGGAGTGGTTCCCCCGGCTCATACCTTGTCAGATGTTCGCTCCGTCAGCAGTACCTTCAGTGTTCCAGGCAGCCTTTGCGGCCGGTGGTCTCCGCTCAGGAAAATCACACAGACGCCACAGCTGCAGTTCTGTTACTTTTACTACGGTATTAAAACATGACCACCGGGTACGCTCTTTGCCACTCTCCGGTACAGCACTTTCTCCAGAGCCGGGTTAGTACAGTCAAGCCAGAGTTGGTGCCCTCTCCTTCCTTCCTAAGTGTCTCAAGTCTCTGGTGGTCTGTCTCTCTTACAGCATTATAAGGGGTAGTTCTCCTCTTAAGCAAGCACAGCATCACTCTGCCCTCCAGGCTCTCTGCAGCACAGAGCTCAGGTACCGATGGCCACGGTTGCTGTTGTGTCCCAGGCGCCATTAGGTTCTTCTCCAGGCACTGCTCACTAGTTCAGCCACCTTCCCCAAGTTGTGTCGGGTGTTCGACCACAGCTCACGTTAGAAGTCAGTGGCCTCTGGATTTACGGCTCAGGCATGAAGTATCGTGTTCAGGGCCGGGTCCCTGTGTCATCCACCAACCCCTCTGTCTCATCAGATTCAGGTGTACGGGGGTTGATGCCTTGTCCGCACCCTTAGGGCTATTCTCTCCATCAGTCAGGCTTTCCCTCCCGTGGGTTAGCAGGGTGGCATTGCTTCAACCCATGGGAGTCTGCACCACGCCGCCTCTACTACCACTCCTCGACAGTCGAGGTTACTCCTCCGGTCTCTTTCTACTGTCTCTACCACTACCTGTTTCCCCTTTTTGTGACCTAGGCCTTCCCTCCGGATCCTGCCATTGTCTCAGGGCCTGTTGCTGCATGTGTGTGTATTATGTGGGCTCAACTGCACCATCCCAGCACTTGGAGAATAGGGGCACTACACTCCCTAAACGCAGGAGTGCTGTACCTCTGGTGGCGGCTTACCCCGTGGGGCGCCACACTAGCAGTGTGTTTATTTTAAGATAACAATAAGGAGGCACTTGAACAAAAATGAGTTGCCAGAAGAAAGTATTACTATGTAAATGCCACAAAGTATCTCATCTACAATACACCAAACAGCACAGAGACAAGCATCCAAACTTATGGAACAAGGTAATTTGAAGTGATGAGACCAAAATCGAACTTTTTGGCCATAAACGTAACCATAAACGTTAAATTTGGAGAGGTAAATAAATGCAAATGCTACTAGATCCGCGCAAACTGTATATAGAAAGCACGACTTCAATCTATTCATGATCATGGTGCCTTTATTCATAAATAATAAATATTAATTGAATAAAGGCACCATGATCCTGTAATTGATTGAAGTCATATACGGTTTTCGCAGGTCGAGTAGCACCGTCGTTTGGATTTATTTACCCGCCACTGAGATAACGTGGAGTGTGGATACTGTGGCAACTGTGTTTCATGCATATACTGGTTGTTGGTCACACAAGCAAGCCATGTGAGCAGTAACTTTCGTAAAATTGCAATATTTTTCACAGATAAGACCCTATTGCGATTTTGTTCCCTCGTTTTTAGCTATTGCACATTTGGAGAGCTGACCTATGATGAAAGGAACACCATTCCTACTGTAAAGCACGGAGGTGGAACGCTGATGATGTAGGGATGTGTGAGCTACAAAGGCACAGGAAACTTGATCAAAGTTGAAGGAAAGATGAATGCAGCACATTATCAGCAAATACTGGAGCAAATTTGTACCCATCAGCACGGAAGCTGCGCATGAGATGTACTTGAACGTTCCAACCTGACAATGATCCAATATACAAGGCCAAGTCAATGTGTCACTGGCTAAAGCAGAACAAAGTGAAGGTTCTGGACTGGTCATCTCAGTCTCCTGACCTCAATATCATTGAGCCACTCTGTGGAGAACTCAAGTACGTAGTTCATGGAAGAAAGCCCAGGAATTTACAGGAACTGGAGGCTTTTTGCCAAGACGAATGGGCAGCTTTACCATCTGAGAAGATAAAAAGCCTCATCCACAACTACCATAAAAAGACTTCAAGTTGTCATTGAAGTTAAAGGGTGTACACGGTATTAAGAACTGGGGTATGTGAACTTTTGATCAGGGTCATTTGGATGTTTTTGGTTTTCATTATCATTTAAAAAGAGAAAAACCCAGTAGTTTGACAATAAATGGCTTCACTCAACCACTAACCATGAGTGGAAAAAAAGCTTTTGTATTATCATTCATATTCTCTGAAAAATCTCCAAGAAAGCAAAAATCTGCCAGGGTATATAAGCTTTTAAGCACAACTGTATGTGTGTCTATTTTGCTTTGTACAGAGCTGTGTAGCATATAAAACTTCTTTGCACTTTCAGAGTTAATGTTTTTCCTTTAATTAATTAAGACATAATCAGGAACATATGAATGGGATTCTATGATATAAAAATCTGTGTTTCTATTATTCTGTATGTCTACAAATAAGGAACACTATGTTCTGTAATGCGTTTGGCGGGACCCCCAGGGGTTTGGACATATATGTTTTTATATGACTTAAATCTTTAAAAGGAACCAACCAGCAGGAGTTTGGGCTATAAAGCGAAGTCTCTACCTTTCAGGCTCTGGGATATTGAGTGCAATTATACCTTTACTTCAATGATTCAAGGTTTGATTGCAGAGAAAATATTTATAAAAGTTATGGCAAAGAGGGGAGGAGACGAACCCAGTGTACAGTACTGTGTCACTTTGGGTTTGGGCTTATTTTATTACTCTGTGGGCTATAAGCCAAACCCTCCCTCTCCTCCTCTCTCTCGCCCTCTCTGTCACTCTCTACCAGGCACAGGACATCTGACATTCATAGCGCACTGCCATTTGACCTGTGTGCCCGAACCTATCACTCCTTGCCTCCCTCCCACGCCGTCTCCTTATCATTGATTATCACTGCTTGTCCTGTGATCTCACACAGTCCAGGAGTGCAGGAGAAGACCCAGTCCCTTCTAGTCTTTGCTCATCCCCAGTTGTCTCCTCTCACAGACCGCAGTCAGAAGCATGACCTGGGATGTGCAGAGATGCTGGAGGGGCGGAGTCTTCTTCACTCCTGTGACCGTGCGCGATCACAGGACAAGCAGTGATCGATGAAACCAGGAGGCGAGGGAGGGAGACGAGGAGTGATAAGTTCGGATATACAGGACAAATGGCATTGTGTTCGTTATGAATGTCAGATGTCCTGTGCCTGGTAAAGAGTGACAGAGGGGGAGTGAAAGGAGAGAGAGACAGGGTGGGGAGAGGATTTGGCTTAGAGCCCACGGGAGAGTAGCAAAATAAACCCAACTCCACATAGTGATGCTGTTCTGCACACTTGGTTCATCTCCTCCTCTCTCTGCTATAATTTTTATAACAGTTTTCTCTGCAATCAAACCTTGAATCATTGAAGTAAAGGTATGATTGCACTCAGTATCCCAGAGCCTGTAAGGCAATGGCTTTACTTTATAGCCCTTAATCCTGCTGGTTGCTTCCCTTTAAATAAAGGACATTGTTTTGACAAGGACAAGTGGCACCAGATCTTCATCTCTTCTTGTTAGACTAATAGTGCCACCTTCAGCAGCATCTATGCTGCATTCAAAGAAGGTGGCTATTATGCCCTGACTCCCCCTGTACTCCAAATAAATACCTTTTAAAATCTTCCCACCCTGTATTATAACTATCTGTTTCCGGTCTGATGTGTTTTATTGCAGCTCAGTCTGTCCTGCCTCTCCTCTCCGTCAGTCCCCCCTCTCCTCTCCGACAGACAGTCCTTTTTTTACATTGATATTCAAATCATGGGCCTGCGCAGAGGCTTCTCTGGATTGCGCAGGTGCACTGTACACTTGATCAGAGACCTTAGTGGTTCACGCAAGAAGAGTTTTGGGCTGTGCCTGCAGTGTGATCTGGAGAAGCCTCTGCACAATCTGATTATGAATTAAAAGAAGAGGCTGTTGGATGGCAAGGAGAGGCAGGACCGAACGAGCTGCAATCAAATCCATCTGACTGTAAACAGATAATACAGAGGAGAAAGTTTTTAACAGTTACTTATTTGGTTTACTGGGTCAGTCAGGGCATAATAGCCACCTTCTTAGAATGCAGGATAGGTGCTGCTGAAGGTGGTGCTTTTAATATAAAATAACCAAATCTAGTGACAGGTAAGGGCCCCGTTACACACAACGATATCTTGAACGATATTGTTGCAGCGTCAATTGGTTGGGTGACGTTGAAATGATGTTGAAGCGACATTGTTGTGTGTGACACGTATCAACGATAGATCGTTGATCGTAGATTTATGGTCCTGTCCATAAAGCTATTGTTGGCCTCCTGCTCGGCACCCAGCATCGGCGCGTGTGACTGCGGGAGACCAACGATGAACGAGCTCCCAGCGCCTAGTTACCCGAAGTACACCATGGTTACCAGCCTTCTCTGCTTACAGCTCTGTCTCTACTTACCTGCTGTGTACCTTGCATACCAACCTGTAAGCGGAGAAGGCTGGTAATCAAGGTATACATCGGGTAACTAAGCGCTGTGTGCTGCCTAGATACCCGCTGTTTACCATGTTTACCAGCCTGCTCCCGCTTCCTGCAGCCTAGCAGCGGGAGCTAGACATCGTGGAAAGAATATTTTATTCTTTTCCACGATGTCGCTGGTGAGTCTGCCTGTGACAGCTCACCAGCGATCAGTTCACAATGTGGCAGTGATCCACATCATTGGTCGGATCGCTGTCAACATTTTTCAGGGTTACTGAGATATCTCTATATTGTGTGTGGAGGAGACTGACCAGTGGGCATGCTTGTTTTGAAGCCTGGGGGCAAATTTCATGACTGTATCAATATCTCTGCTGACTCATTAGTGAATCAATTCATCAGGGATTTCATTTGAATTACATATTTTGTAGATTTAAACTACCTAGGTATGAACGAGTTTTTAGCCCAAATTATTGGTACAGAAAATTATTTGAATAATATTTATACAATCATTAAAAACAATTTAAACATGACAGAAATACTCAATTACACCCCAAGACAGACCAAGACACCCCATTTTTATTTCATTGTTCAGTACAAAGGACATTAAACATTTGATGATAAAGCTTGGTAGCTGTTATGGACGGTGCCTGGTATAGCCTGTCTTATAGTGCCTTAACTCCTGAATAAAGTGCAAAAGATGTGCAAAATTGCATGTAAAGCTGGTATGTCTTAATTATCTTGATAATGCACTAAAACCAATATGAATATTCACTCCATGTAAACAAGTGCATACACATTTTTGTGAATCATTAACATCAACATTAGTGTAAATTGTAAGGAAATGTGTGTTCACAATGTATAGAGCCTAGAACACTCAAAAAGCTCATTATAATATAAAAAGGTAAAGTGCAAGGTGAAAAGAATGAGGTAGAGAGTGTTTGCTTACAATATATAGAGCCTACCACAACACTAAAAATAATGTGCAAAAAATAAATTATAATATAAACAAGTTAAGGTGCAAAGTGAAAAGAGTTAAGGATATAATAGTGGCACTATTATATCCTTAACTCTTTTCACTTTGCACCTTACCTTGTTTATATTATACCTACCTCATTACCGTATTTTTCGCTTTATAAGACGCACCTGATTATAAGACGCACCCCCAAATTTAATGAAGGAAAAGAGAAAAAAATAATTTTTAATGTTAAATGGGGTCCGTCTTATAATGCCAGTGTCCGTCTTAAAAATCATATAAGGTATATGTCTCTCATAGCCCCCACTTCCTGGTACATGGTCCCTCATCCTGGGATATAGCCCCCACATCCTAGATATGGCCCTCTTAATCGGTTTATGGCTGGCACATGTCCCCCAGTGTTGGCACACGTCCCCCAGTGCTGACACACGTCCCCTATTGATGGCACAAGTCTCTCAGTACTGGCACACGTCCCCAACTGCTGGCACATATCCCCCATTGATGGCCCAAGTCCGCCAGTGATGGCACAAGTCCGCCAGTGATGGCACACGTCCCCCACTGCTGGCACACGTCCCCCACTGCTGGCACACGTCCCCAGATGCTGGCACACGTCCTCCAGTGCTGGCCCACGTCCCCCACTGCTGGCACACATCCCCCACTGCTGGCACACGTCCCCCACTGCTGGCCCAAGTCCGCCAGTGCTGGCCCAAGTCCGCCAGTGCTGGCCCAAGTCCGCCAGTGATGGCACAAGTCCGCCAGTGATGGCACAAGTCCGCCAGTGATGGCACAAGTCCGCCAGTGATGGCACAAGTCCGCCAGTGATGGCACACGTCCCCCACTGCTGCCACACGTCCCCCACTGCTGCCACACGTCCCCCACTGCTGCCACACGTCCCCCACTGCTGGCACACGTCCCCTATTGATGGCACACGTCCCCCACTGCTGGCACACGTCCCCCACTGCTGGCACACGTCCCCCACTGCTGGCACACGTCCCCCATTGAAGGCACACATCCCCCAGTGCTGGCACACGTCCCCCAGTGCTGGATATGGCCCCCTATGATTACACATGCCTCCCCCATGCTGCATATGGCCCACTATGATTACACATGCCTCCCCCCATGCTGCATATGGCCCACTATGATTACACATGCCTCCCCCCATGTGCATATGGCCCACTATGATTACACATGTCTCCCCCTTGCTGCATATGACCCCCCCAAGCTGCTGCCCATAATAAAATAACAAACGTTTTCCTCACTATTTCCAGTGATGAGCTGCCTGTCCCTCTGCTTTCTCCCTCCGTGCAAGCTGCGTCCGAACTTCCTGCTTTTCTCTGCCTGTGATGTGACTCTCTGCTGAGCAGCTCACATTACAAGCAGAGAAGCAGGAAGTTCGGACGCAGCTTGCACGGAGGGAGAAAGCAGAGGGACAGGCAGCTCATCACTGGAAATAGTGAGGAAAACGTTTGTTATTTTATTATGGGCAGCAGCTTGGGGGGTCATATGCAGCAAGGGGGAGGCATGTGTAATCACTGGGGGGGCGCAGGCAATGTAATATGCACTGCGCCCTCAGTCCCATCACCGTGGTGCGATTTCAGCACCGCGGTGATGGACAGCGGCAGTGCATATTAAATGAGCGGGAGCAGGAGATCTCCCGCTCCCTCCTGCAGCCCCCAGCCAGCACACTGGACCCCCGGGCACACTCTAGAGCTGCCCCCACCATCCCCTATATAATATGCTATACATATATTCGGATTATAAGACGCACCCCTAACTGTACCCCAAAGTTTGGGGGAACAAAAGTGCGTCTTATAATCCGAAAAATACGGTAT
>JARQOC010000005.1:302373276-302413016 GCA_033576535.1 Allobates femoralis | reverse complement strand
TTATATCTACCTCATTCTTTTCACCTTGCACTTTACCTTTTTATATTATAATTAGCTTTTTGAGTGTTTTAGGCTCTATACGTTGTGAACACACATTTCCCTGCAATTTACACTAATGTTGATGCTTGTGATTCACAAAAATTTCTAAATTTGCACTTCATCAAGGAAGTGGAGAAACTCCAGTGCCACATTTAAGCAGCTCCTCAAAGTCATAATCGCTTTCCAACAAGCTTTTTAATATGACTAAGGGATTTGTGGCAGATCAGAACCCCAAACTACAGACGCTGCGTTTCGGGGTAACTGCCCCTCATCAGTGTAGTGTGCGGGATATTCTGATCTGGCTGTGTGAGTGGGCTAAGACAACGTTTGGGAACTTGCTATCTACACTAGAGTTTCTCCACTTCCTTAATGAAGTGCAAATTTGCATATATCTGAGAGGAGGGAAGTGGCTACAATCTCACCTACTTAGCTGTTTCCATAAAGTAGATAGCAAGTTCCCAGACCAAAAATTTCTATGCACTTGTTTACATGGAGTGAATATTCATATTGGTTTTAGTGTATTATCAAGATAATTAAGACATACCAGCTTTACATACAATTTTTCACATCTTTTGCACTTTATTCAGGAGTTAAGGCACTATAAGTCAGGCTATACCAGGCACCATAACAGCTACCAAGCTTTATCATCAAATGTTTAATGTCCTTTGTACTGAACAATGAAATAAAAATGGGGTGTCTTGGTCTCTCTTGGGATGTAATTGAGTATTTCTGTCACGTGTAAATTGTTTTTAATGATTGTATGAATATTATTCCAATAAAGTAATTTAATGTACTAATATTTTGGGCTAAAAACTTGTTCATACATAGGTATTTTAAACTCTGAGTTAGCTTTTATATACAGTGGCCACAATTTAGGTTAATTTTGTAGATTTAGATGGAAACCCGAGTGCTCAGCATAGAGCACGGGATAAATGTGAACTGATCCAAAATTACACCATTAAAATATTCTACCGACAAAAAAAATTCCCTAATCAGGTTCATCATCTGTTTAGAAATATGGGGTTTTCTGAATTACTGGCAGCACAAAGACTCTGGAAAAGTCCTATGACTCCCCCAAAAGAAACCAGCAAAATCTGCTCTTCAAAATCCAAATGCCCCTCCCCCTTCTAAGCCCCACAGAGTGCCTAAACTGCAGTTAAAGGGAACCAACCACCCCAAATGACCCCCCCGGACTGTTAATATGTGTCCCTACACCCAGCACACACATTTGGGGCAATCGTTTTTGCTAAAAAAACGGTTTAGTAGAAGCTAAGATATAGCTTTATGTTTAATAACTTCAGCCGAATGGGTGTTACCTAGCTTTGTCCTCGTGCATTTCTTCGTGCCTGTCAGCCTCCTCTCCCCTCCTCCCTTCAGTGAAGCCCTTCTGTACAAGCCAAAAATGCCCCTCCTGTCTGCTGCTGCCTGATAAATTATGCACGCCCATCTCTGCACCTAAGAGCCTGGCCGCGTCATGAAGGGGGCGGGGCTAGATCGCGTCATGCCGGAGCCCCACCCCCTTTCGTGCCGCGATCTAGCCCCGCCCCCTTCATGACGCGGCCAGGCTCTTAGGTGCAGAGATGGGCGTGCATAATTTATCAGGCAGCAGCAGACAGGAGGGGCATTTTCGGCTTGCACAGAAGGGCTTCACTGAAGGGGGGGAGGGGAGAGGAGGCTGACAGGCACGAAGAAATGCACGAGGACAAAGCTAGGTAACACCCATTCGTCAGAATTTATTAAACTTCATAAAGCTATATCTTAGCTTCTACTAAACCGTTTTTTTAGCAAAAACGATTGCCCCAAATGTGTGTGCTGGGTGTAGGGACACATATTAACAGTCCGGGGGGGTCATTTGGGGTGGTTGGTTCCCTTTAATGTCCATATGTTTGGCATTTCTGTAATAAGGAGAGCCCTCTTAATTCACAGGGTGCATGTCTCCAGACGCTCAAGCTAAGCACAGTGTGACAGGCA
Organism: Allobates femoralis; assembly: GCA_033576535.1. Lineage (NCBI taxonomy): Eukaryota > Metazoa > Chordata > Amphibia > Anura > Aromobatidae > Allobates > Allobates femoralis. The sequence continues at coordinate 302,411,006 of JARQOC010000005.1, read as the reverse complement.
CTACAACAGGGGTAGGGAACACCAGGCCTCAGGAGCCGCACACAAGTCATGTTTTTAGGATTTCCTGAGTATTGCACAGGTGATAATTACCTGCACTGGTGATGATTGCAATGCTAAGGAAATCCTGAAAACATGACCTATGTGCGGCTCTTGAGGCCTGGAGTTCCTTACCTCTGCACTACAGTATACTGGAAACTACAGTAGATGATTTCCATTTTTTTTCTCTGCAACATCCATTGCTGTTTATGGAAAGCATCCATGGAGTGGTTGTGGAGCCCCCACGTGACGGGGGTACTCGGTACCGGACCGGTCGGTGCCGGGGAAGTCACGGGTGGCTCGGTCCGGACCGTGTCCCTGGGCCCGCACAATAAGATGGGGAATATTTACAAGGGGATTTGTCACTCGTGACACCACCCACTTGATGCGGCCAGCGATGGGGCCGCCGCTGCTGCAGAAACTCCGGGGGTGATGGAATGGCAGCGGAGATGGTGTAGTTCCAGTGGGGAGAACTGTATCCCCCGGGGCAGTAAGGGTTAAAGTCTATTGGGGTTATAGATGGTGGAGATGGGGTTAAAGGACACACACTCACGTTTGGTCGACACTGGTGCACTTCTCCTTCTCTCCTGGTGATGCAGAGCTGACAGACTTGTAGCAGGAGGGAGCTCTCTGTGCTGAATGTGGAGCAAAGGTCGCAATCAATACACAGACTCCAAAGCTGTTTTCCAAGACTTTACTACTGATATTACTGCAGATTATAGTCCACGGAGTCTGTAATGGGCTAAGCTCTCTCCCAACCCTGTCCGGGGTCGTCAGCGTCCTCATGCTGCACTGTGTGTGTGTCCTGGCTGCTGCTATTAGCTGAGCTGCTGGGATTCCTCACGTCTCTCTCTCTGTATTCTGCTGGTACCACTTGGCTAGGCAACTTGAGTCCTCTGTGCTGTGCTGACCCCTCCGTGTTGCTTTGCACTGGTACTATGGGCATCTAGAGATCCCACTGTTCCTGGATTCACTGTGCTGTGGGTGCCAGACACAGTACCGGATCCGGTGTCCGTCCTGTGCGTTCTTCTGGGGCAAGTGAAGGTATCACTCCAGCTCCCAGACGTGTTCCTCTGTCTGTTGTTCTCCTGTTCCTCTGACCCTTACTAGGTATACACTGAGCTAACTCTGCTCTGTGTCCTCTTCACAGCCCTGCTCCGAGCTGAACTGAGCTCTCCCTCATGAGCAAGAGTATATAAGGAAGCAGGTGGTGCTCCCCCTCTTGGCCCAGAGGTGGTAGTGTTTGTCAGTGTGTAGTGGGGAGAGAACCCATGTGATGTTATTGTGGCACATTAACCCATGCTTTGCCACATAATAATAATCACTACATCCGTGAATGAATTACCAAGGAGGTGTAATTTCCAAATTAAGGTCACCTGAGAGAGGTTTCTGCTCTTCTGGCACTTATGACCTCAGTATATGGAGACTGTAAACTATTCTAAGAAACGCTGTGCTCCTAAAGTCAAATGGCACTTCCTCCAAGTCTCACCATGTACCCAAATAGTTCTGTAAAGTGGCATAATGGTGAATTTCTCCATTTACGAGAAATTGTAAGGATTATGCAGCCATTTTTACCTATGTCCTCATGTGAAAATGTATAATCTGGGGCTTAAAACAAAATTTTAGTGGTAAAAATTATTTGTTTTTCATCGACCAATGTTATAACATTTTGGGAAATATAAGCTCATTGCATCACTGGATGATTTAATTAAGAGGTTTAGTTTGTAAAAATGGGGTCACTTAAGGGGGGTGTCCTGTTGTTTTGACACCTCAGAGGCTCTGCCAATATGACTTGGCACCCACAAACCATTCTAGTCAAAATGTGCACTCCAAAATTGTGTTCCTTCCCTTTAGAGCTTTGCACTATGCCTGAAATAGAAGAAAAGCTAGAATGGAAAAAGCGCAATCTAGGGTGTTACGAGTATAACAATTGGAAGTGTTATAGGTACACACTCACCTGGCAGGGTTGTGTAATCCACAACCTCTACAAAAGCGTATTAGAAGGTTTTCTGCAGTCTTCTCAATAAAATTGTGTCAATAAAATAGAAATAAAAAGAAAGGGAATATTGACTGTGCTACCATATGACAATTACATTTCTGGGCTCTCGGGCCCCTTCATCACAAAATGATCTGTGATTTTGCTACTGGGCTTCCCAGTTCCCAGTATTGCTACCGCGCTGTGATCTGGCTACTGGGCTCTCATTAACTGGCCACTTTTTGAGCTAAGTATCGACATTTTTCTATTTTCAATAGCAGTGATGCAGATCAATAATTCCCTTATCTTTGCCTGCTTTAACGCTAGAGTACATCTGTCTGTTTTTTAGTTTAAACATTTCACATCACTCGAAGGACTAGACTACATTTTTGACTTCTTAAAATATTGTAACTGATGAATAAGTCAAAAACATCTGGAAACCCCAAATACTGTGCAACGTTGTGAACATAAAATACACACAAATTAAGAGAAGAATTAGATGCAAAAGAAAAACAGTCAAAAACCACCAAAAACTGGAAAAGGCAAAAATACAATAATGAATCAGACGCATAGTCTTATCCAAGATGAAAGGGGTTGTCCGGGCTTTTGCAATAATTCATATGTGTATCTAGGCTGCAAAATACTGACAATTTGCAATACTGCACGCGGGCACATACCTGGTGGAGCAGTTTACTATACCGCCACCGGCTCTCTGGTACCGGGAGGATTGGAGAGAGAGGCATCGGGCTGCAGCACACAGAGCCGGTGGAGCAGTCTTCACCATACCACCGTCGGCTCTATGGAGGACTGGAGAGAGGCATCGTGCTCCAGGGCTGCAGCCCACAGAGTGGGCTGCAGCACAGAGACAGTGCGGGCCTCAGCTTGACAGCACAGGGACCTCTTTGGAGGACCTCGGCTCCAGGGCACAGAACCCCCAGGTTGAGAGCACAGATGCAGCGGTCCCACTGTGCTAACACACTGTACCGAATCATCGTCACAGCTGCCGATTCGGTACAGTTTGTGAGTGCAGTGGGCACAATGGGGGTGGATGGTGACATTAAGGACTGGGGCGGGATATAGGATACTGGGGGTGGCTGGCCATACTGGGAATAGGGGATGGGGCATGTTTGTAGTAGAGTAGGTGGAAACGACCAGTTTCCATTTATATGCACAAACACGCCCCCTAGACGTTCCATGCCAGCCGCAAATATGTGATAGCTAGAAAATCCTGCAAAATGTTGACAGCAAGTATATTGCAAATTGTCAGCATTTTGCAGCCTAGATACACATATTATTTATTGCAAAAGCCCGGACAACCCCTTTAACTATCAGCCTGTTTTGCACAGTGAAGATCTCAGTTGGTGATTCCCCTGCTTCATTTTACCTCATGTCAACATAGCAGGTCTTTCTCTTCCGCTCTGCTCTGTGGATAGCTCAACACTGCAGTTAGGTAGTGGGTAGCCAGCTGTTGAATAGCATGACATCGGCAAAGACACCCCTTCAACAAAGAAGATAAGACGCTGCTCTGTTGATGTGCTGTTTTTGGAAGTTTAGGGGTATGTGCACACAGCTTGGAGGCACTGAGTGTTGGACGCAGTGCCTCTGGACCTGAAGGAAGTTGCGGGAGAATGCAACGACAATGCAGCCGCCCTGTGCCCCCGACCTGAGTTGGGTGCAGGGCGGCTTTTCCCTGCATTCGCTCGCTGGAGATTGCTCCCATCTCCGCAGCAATAAATTAACATGCTGCAGAGATGCGGAAGCGTGGTAACCAGCACCACAGCTGAAATAACTCTGCGGAGGGGAGAAGCACAATGGGCATGGGATTTCAAGAAATCCCATCCACTGTGTTTGTGTACTGTACAATGCAGCCGTAATATGCTGCGTCCAAAACACATCTATACTGGATCGTGTTCACACAGCCTTAGAATGGCCGACGTGAGCTCTCTGTGACTGCTTTGAGCCGACAGATAATATTTATTCACTTATATCGCACCATTATTTCCACAGCACTTTACATACATCAGCAACACTGCCCCATTGGAACTCAATCTAAACATCCTATCAGTATGTCATTGGAGTGTGGGAGGAAACCCACACAAACATGAGGAAAACATACAAACTCCTTACAGATGTTGTTCTTGGTGGGATTTGAACCCAGGACCTCAGTGCTGCAAGACTGCAGTGCTAACCACTGTGTCATCCACAGAGTTCCCCGTTGGGCAGAACAAGCAGGTAGTTGGCAACTGCCTGCTTGTTCATACTTTGCGTCATATACAAAAATAATAAACGTCCCAGACAAACATTCTTAGAATAAACAAGACCAAATACCATTTTTACATTTCACGAACTTTAGATAGCCGTTTGCTTGTAGTAGAATGGAGCTTTTGCTGTAAATGACCATGCTGAGTAAGTATGTAAAGCTGCTACAGATCTCAGCCACTAACTTTTTCATTACAATGGAAAGTCGACATGAAACCATGTTGCTGTGCAGTTAAACTAATCAGATTCTGGTCCATGCTTTTATTCCCCAATTGTTTGTGTAATGAAACCATTGCTTTCCATGTGAATTAGTGCTAACATATTATAAAAGAATTAGACTTTAAATTTGCTTTTTTTTTACTTTAAAGAAAAGATCTGTTTCCACAGACATATCATGGGCATGTCTTACCACTTATAACTGAAATACACTGCTTAAAAAAATCAAGGTAACTCTAATATACCATATCCTAAATCAGGGGTCAGGAACCTTTTTGGCTGACAGAGCCATGATCGCGACTTATTTTAAAATTTAATTCTGTGAGAGCCGAACAATATGTTTAAATTTTAAAACTTTTAATTTGAATGTTTTTTAAACTTTAAAGCTGCATTTAAGTAAATGTGTGCATTTTATGTAAGACCAACATTTTTAAAGTACAATAAGTCTGCAGTACCCCCTTCATCCCCTAGCAGTACCCCCATCATCCCTTTGCAGTACTCCCATCATCCACATGCAGTACCCCCATCATCTCCTTGCAGTACTCCAATCATTACCCTTGCAGTACCCCCATCATCTCCTTGCAGTACCCCCATCATCCCCATGCAGTACCCCCATCATCCCCATGCACTACCCCCATCATCCCATTGCAGTACCCTCATTATCCAAATGCAGTACCCCCATCATCCCTTGTAGTACCCCCATCATCCCCTTGCAGTACCCCCATCACCCCCATGCAGTACCTCCATCATACCCTTGCACTACCCCCATCATCCTCCTGCAACCTCCACCAAGGTGCCGGTACCTGCAAAGGAAAAAAAACACACACATACTCACCCACTGATCCTCCGCAGTCCACGCTGTATGGTATTTCGGGTGCCACCTCTGTCTCTGCTGTCGTATCCATACATCAAGCCAATCAGGAGCCAGCCATGATCTAATCAGAGGCCGGCAGTGTCTAGCCAACCAGATTCCCGCTGGTGATGTCCGGCGCCTCTGATTGGGCTGCTGCTGGCCTTCTGATTGGATCACGGCTGCTGGCCCTCTGATTGGCTCACGTATGAGTATGACAGAGACAGAGCGGCGGCATCCAAAACACAGTACAGCGGCGGTGGGCACCGGATTTGCTGTGAGCCAGATGCGGCCATCAAAAGAGCCACATCTGGCTCGCGAGCTATGGGTACCCGACCCCTGTCCTAGATCTCAATGAATGAAATGAAATATTCCAGTTCGAATCTTTATTCATTACATAGTGGAATGCATTGAGAACAATAAAAAATAAAAATAATCAATGTAAATCAAAATGAAAGTCTGGAATTCAAATTATACTCAAATTTAAAGAGGAAAATCAAATTAAAGACTGATTCAACTTCAGTGGAAATGCCTCAAGACAAGAAAATGAGGCTTGGTAATATGTGGCCTCCTTGTGCATGTATGACCTCCTTACAATGACTGTGCATGCTCCTGATGAGGCGGCGGATGTTTTCTTGAGGGATCTCATCCCAGACCTGCATTAATGCATTGGTCAACTCCTGTACAGTGTGTGGTGCAACGTGGCATTTGTGGATAGAATGAGACATGATGTCCCAGATATGCTCAATTGGATTCAGGAGTGAGAAATGGGCAGGCCAGTCCATAACATCAATGCCTTCATCATGCAGGAACTGCTGACATACTTCCGTCACATGAGGCCTCAGATTTATCATGTCTCAGAAGGAACCTAGGGGCCCATTGCATCTGCATATGGTCTCAATGGGTTAGAAAATCTAATCCTGGAAACTAGTGGCAGTCAGGGTACTTCTGGCTAGCACATAGAGGGCTGTGCAGCCCTCCAAAGTAATGTCTCCCCATATCATTCCTGACCCACTGCCAAACCGGTCGTTCTGGAGGATGTTGCACGCAGCATCCAGATTCTGTTACGTCTGTCACATGTGCTCCCCGTGGACGTGCTCTCATTAGTGAAGAGCCAAGGGCACAAATGTTGAATCTGCCAATCTTCGTGTTCTCTGGTAAATGCTAATCGCCCTGCACTGTGTTGGGCTGTAAGCGCAAAACCTACTTGTGGATGTCAGGCCCTAATACCACCCTCATATGGAGTCTGTTTCTGACAGTTTGAGCAGACACATGGATATTAGTGGCTGCTGGAGGTAATTTTGCAGGGCTCTAGCACTGCTCCTCCTGTTCTTCCTTGCACAGAGGCGGAGATAGCGGTCCTGCTGCTGGGTTGTTGCCCTACTACAGCCGCTCCCACATTTCCCGTGTACTGACCTGTCTCCTGGTATCTACTCCGTGGTCTGGACACTGTGCTGACAGACACAGCTAACTTTCTTGCCACAGCTTGCATTGATGTGCCATTCCAGAAGAGCTGCACTACATAAACAACTTCTGTTGTAGAAACTGCCTTAGGGTATGTGCACATCTGACGTTTGTGCATCTATGCAGAACGTCCAAAAACCGGTGTAGATTAGCAGAAACTGAGTTTTCTGTGCTCAGCAGAGTCCCTCGTTTTTGCTCGTTTTTTGCTCGTTTTTTATAGCGTTTATACAGCGTTTTGTCGGCTGTTTTTCTGAGCGTTTTTAAAACTGAGTTTTTTGCTGCACTTGTAAGGGCCCTTTCACATCAGCGTTTTTTTGAAATCGCGGCAGATGCGGTGAAAAAACCGCATCTGCCGCGATTACCGCATACCGGCTGCACTTGCGGCGCGGTTGCGGTTTTTTCCATGCAAAGTATAGGCGGACTTGCGCCAGGTGCGGCAAGTGCGGTATTGCACTTGCGGCAGGTGCGGCCGCGAAAAAAACTGCGGTCAGCCGCGTTTTTTTTCGCGGCCGCACCTGCCGCAAGTGCAAAACCGCACTTGCCGCACCTGCCGCAAGTCCGCCTATACTTTGCATGGAAAAAACCGCAACCGCGCCGCAAGTGCAGCCGGTATGCGGTAATCGCGGCAGATGCGTTTTTTTCACCGCATCTGCCGCGATTTGAAAAAAACGCTGATGTGAAAGCACCCTAAGCTGGAACCGCTGGAAAAACGACCAAAAGAAGTCCCTTGCTCTATCTTTGAAAACCGGTGGAAAACCGGTGGAAAAACTGAAAACGACCAGATAAAAACCGTTCTAATGAAGACAGCGTTTTCTAAACTCCATTGAGTATCATGTTAATCCAGCCGGTGGCTAGGATTAACATAAATTAACATAAAACTGAGCGGAAAACGCCGACGGAAACCGGTAAAAAACAGCCCACAAAACAACTGATGTGCACATACCCTTATGCTACCTCTAGGGGTGAGAGCAATGGCAGAATGCAAAAGACTGGTTTCACACTGCAGTTTTTTCCCTGATCAGGTTTGATCAGGTTTGTGTGCCAAAACCAGAAGTGTCTCCAAAACCCAGAACATGTGTCAATCTTTCAATTATAGTTTTTCTCTGCAAGTTCCTCTCCTGGTTCCTCTCCTGGTTTTGGCACACAAACCTGATCGAACCGGATCAGGAAAACAAACTGCCGTGTGAAACCAGCCTGAAAAGTGATCAAAACAACAGTCAACAGTGATGGGAACAAAGAAATAATCTGTCATCACCACCTGCGGAACCACTCCTTTATAGGGGTTGTCTTGCTAACATTTCTACCTGTTGTCTGTTCCATTTGCACAACAACAAGAGAAATTGAGTCACAATCAGTGTTGCTTCATAACTGGACTGGTTGATTTCACAGAAGTGTGATTGACTTGGAGTTACATTGTGTTGTTTAAGGGTCCCCCTTATTTTTTGAGCAGTGTAATATATATCTCTATCTACTTACATAATCGTCCTGAACACAAGTATAAGCATTCAGTATGTAAGTGAAATACATATATATATATAATACAGTTGTGGCCAAAAATATTGACACCCCTGCAATTCTGTCAGATAATACTCAATCTCTTCCTGAAAATGATTGCAATCACAAATTCTTTGCTATTATTATCTTCATTTAATTTGTCTTAGATGAAAAAACACAAAACAGAATGAAGCAAAAAGCAAAACATTGATCATTTCACACAAAACTCCAAAAATGGGCCAGGCAAAAGTATTGGCACCCTCAGCCTAATCACATAGCCCTTTTCAGCACCACGGTGATGGAGAGCGGCAATGCGTATTATGTGAGCGGGAGCAGGAGATCTCCCGCTCCCTCCTGCAGCCTCCCCCAGCTCACATTTTCCGGTACACCGTACCGTCGCAAGAAAAGCACTGTCTGTCACTGTCGCCAGGTTTTGAATTTGTGCGCCTATTTGCATAGTCTGCACTCATTGGTTGCCGCTGGAGACGCCCACCAATGAACGGCCTCTGTCTAGCGCACGATTTCGGCTTCAGACAGACGCCTTAGATAACATATGGTAGATGGTCACATGTAAAAGCCAGAGATAAATGGCTCTGTGGACATTTTGTTTTTGCTCTTTACTACAAAATTGCTCAGATGTTGTCAATCATCGTTTTATCGCTTACAAAAATTTAAAATACATAATCTTTTTATTTTTCAGTCTTAAAAGTAGTCAAAATGCAAAAATATATACAGGCGCATCTCAATGAATTAGAATATCATCAAAAAGTTCATTTATTTCAGTAATTCAATAATTAAAGTGAAACACATATATTAGATAATCATTACATACAAAATGATCTATTTTAAGTTTTGTTATGTTAATGTTGATGATTATGTCTTGCAGCCAATGAAAACCCAAAGGTCATTATCTCAAAAAATTAAAGTAGGGAAGATGAAGGGTCTGAGAGATAAAATATTACATGCATAGGTATCAGAGGTTTCACTTTGTGTTGTTGTAAGAGTCACAACCACTATAAAAGCATATCATGGCTGCTGCAGTCGCCAGTGTGGTGCATATAGAGTAGGGAGGATGAAGGGTTAAAAACAGCGCTGCCGTATTCCATGAGACATCAAAGGCTGAATATAATATTAATTTATTAGTTAACACATTTCAGGGCGCCTGGGCACTTCTTCAGGACAAATCAATATATTGCCATGTTTCTGGGAGACGTGAAATGCGTTGGCTAATAAATCAATATTATATTCACCCTTTGATGTCCCATGGAATACCTCAGCGCAGTTTAACCCTTCATCCTCCCTAATTTAATTTCTGAGATAATGACTTTGGGTTTTCATTAGCTGTAAGCCTAAATCATCAACATTTACAGAAATAAACACATGAAATAGATCACTCTGTTTGTAATGACTCTATATAATATATGCATTTCACTTTATGTATTGAATTACTGAAAACAATGAACTTTTTGATGATATTCTAATTCATTGAGAGGCACCTGTACATGTACATACAGTACCTAGAAGAGCAAAAGCTATCAGCCAGGACTGACAAACATTGCAAAACATCAAGGGGACATTTAAAGAATAGGTATAAGGCTGCGTTCACACATTTGCATATTTTGCTGCGCTTTTTGCCGCGTTTTTCAGCTTCGCAAAAAAGCGCAACAAAATACGCAGGGGCTTTCACACACTGCGCTTTCTTTATTCCAGAAAGCGCAGTGATGTCACAGAGGGGAGGAAGAATCCTGCTTCCTCCTCCCCCTGTGACAGCCCCATTAGATTTCACAGTGTATTAATATACACTGTGAAATCTAAATTAAACAGAGGCAAATGTATGTAAAATAAAAAAGAATGAATACTTCACCTGTCCGGTGCCTTCTCCCGCTGTCTGGTGCCTTCTGCCCTCTCCGGTTCCAAGTGAGAGGTGTACTGAGAAGACCTGTGGTGACGTCAGAGGGGGGGCGTTCCCGGGGCGTTCCCAGCGCTGATTGGCTATTCGCGGTCATGTGATATGTATCACATGACCGCGAGTGCCCGGGAACGCCCCTCTGACATCACCACAGGTCCTGTCAGTACATCTCTCACTTGGAATCGGAGACCAGATAGCGGCAGAAGGCGTCGGACAGGTGAAGTATTCATTCTTTTTTATTTTACATACACTTGCCTCTGTTTAATTTAGATTTCACAGTGTATATTAATACACTGTGAAATCTAATGGGCGGCCACAGCTGTCACAGAGGGGAGGAGGAAGCAGGATTCTTCCTCCCCTCTGGGAGAATACGCAGAAGTAGCTGCGTAAACAATTGACATATCAATTGTTTACGGAGCTGCGCTTTCTCCCGGAAAACGCAGTGCGTATTTTTACGCAATGTCTGCACTGCAAAGTGAATTTCACATTCACTTTGCTGGCAGACAAAAGGCACATTGCGTATTTTGAAAAGCGCACGTAAAAAAAACGCGGCAAAATACGCAATGTGTGAACGTAGCCTAACAATGTGTATAGAACAACTAAAGTGAGTATGATAAGCACTTCGTATTTCATGGTTGTCCTATCTAAGTCAGTGTCTGACCGCGGAGGTTGGCACTATAAACAGAAAATGGCTCCTCCACTCAATGTAAATTCTCTCTTCAAATCCCTGGAAAGCCCTTTAGGTCTAAAATCACTGTTAAAGGCAGATGCCATGTGTGGTTTGGCCACTTTTTAGCCCAGTTCAAAGCCCCTGACATACTTTGTAATAGGAATGCTATTTTTTTTTGTTGTTGGTGCATCTTTCTTCACAAACTGACCACTATTTCTGTTTATAAAATTGCTGCTGGTGGGGGGTAAGGGTTTGCAAGTAGGACCTGAGTAGAATTTCTCAGATGCTTTGGAAGACAACCACCCGATAAAGTCTACGAAGTTCACACACCATTCCGTCTCGTTGTTACCTTTAAATTGTAATTAACTCGGGGCCTTGCTGCTAGAATTCCATCCTTCAGACCCTTTTCCTGGGGGGCCACTTTATTGGATGATAGGTCTAGATGCTCTCTGTGTCTTAGTCACCACTCTAGGATCAAGCTTTCTCAGCTCCAATCTCTTTCTCCTTCTCTTGCCACGGATCACCCACTGTATGCGGCCTTGACGACCTTCAGACTATAGGTCTGCTCTTGTTTAAACTTATCTGATGTTCCAGAAAGAAACCATCTATATCTCTGTCAACTAAGGATATGTGCCCACAGGACGTTTTTTAAGCAGTCCTGAACGCAGCAAAACTGGTCCTGGTTTCAAGGATCCTAGAGTCTTTGCCAGGAGGTTTGCTGCGTTCAGTTTCTGCGGTTTTATCACGTTTTTTGTGTGTTTTTTTTTGTGCATTTTTCCTGTGTTTTTGCTGCATTTTTACTGTCGTTTTTTCTATTGACTTTAGCAAAAACGCAGGGAAAATAGAACATGTCAATTCTCTCCCATCCGCACCAAAACCGCAGGGATTTGACAGTTCTTCACACTTGCAAAACCAATGTGTGTGCACAGCGTTTCTATGAAACACATTGGTTTTGCTGGGAATCAAAACCGCAGGAACAAATTAGCATAAATTACCATAACACAATGGTAAACTGCATGCAGAAAACACTGCAAAAACGTCCTGTGGGCACATACCCTTATCCTTCCCGTTGTGGGCTAGTCCCAACTGTTAACTATCTCTGACCCTGCTCTGCCTACTGTCTGTTGCTGGCAGAACTTACCTTCCTCACAGTACAGTGCACAACACCATACAGGTAAACATTAACTGTCAGCATAACACACTCCACTACTATATATCATAGTTCATATAGCACATTACCACCACAAAACCTATGACGTGTTACACATTATATCAACAATATTGGTGTTTTCAAGAGGGAGGTACACCACAGGACTACCTTATATGTTCCTGCAAAAACTGTGTTCAAGGGTATCTAGAAGACTTGCTGTCTTGATGTTGTTTTGGAGGCAAAGTGTAGTCACACCAACTATTGATTTGGTTGAGATTTCTTTTTATGTTCAAATATTTTTATTAGTTTGCAAATAAAAGAACGGTATAACATACAGTATGATTAGCATAAATGATACAGAAATCAATGAAGTACAATAAAAGGAGATTAGTAATCTAGGTGGTACAATATGAAGAAAGATGTACAATCTATGTATTCATAGACCGATGATGAATCAGAAATATATAACACTACTCAAGGTTTTAGTCGCTCGGTCAATGATTTATATAAATATCAATCATATTCCATTGATTTGATTATTTAATGTATAGCGAGTTGCTAAACAGTAACTTAACTATTTACATACATGGAAGTACAAAGAGTACGTATATAAGAATGCCCGCTATGAATTAACTTGGGTATGATTTACTTGAAATAGTAATGCTTAATAAGTTGGATTGGGGTACGAAGATTAATCTGGTCTTGTACAATGTTGAGGTCTTTATGGTTGATTTGTAGGAGACATAATTTTATTCCACTCCTTCCATTTTTTGGAGTATTTTTTTGAAAGGTTGTTTCTAAGGGCGTATGTGTATTCGTAAGTGTTGTGACATGCTATTTTCTCTATTGTGTTTTCCATTGTAGGGGGAATAGGGTCCCTCCAGAGGGCAGCAATGTTACTTTTAGCTGTGAGTAGAATTTGCGTAATGATAGGTCTATGTTTATGAGGGATGGATTCGAGGCCAACAAGGAGAAGTACTAGTTGAGAAGATAGGTGTAATTTCAAACCAGTGATGCTATTAATTAGAGCCTCAACTCTGTCCCAGAAGCATTTGAGAACTCTACAGCTCCAAAAAATGTGAGTCAAGCTACCAATAGCATTACAATTCCTCCAGCATAGGGGAGAGTTGGAGTTTTGAATTTGATGAAGTTTAAGAGGGTATAATACCAGCGTGTGTAAATCTTATAGTGGGTCTCTGCAAGGGATGAGCAGGGGATGTAAGAGTAGATTCGAAAATTTGATGCCAGACATCCGTTGTAATTTCTACATTTAGCTCTTTTTCCCATGCTTTTACATTCGATAAGTATGAAAAATGAGTGTCTTGGTTAAAGCTTTGATATATATGCCCAGTTTTCCAGAAAAGAAGGCTTCGAGGATATCTGAACATCTGAGCCTGGTTCTGGGGTAGAAAAAAATTTAGTTTATGGGAGTTGATGAGATTTCGAATCTTCTTCCATGTTATCTCTTCTAGGATGTCGAGTTTAAATTTTTCCATAAGAAGTTGGAAGGGAATGAGTTTTTTTACTTTCATCTATTATGTCTGCAATGTACTTGACACCTAGTTTCTTCCATGAGTTTAGTTTAATTCTTGACGATATAAGTTCCAAGATATCTATATTTATCCACGTTGGAGACACCGAAGGATGAGACTTGTGAGATAGTTTCAGTAGAGTTCTCCAAGAAAGAATTGCAGATCTGACAGCAATTTCCTCAGGGAGTTTCTTAGTTTTGTCACATGGGTAGGAGAGAGTGTTGAGGCCAAGGTCACCCTGAGGTTTAATAGATTCCTCTAGATCTAACCAAGTCGGCCCATCTTCTCCTGCCAACCAATTCTGGCTTAATTTAATTAGAGTAGCATGGTAGTAGGCAGTTAAATTGGGCAAGGCGAGTCCTCCATGTTTTTTGTTATTTTCTAGGATTAATCTCGCTACCCTAGGTTTCTTTTTTGCCCAGATGAATGTAACCAACTGAGATTGCAATTTTTGTAACCACTTATTCGGGATTATTAAAGGAATAGATCTAAAAATATATAAAAGTTTTGGTAAAAGGCTCATCTTGTATGCATTGATTCTGCCAAACCAAGAAATTTTATCTTTGCCAGATGTAGAATATCGGTTTGTATAGTTTTGTAAATGGTTTTTAGGTTAGTATCTACAATTGATATTAGAGGCTTACTAAGTTTAATTCCAAGATAGTTAATATGGTCGTTTTCTCCAATATTTCATATTACAAAATAAACTTAACTAAAACGCAAGTTCTACATCTAAACCTAAATCCGCAAACGTTAGTTGCTCTTAAATTGGAGTTTAATCTGGCCTGAGATTTCTTTTTAATCCATTCACTTTGCTTTGTGTTATTGATAAAAAGAACAAAACAACTAACACTCCTTTTTTTTTTAAACCAGTCTTTGCAGCTTCTTTTCCACAACTGCCAAAATGTTTTACACAGTACTGTAGGTGTTACCGTCCACATTAATTCTTTTTTAAAGCAGATCATTTTTATTTAGAAAATTACATTATAACATTTTACAAAGTGAGATCAGTAGAACAAAGATTTTCAGTGTCACATGGTATCATTATCTATTATTTTTACACATAAGATACAATAAAATTGTCATCTCCAAGGATTTGATTTTTTATTCAAAGTATTACAACGCCCCCTCCCCCAATAACATTCCAGAGAAGTCTACTCATAAGCCATTCTTTATGATGTACGGTATATACATTGTAACATCCACCATTTAGTTCATAAGGAGAAATATATAGGCAGGCAACACCGAAATTCGCACTTTTTCCAAACTTCGAAAATCATTTAAAAAAAAATTTTTTAGAAATGTTTTCTCTTCACATTTTGCATTGTCTGACATGCTATTATCAAATAACAAAATCTCAAAAGAATTAAAAATATAGAGGTAAGAATCATTGGTTTACTTAACATGGAATGACTCATAATTAGTTTGTATGTGTAATGACCATATCATTGAGCCTGGTATGCTATATCACTAGTGTTCATGAAGTCATAAATTCCCATACACTATCTCTCAGGAGTGCTCCAGATGGTAAGCCAGGAACATTCAACCAGGGTCCCCAGATATTGTCAAATTTCTTACCGTATATACTCGTGTATAAGCCGACCCGTGTATAAGCCGACCCCCCTACTTTTGCCCCAAAAATCTGGAAAAACCTATTGACTCGTGTATAAGCCGAGGGTGGACCCCAGCACAGGTATACAGACCCCAGCAGTGTGGTATACAGGCCTCCCCAGTGGTAGTATACAGCAGCCCCAGTGGTAGTATACAGATTCCCCAGCAGCCCCAGTGGTAGTATACAGATTCCCCAGCAGCCCCAGTGGTAGTATACAGGAGCCCCAGCAGCCCCAGTGGTAGTATACAGGAGCCCCAGCAGCCCCAGTGGTAGTATACAGGAGCCCCAGCAGCCCCAGTGGTAGTATACAGGAGCCCCAGTGGTAGTATACAGATTCCCCAGCAGCCCCAGTGGTAGTATACAGATTCCCCAGCAGCCCCAGTGGTAGTATACAGGAGCCCCAGCAGCCCCAGTGGTAGTATACAGGAGCCCCAGCAGCCCCAGTGGTAGTATACAGGAGCCCCAGCAGCCCCAGTGGTAGTATACAGGAGCCCCAGCAGTCCCAGTGGTAGTATACAGGAGCCCCAGCAGCCCCAGTGGTAGTATACAGGAGCCCCAGTGGTAGTATACAGATTCCCCAGCAGCCCCAGTGGTAGTATACAGGAGCCCCAGCAGCCCCAGTGGTAGTATACAGGAGCCCCAGCAGCCCCAGTGGTAGTATACAGGAGCCCCAGTGGTAGTATACAGCAGCCCCAGTGGTATACAGCAGGCCCCCAGGGGTACATATAGCAGCCCCCAGGGGGTACCCAGCAGCCCCCTGGGGGTACCAACAGCCCCCTGGGGGTACCAACAGCCCCCTGGGGGTACCAGCAGCCCCCTGGGGGTACCAACAG
The DNA here is from genome assembly GCA_033576535.1 of Allobates femoralis. Taxonomy (NCBI): domain Eukaryota; kingdom Metazoa; phylum Chordata; class Amphibia; order Anura; family Aromobatidae; genus Allobates; species Allobates femoralis. The sequence goes on along the minus strand of JARQOC010000005.1, from coordinate 302,395,006 downwards.
CCCCCAGGGGGTACCAACAGCCCCCTGGGGGTACCAACAGCCCCCAGGGGGTACCAGCAGCCCCCAGGGGGTACCAACAGCCCCCTGGGGGTACCAACAGCCCCCAGGGGGTACAAACAGCCCCCTGGGGGTACCAACAGCTCCCAGGGGGTACCAACAGCCCCCAGGGGGTACCAACAGCCCCCTGGGGGTACCAACAGCTCCCAGGGGGTACCAACATCCCCCTGGGGGTACCAGTAGCCCCCAGGGGGTACCAACAGCCCCCTGGGGGTACCAACAGCCCCCAGGGGGTCCCCAGCAGGTGCCCCAGCAGCCCCCAGGGGGTACCCAGCAGCCCCCTGGGGGTCCCCAGCAGCCCCTGGGGGTACACAGCGGCCCCCAGGGGGTCCCCAGCAGCCCCCTGGGGGTCCCCAGCAGCCCCCAAATGCTGTCACTCGCCCCCCCTTGCAAGGGCCCCCCCCGCTTCTCTTACCATTCCGGACTTCTGATCCGCGCCGCTCCTCCTCGCTGCTCCGTCCGTCCGTCTTCTACATCCGGGATCCCCGGCCGCGCGATGACGTCACATGCCTGCGACGGCCGGAGATCCGAGATGTAGAAGACGGACGGAGCAGCGAGGAGGAGCGAGGAGCGGCGCGGATCAGAAGTCCGGAATGGTAATATAACTATCGGGGGGGGGGGGCCCTTACAAGGGGGGGCAGGTGCCAGCACTTGGGGGGGATTTAATTAGTTATGCACTGCTTCCCCCTGCCGGTGATTGACAGGGGAACGCAGTGCATATTTAATGAGCGGCCCCACGTGACGGGGCCGCTCACACAGCAGCCTCCCCCCCCCGCCTCCTGAAGCCTCCACAGCCCCGGACACAGCCCCGGACACAGCCCCCCCCGTATTGACTCGTGTATAAGCCGAGGGGGAGACTTTTCAGCCCAAATTTTGGGCTGAAAAACTCGGCTTATACACGAGTATATACGGTAATTGCTTTTCTCTTTCTATATACCCTTTTTTTCTGCCAGATAATATTGTTTAACTTATTTATTAACAAAAATAAATGTAATAAATCTACCGACTCTCAGATATCCCAATATGCAGATTTTGGGGCACTGTCTAGATTTGCACACCGAACACCCTTCTTATGAAAGCTATTGTGTTTTTCCAATAAGAACCCAATCTATTTCACTTCCAGAATATGTGCAACAAATGCTCATCTTCTGTTTAAAATCTTGAGCAATCTGCATTTGGATGTACCCCAATTCTAAAAAGAAAGCTTTGTATTCTGTAGACTCTTTAAGTATATCTGCAAAAGTCTCTGAGATTCACATGGGGGACAGACTAGGAGTAAGCTCCAACACCTCTTTCCACTGTTCTTCCATAATCGTCCCCACATTTGTTTGTCCACATTAATTCTAACTGTACTGATAATGAAATAACTCCTAAAAAGTGACTGCCAGTTACAAGGATTATTGGTCAGTGAAAAAACTATGATGTGGAATATGAAAATACAAATAAACGGGATTTAAATGTGTTGTCCACTACTGTGATATTGGTGACTTATAAGATAGGTAATGGGTATATATGCTTGGGTCTTAAATCTGGCTCCCGACCAGTCAGCTATTATCAGATCCGTCAGTAGGCGGATCTGATAATAGTGTCCACACTATGGTTCTTTCACACAATTTAACAGCTTGGGGGTACTTAATGTCAGCACATTTTCATCTGAATAATTATGCAGTCATGCACTTGGACCAAGGAAACAAGTTCTACAATTATGTACTTATAAATAAAATATATATAGTGAAAAATAAAACTACCATTAAAAAATTGTAGCGTGTTGGTTGACAGTAACCTCAACTTTTGCAACTAGTCCCACTCAGGTACTCTCAAGGCAAATAAATTGCAGTACAGGTTATCAAACATTGGTTAATTCAGGTTGCAAAGAGGGTGGTTTAGGGGCGATCCAATGTTCCAACATATGTATGTACAGTAGAAAGATGATCTATTGATCTTTTTACACTCCTCCTTGTAACAGTGACAGAGAGTATAGTCTACATCTAAAGGAAAGAAGCTCACATCTTCACAATGTAAAGGACCACTACAGCGTTTTTGTTTTGCTTGTTTTTTTAACCACTGTAGTGATGCTTTAAATGTAATCCTTTTGCCCCCGGTCATATATTTATCTTCTGGCAGCTTCATGTCTCTTCTCAGCACTGCTCATGTCCCACAGCACCATCTTGTGCCCTTAATTTCTGAAGTCAGAAGGTATGTCAAAGCAGCCAATGCATCTCTGAGAGAGTTAGAATGAGGCTCCCACAGAGATGTATTGAGTTGTGACCTCTGGCGCTCTCCATCAAACACTGGACCTGTTGGTTAGTCACTTTTTGTCGCAGACCAACTGGTGATTGAGTATTACACTAGGGGCAGCACACTTAGATCAAAAGCTCCACTACAGTGGTGAAGGAAAAAAAAATAGTGGAGTGGCGCTTTAACTGTTATAGCGGTCTGACTATAGGAATCATTGCCACACAATGTTGTGATGGTTTATTATGACATGTATTTCTTAGAGCAGAAGTCCCCAACTCCAGGCCTCGAGGGCTACCAACAGTGCAGGATTTCAGGATTTCCTTAGTATTGCACAGGTGTAATGTGATCAATTGCACAGGTAATGATTCCAACTTCTGTGCAATACTAAGGAGATCCTGAAAACCTGCACTGTTGGCGGCCCTTGAGGTCTGGATTTGGGGACCCCTGTCTTAAGGAAACAAAATGGAATATTACTAGTTATGGTTGCTAGATTTTTGAGTTGGGACAGTAATCTATCAATTTATGGTATTCACATCGAGAAAGGTATATTACAGCTATTGTCCACTACATAAGGCTGGTTTCACATAACGATTTTGTGCATGTCCGTGGGATCCGACTTTGAAGGGGGACCCCACAGACAGGCACGGATCCATACGGATCCCTGCAATTGGATGGCAAATAGCCATCCGATCTGCAGGATCCGTGTGGATCCTGCGGTCCCCTCTCTCTCCCTACTCCTGCCTCCTCCATCTTCTTCCCTCTCCTATGCTACTCTGTCCCCCGCTATTCTTTGCTGTGCCCCCGCTATTCTATCCTCCTCTATCCCTATCCTGTCCCCTGTCCTCTCCCTGTGTGTAAAAAAATAAAAAAACCTCCTCCCGGAGCATACATCACCTGTCACCGGCTCCAACGCTGCACACGATCAGGACTGAAGGACCTGTGATGATGTCAGAGTCACATGACCCGGTCAGCTGACCGGGTCTCTTACATCATCACAGGCTCTTCAGTCCTGATCGTGTGCAGCGTTGGAGCCGGTGACAGGTGATGTATCCTCCGGGAGGAGTTTTTTTATTTTTTTACCCACAGGGAGAGGACAGGGGACAGGATAGGGATAGAGGAGGATAGAATAGCGGGGGACACAAAATAGAATAGCGGGGGCACAGCATATAGAATAGGAGAGGGCAGAAGATGGAGGAGCAGCAGAGGAAAGACAGGGGATACGGAGCCAACATCGGATCCGAGGTGAGCTAGGATCCGATGTCCATAGGCTCCCATGTTGTGGGCACTAGGATCAGCCTCGGATCAGCAGTGATCCAGGCTGTCCGATGTGAGTCACGGACACAAAATCGTAGTAGGCTACGATTTTGTGCCCGTGATTACATCGGATGGGATCGGATGGTGCCAAAATCGGATGCCAATAGTGGCACATCCGATCCCATCCGATTCCCATAGGGGAACATGGGGTCCGATTTCGGATCCGATTGTATCCGTTTTGGAACGGATACAATCGGATGACCGAAAATCGTTATGTGAAAGCAGCCTAAGTATGTAGAAATCCAGACAGGTCTGATAAAGGGCCCTTCAGGGGTTGGAAAAGTCTCATTGTTTTCTATTGAAAGAATAGCCCTGCTGTTTCCATTATTCTTGCACTTGCCCCAGCAGTAGTTGTATCAGTCTTCCTGGAGGTCACTTTTAGTTGAACATCTTTATTTATTTTAGTAGAATGGCACTTTACATCACTTTCAGTAAAACACTGAAATATGTACATAAAAATTAAAGAAATGTAAGAACAATTTGTTGACGGATTACTAATATCAAGTTATACAGTGTAATTAAATTATAATAAAGCTGTTTATCAAATTAAAAAATTATAAAAAAAAAAATAATTTGTATTTAGCTTGGCAAATCCTGAAAAATAAGGAAACAAGCCTAGCTAAGTATTTCCTGAGACGCCTGTTGTATATAAGTTAGGGAAACAAATGTTCAGGAATGTGAATGACTCAGTTCTCGAGTCATTCCAGTTAATCATAAATTTTATACTGAAAAAGACAGTGACAGAATTGCGTACTAGAGTTGTTATTTATTCTTTCAGCTTCCCATCAATGTTATTTTTTGCTTTTTTTTCATAATACTTCAGTGACTAATGCGTTTACACAAGCATATTTCTGCCCACAGCATGCATAAGTGCCTTACATAGGCCGATGCAAATTATAAGTGATACATTTCGCATCCCAACATATAGGTACTCGGGTAGGTCTCATCTTCTAACAAACTAGAAAGTGAAGTCAGCTCTTTGGTTTAGAGATAAAGTAGAGTGTTTTTATCTCTCACAGTCCAGAATCATGAAGTTTTTGTCTTACGCCAAGCCCACCTTCTTCAGAATTGCAGAAGGACCAATATATGTAAGGAGAAGTGTAGCAGTGCTTTCACTCATATGTGCACATACCATTGCCGTTAAGATCATCTACTTGCCAACTCTACTTATAACCCCTCTACTTATATATTCTTCCTCTTCTGTTTTTCTGCATTTTGTATATCTGAGGAAGCTAGCTATGCATGGAGAAAAAAATAATATTCATACAATCTTTCAGCTCCCATACTTCACATGCTGCCATCAGATGATTTCAGATCCAGTTAGCCCGTAAATGACCGCTTCCCACTTGTGTTGTTGTCCACTCACAGTTGTCTTTATGTAGATGATGATTGACAGGTTCTATCCACTGCATACCTAGAGCAGGTATATGACCTGCCTCTTGACTCTGACTTCATCATCTGGTCAACACAATTTGGGAAAGTCACTGAGATTCTCCATCCTAACCATTTTTTTTGTATCCAACACATTACCTTCATAGAAATATAAAATACAGACTAGTGTCACATTGTGGTCAGTTGCTGACTGCAGAGGTCACATGGCAATCTCCATTACAAGAGGAATCCTGCAAAACGCTCATTCATCCGATGAAACTATTTTTTTTTGCAGCATAAAAGCTCATTTTTCTCAGCGGTGCATTGTCCTGCTCTGCCGAGAACTATGGAAGCCTATGAGCATGGAGTGATCAGGTGCACATGTTTGCTTTGGTTTGCCGGTGTGGTGTAGACAAGCATTCAAACAACCTTTGATTAAAAACATTTACTAATCATCAGGCATATCATGTCACTGGTTGGTCCATGTATACTGTCCATTAGGCTGCCTTCAGATTTGCAGATGCCTCCGCAGCGTTTTGCGGAGGCATCTGCAAGCATCTGCATGCAGACGGCAGCCCCTATGTTTATAATGGAGCGCACAGCGGTCTGCAGATGCTTGCAGACCGCCGTGCGCACCCATTCACTCCTATATGTGATCTGTGCGCAGGCGGAAGCCTGCGCACAAATCACACACTCTCGCCCGCACCAGGGACGCAACATGTCGCGTCCCTGGTGCGGACGTGACTGTGTGATCTGTACGCAGGCATCCGCCTGCGCACAGATCACATATAGGAGTGAATGGGTGCGCACGGCGGTCTGCAAGCATCTGCAGACCGCCGTGCGCTCCATTATAAACATAGGGGCTGCCGTCTGCATGCAGATGCTTGCAGATGCCTCCGCAAAACGCTGCGGAGGCATCTGCAAATCTGAAGGCAGCCTTATACATTTATCCATTTCATTTAAAAAAAAATTAACTCATTTAGAAGTCAATGACAGCAACAAATCTAAAAAAAATTGGGACAATGTTAACAAAGGTTGGAAAAGTAAGCGGAACTAATGCCAACAACTGTAGGGCTCTGAATCTGGCATTGTTTTCCTTTGGTTCTCCTTCCTCCTCTAGTCTATATAGCTAATTGGGCATGGTCCTACACTCTTCTATGGGTTTTTTTCTTGAGCAGCAGTTGACTATAAAAATAAGGTTTCCATTATTAATTAATGCCAGATCCAGGAGAACTGCAGTATTTACACCAAGTAAACAATTACATACATACAGTTGTGCTCAGACATTTTCATACCCCGGCAGATTTTTTTAATTTTTGGCCTTTTTTTCAGAGAATATGAATGATAACACAAAAGCATTTTTCCACTCATGGTTAGTGGTTGGGTGAAGCTATTTATTGTCAAACTACTGTGTTTTCTCTTTTCAAATCATAACTACAACCAAAAACATCCAAATGACCCTGATCAAAAGTTCACATACCCCAGTTCTTAATACTGCATATTGCCCCCTCCAATATCAATGACAGCTTGAAGTCTTTTGTGGTAGTTGTGGATGAGGCTCTTTATGTTCTCAGATGGTAAAGCTGCCCATTCTTCTTGGCAAAAAGCCTCCAGTCCCTGTAAATTCCAGGGCTTTCTTGCATGAACTGTGTGCTTCAGTTCTCCCCAGAGTTGTTCAATGATATTGAGGTCTGAAGACTGAGATGGCCACTCTGGAACCTTCACTTTGTTCTGCTATAGCCAATGACAGGTTGAATTGGCCTTGTGTTTTGGATCGTTGTCATGTTGGACCGTCCAAGTACATCCCAATGCGCAGCTTCCGGGCTAATAAGTGCAAATTTGTCTCCAGTGTTTGCTGATAACATGCTGCATTTATCTTTCCTTCAACTTTGACCAAGTTTCCTGTGAATTTGTAGCTCACACATCCCCAACTCATCAGTGATCCACCTCTGTGCTTTACAGTAGGAATGGTGTTGCTTTCTTTATAAGCCTTGTTGACACCTTTCCGAATGTAACGTTTATGGTTGTGACCAAAAAGTTCGATTTTGGTCTCATCACTCCAAATTACCTTGTTCCAGAAGTTTAGAGGCTTGTCTCTGTTCTGTTTGACCTATTGTAGGTGAGATACTTTGTGACATTTGCGCATCAATGGCTTTCTTCTGGTGACTTGACCATGCAGCCCATTTTTCTGTAAGCGTCTCCTTATTGTGATCTTCAAACAGCCACACCACTAGTTTTCAGTGAATCCTGTATTTCAGCTGATGTTATTTGTGGGTTTGCCTTTGTATCCCGAACAATTTTACTGGCAGTTGTGGCTGAATTTTTTTGTTGGTCTACCTGACCGTGGTTTGTACAGAGCCCCTGATTTTCCATTTGTTAATCACAGTTTCAACACTGCTGGCTGGCATTATAAATTCCTTGGATATCTTTTTGTATCCCTATCCTGTTTTATAAAGTTCAACTATCTTTTCAAAGTAGATATGTTGACAATTCTTTTGCTTTCCTCATGACTCACAATCCAGAAACATCAGTGGCTGCATGAAAGATGCAAGAGTCTGTCGGATCCCAGAAACTCACTCAGCTTTTATTCACACACAATGATTTCAAGCAAACCGGTGAAGATGTTACCTTTATTAGCCATTCAAACCCATTTGTGACAACTTCTGTACATGTTATCAGCCACGTTCACCAGGGTACGTGAACTTTTGATCAGGGTTATTTTGATGTTTTTGGTTGCCATTATGATTTAAAAAGAGAAAACACAGTAGTCTGACAATAAATGTGTGGCACCCCAAGGGTTAATATGCCACAGAAACAACACAGGTTTAATCCCCACACAACACTACACTAGAAAGTGGGAGGAGCTTAGGTGGCACCTGCACTAGTGGGAGGAGCTAAAGTTGTTTACCACAAAACAAGAGTGACAGTTAGTGAGTCTGCAGTGAGTCTAGTCCTACAGGAGCTGAGCCAAGTAGAGGGAGGTCCTGAGAGGTCTGAGGAAAGGAGACAGATTAACAGAGGAACATACCCGGGATAAAGAGTTACCCCAAAAGCTTGATCCCGGGGAGGCGCTTAAGACGGATACCGATCCGAGGCTGTGCCTGAGACAGACAGGACAGTAAACACCGGCATAGTGAAGGTCTACTATCTTCACCACACCATAGCAAAGCAACACGAAGGAGTCAGTGACACAGAGGACTCAAGTTGCCCAGCATATTGGTACCCGTGAGCAGAGACAGGGCCAGCAGCATAGCTACAAGCAGCAGCAGGGCCACACACAGCGTTTAAGTAGGAAGCCAAGGACCCGGTCAGGGTGAGAGCAACCTGGTACAGACTCCGTGGACAATACTGTGTAATACCATCTGCCAGTAAAGACTTGAAGAACAACAGAAACCGTGAGTGTGTGTGTCATCCTTATGCTGAAGCCCCACTTGCCCTCATAGACTGCCATTTCCTCTACTCTTATCATCTCTACTGCTACCCCTACTCTCCTGCAGCATCAATAACATCCTCACAGACTTTAACTACCTCTACCACTGCCCCGGGGAACCCAGTTCTGCCCACAGGAACTATTCCATCCAAGCTGCTAACCCATCATCCCCGGAGGTTCTGCAGCAGCGGCGGCCCCATTACTGGCCGCATATAGTGGGTGGCGTCACGAGTGACAAATCCCCTGTAAATAACCCCCCATTTTATTGTGCGGGCCCGGGACACGGTCCGGACCAGGACCGCCGTGACATCCCCCAGCAGCACCCCGGTCCGGCACCGAGTGCCCCGTCCAAGGGGCTCCACAAATGGCTTCAACCAACCATTAACCATGAGTGGAAAAAATATTTTGTGTTATCATTTATATTCTCTGAAAAAATGCCAAGAAAGCAAAAAAATGCCAGGGTATGTAAAGTTTTCAGCACAACTGTATTTGTGGCAAGTCAGAGATCCTCTTTAAATATCATCTAATGATTTTACTTTTGTGTACATTTTGTGTTAATAAATTCTTACTGTTTTCTCTTCTTTAATTACCAGTGCCGAAATGAGTAGTTGATGAAAGTGATTCAAGAAAATGGAGCTGTACTGGTATATGTAAGTACAAAGCCCACTTCAGCTGTTCTGTCAAAGCATTATTTTACAGTCTGCAGATAATACATGTTGTACTATAGGGAACTTTAGGAGTCTAATTACCTTTTTATTATAAAACTTCGTGTATGTCTTTAATTAACATATTTTGTAGGCAATCTTACCTTGCGACTGAGAGACTATACAAGCCAACACTGTAATCTTTGTCACTGCCACATGGTTTCAATATTGAATTGCTATAAAAACCTACATTTTGTCTTCTTGTTAAGTAAAATATTTGTCCTCAGCAGTAAGACTGATTTACTGAGAGCAGACTTGCGATATCACCTTGTATTAACCAAATTTACATGAAGAAGTAACAGATGCCCCTAAAAGCAGAAATCATAGGTGACACCTGACATTTTACATGTTTTCATTACATGAACTTGTAAAAAGTTGAAAGCTTTGTAGATTCAAGTAACATGATGGAATTTGTGGTTTATCTGAATCTGCAAGGAAACTGTAAACCAAGAGCTAGGTAATATAAAGCTTGGAAAATGGCAATAATGTGGTGCATAAGGATCTGTACAAGCCCAGAATTGAATTTCATTGTTTATTAGAGGTTCAAGACTATTTTTGGTGGTTTTATGACTTGGTGTCACAGGGACTTTCTGAGTCCCTGCAAAAGTATATGGACAAGACCAGCACTCCTCTAATATTAAAATAAGGAACAAGTGCACAAATGCTATCGCCAATATACTAACATATATTTTAACAAAATGCAGTCAATTAATACATACATTCTACTTGTGCAACACAAGAAATGTGTGGTCTTTAGGCAACACGTTTATTTTTGTTTTGTTTTTTAGCAAAATAATGTATAAGAAATCCAACCACAACAATGTGATTTCATGGATGAAATCTTGCTCCCCTGACTTGTCTCTTTCAGTACCCAAAGGCCTTACATGTAACTTGATGGGAGCCTGATGCTATTGCATCAAGCGGGTGGTGATGACACGATGGGGACAAGCTCTGTGGCGCTGGGGGTGACAGCTGTCTTTGCCCCATCCCCCTGTGCTGCCTATCCGCCCCCCTGTGGTCACTCTCTGCCCCCCTGTGGTCGCCCACTGCCACCCATATGGTTCCTGGTCGCTCTTCGTCCCCACTGTGGTTGCTCTCTTTCCACCCCCTGTGGTTGCTCTCTGCCACCCCTGGTCTCTCTGTTAGCTAGGGCTGAGGGGGGATGAGTGTGGGCTGAGAAGGGGTGCATATGGCATGAGGGGGGATGAGTGCGGGCTGAGGGGGATGAGTGAGGGCGGGATGAGCGGGGGTGAGTGTAGGCTAAGCAGGAGGTGAGTGAGTGCAGGCTGAGTAGGGGTGAGAGAATGGGGGCTGAGCAGGGGTGAGTGATTATGGGCTGAGAAGAGGTGAGTGCAAGTTGAGCGGGGGTGAGTGTGGGCTGAGCATGGGTGAGTGTGGGCTGAGTGGGCGTGAGTGTAGGCTGAGCAGGGGTGAGAGTGTGGGTTGAGTAGTGGTGAGTGTGAGCTGATCACGCTGAGAGGGGGTGACTGCGGACTGAGGGGGGTTGAGTGAGTATGGGCTGAGGGGGAGTGAGTGCAGGCTGAGATTGAGAGAGTGAGTGTAAGCTGAGGGGGTGAACGCAGGCTAAACAGGGAGAGCACCTGGCTGGTGTCAGTGATACAGGACCTTTGGTGATGTCAGTCATGTGATCCGTCACATGACTGTGATATCACTACATGCCATGTCTGGTCGGCGTGTGCAACCGGGGGTGTCTGAGGGCGGGGCGGTGGCAGCAGGTCCTGGCGGCGAGTCCTGGTGTCAGTTGTGGGTCAGTGTTATATTACCACACACATAACTTAGGTGTGCTAATATGATGTGGCTTCCGAGGCGGCGCAGTGGATTTTGGGATTAATGTACATCGCGACCAATGTTGATTACACATGCCATGAGGTAAGCATATAATAGATGTAGAAGATATAGTGATTCATCTAAGCTCTAGTTAAAGGGAATCTGTCAGCAGGTTTTTCTACCTCTTCTGACAGCAGCTAAATGTAGGCAAAGAAACCCTGAATTCAACCATTCATCACAAAGATTACTGATTGAAGCCATTCTCACAAAGCATTTAGTTTCAGAAACATAGCAGAGCTGGGAGACCTGTTCACACCAGGCTCTCAATAGAGAGATGCTGATGAAATGGTGAACACAGGGTCATATTCTAGATCTGTATTTAGCTCTGGTTTAATATATGGTTTGTACATTATCCCACAGCATTTGGCACCTTAATTATCTACTAGCTTTGCTGCTCTTAATACATGTAATATACAGGGGTTGGACAAAATAATGGAAACACCTGGAAAAATCAACAAAAGTTAGATTAATATGCTATAGGTCCACCTTTTGTGGTGATTACAGCCTCAATTCTCCGAGGTATGGATTCATACAAGGTGATATCATTGGCCCGGCGGATCTCCACGAAATAGCACCCCAGATCATCACAGAACCTCCGCCATGTTTTACGGTTGGGAGAAGGCAGCCTGGATGGAACGCTTCTTTCGGCTGTCTCCAAACGTACACTCGGCCGGAGGTCGGAAAATGGGGTAAACAATGATTCGTCTGAGAATATCACATGTTTCCACTGCTCGAGGGACCAATTCTGGAGGTTTCTACACCACTCTAAACGCTTGGAAACATTTGTCATTGAGAGCAGCAGTTTTCTAATTGCAGCTCTTCCGTGGAATCCAGATTTGTGCAGCTCCTAACGAACAGTTTTCATGGAAACTGGGTTCTGTAGGTGTTCATTGAGCTCAGCAGTGATTTTCAGAGCCGTGGTCTTGCGATCCTCTCTCACAATTTGCTTTAGAGTCAGACGGTCTCTCTCAGTCAACTTCGTCTATCTGCCGGACCTGTGCTTTGCTGTGGACGTTTTTCCTTCTCTTTCAAACGCAGTCATTACTTTGGAGACAGTACCTCTTGACATGCCAAGCATTCGGGAACTTTCTGTTACACTAGCGCCTGCCATACGAGCACCAACAATTTGGCCTTTTTGAAAATCCGAAAGGTCTACCATTGGTATCAGGTTCTGATCAATGTTCTTACAATTCGGCAAAACAAACAGTTTATTTACATACACATATCACTTAACTACAAAACATTAACATATGTCACGGTTTGCATGTTTATATCATGTTCGAAGATTATGATGCCAAAACGTTAGGTGTTTCCATTATTTTGTCCAACCCCTGTACATGAATAGAGAGTTTAGAGAAATGAATTAGAATTTGATAGCAGTTACATATGGATTTTTGACATGACAGTTTTCCTTTAATTTTTGCTATGCATTATTTAACATTGTGGCTTGTAAAGGCACAGTTCTAATGGTAAGAAATTCCAGACCATGCTCAGTGCAAGAAAATCACTTTCTTTCTTCATTTACCACCATAACTGGAAGACATTTTTTTAATTAGTATGAGAACTATAAAATCCAACTTGTGTGTTTTTTCCCCATTTTGGCAACTTCCTTTCTTTGTTCAGCACCTCCTAAACTTGTCCTTGAATTTTCCCTTTCTATTTTGTCCTAGTATCTGTTGCCTGTAATCACTGAGCCAGCGCGCTCACTGCTAACCACTGAGCCACCGCGCTCACTGCTAACCACTGAGCCACCCCATTCACTGCTAACCACTGAGCAACCGCGCTCACTGCTAACCACTGAGCCACCGCCCTCACTGCTAACCACTGAGCCACCGCCCTCACTGCTAACCACTGAGGCACCCCGCTCACTGCTAACCACTGAGGAAACCCGCTCACTGCTAACCACTGAGGCACTCCGCTCACTGCTAACCACTCAGCCACCGCGCTCACTGCTAACCACTCAGCCACCACGCTCACTGCTAACCACTGAGCCACCCCGCTCACTGCTAACCACTGAGCCACCGCCCTCACTGCTAACCACTGAGCCACCGCCCTCACTGCTAACCACTGAGCCACCGCGCTCACTGCTAACCACTCAGGCACCCCTCTCACTGCTAACCACTGAGCCACCCTGCTCACTGCTAAGCACTGAGCCACCCCGCTCACTGCTAAACACTGAGCCACCCCGCTCACTGCTAACCACTCAGCCACCGCGCTCACTGCTAACCACTCAGCCACCACGCTCACTGCTAACCACTGAGCCACCCCGCTCACTGCTAACCACTGAGCCACCGCCCTCACTGCTAACCACTGAGCCACCGCCCTCACTGCTAACCACTGAGCCACCGCGCTCACTGCTAACCACTCAGGCACCCCTCTCACTGCTAACCACTGAGCCACCCTGCTCACTGCTAAGCACTGAGCCACCCCGCTCACTGCTAAACACTGAGCCACCCCGCTCACTGCTAACCAATGAGCCACCGCGCTCACTGCTAACCACTCAGCCACCGCGCTCACTGCTAACCACTCAGCCACCGCGCTCACTGCTAACCACTCAGCCACCGCGCTCACTGCTAACCACTCAGCCACCGCGCTCACTGCTAACCACTCAGCCACCGCGCTCACTGCTAACCACTCAGCCACCGCGCTCACTGCTAACCACTGAGACACCGCGCTCACTGTTAACCACTGAGACACCGCGCTCACTGCTAACCACTGAGCCACCCCGCTCACTGCTAACCACTGAGCCACCGCGCTCACTGCTAACCACTGAGCCAGCGCGCTCACTACTAACCACTGAGCCAGCGCGCTCACTGCTAACCACTGAGCCAGCGCGCTCACTGCTAACCACTGAGCCACCCCGCTCACTGCTAAACACTGAGCCACCCCGCTCACTGCTAACCAATGAGCCACCGCGCTCACTGCTAACCACTCAGCCACCGCGCTCACTGCTAACCACTCAGCCACCGCGCTCACTGCTAACCACTGAGACACCGCGCTCACTGCTAACCACTGAGTCACCGCGCTCACTGCTAACCACTGAGCCACCGCGCTCACTGCTAACCACTGAGCCACCCCGCTCACTGCTAACCACTGAGCCACCCCACTCACTGCTAACCACTGAGCCACCCCGCTCACTGCTAACCACTGAGCCACCCCGCTCACTGCCAACCACTGAGCCACTGCGCTCACTGCTAACCACTGAGCCACCCCGCTCACTGCTAACCACTGAGCCACCGCGCTCATTGCTAACCACTGAGCCAGCGCTCTCACTGCTAACCACTGAGCCAGCGCACTCACTGCTAACCACTGAGCCAGCGCGCTCACTGCTAACCACTGAGCCAGCGCGCTCACTGCTAACCACTGAGCCAGCGCGCTCACTGCTAACCACTGAGCCAGCGTGCTCACTACTGCTAACCACTGAGCCACCGCGCTCACTGCTAACCACTGAGCCACCGCGCTCACTGCTAACCACTGAGCCACCGCCCTTACTGCTAACCACTGAGGCACCCCGCTCACTGCTAACCACTGAGGCACACCCCGCTCACTGCTAACCACTGAGGCACCCCGCTCACTGCTAACCACTGAGCCACCCCGCTCACTGCTAACCACTGAGCCACCCCTCTCACTGCTAACCACTGAGCCACCCCGCTCACTGCTAACCACTGAGCCACCCCGCTCACTGCTAACCACTGAGCCACCCCGCTCACTGCTAACCACTGAGGCACCGCGCTCACTGCTAACCACTGAGCCACCGCCCTCACTGCTAACCACTGAGCCACCGCGCTCACTGCTAACCACTGAGCCACCGCGCTCACTGCTAACCACTGAGCCACCGCGCTCACTGCTAACCACTGAGCCACCGCGCTCACTGCTAACCACTGAGCCACCGCGCTCACTGCTAACCACTGAGCCACCGCGCTCACTGCTAAACACTGAGCCACCGCGCTCACTGCTAACCACTGAGCCACCCCGCTCACTGCTAACCACTGAGCCACCCCGCTCACTGCTAACCACTGAGCCACCCCGGTCACTGCTAACCACTGAGCCACCGCCCGCTCACTGCTAACCACTAGCCACCCGCTCACTGCTAACCACTGAGCCACCGCGCTCACTGCTAACCAAACTGAGCCACCGCGCTCACTGCTAACCACTGAGGCCACCCGCTCACTGCTAACCACTGACCCACCCCGCTCACTGCTAACCACTGAGCACCCCGCTCACTGCTAACCACTGAGCCACCGCCCTCACTGCTAACCACTGAGCCACCCCCTACTGCTAACCACTGAGCACCCCGCTCACTGCTAACCACTGAGGCACCCCGCTCACTGCTAACCACTGAGCACCCCGCTCACTGCTAACCACTGAGCCACCCCGCTCACTGCTAACCACTGAGCCACCCGCTCACTGCTAACCACTGAGCCACCCCGCTCACTGCTAACCACTGAGCCACCCCGCTCACTGCTAACCACTGAGCCACCCGCTCACTGCTAACCACTGAGCCACCGCCTCACTGCTAACCACTGAGCCACCGCGCTCACTGCTAAACACTGAGCCACCGCGCTCACTGCTAACCACTGAGCCACGCGCTCACTGCTAACCACTGAGCCACCGCGCTCACTGCTAACCACTGAGCCACTGCGCTCACTGCTAACCACTGAGCCACCGCGCTCACTGCAACACTGAGCCACGCGCTCACTGCTACACTGAGCCACCCGCTCACTGCTAACCCTGAGCCACCCCGCTCACTGCTAACCACTGAGCCACCCCGTCACTGCTAACCACTGAGCCACCCCGCTCACTGCTAACCACTGAGCCACCGCCCTCACTGCTAACCACTGAGCACCCCGCTCACTGCTAACCACTGAGCCACCGCCCTCACTGCTAACCACTGATGCACCGCCCTCACTGCTAACCACTGATGCACCGCCCTCACTGCTAACCACTGAGCCACCCCGCTCACTGCTAACCATTGAGCCACCGCGCTCACTGCTAACCACTCAGGCACCCCTCTCACCGCTAACCAATGAGCCACCCCGCTCACTGCTAACCACTGAGCCACCCCGCTTACTGCTAAACACTGAGCCACCCCGCTCACTGCTAACCACTGAGCCACCGCACTCACTGCTAACCACTCAGCCACTGCGCTCACTGCTAACCACTCAGCCCCCGCGCTCACTGCTAACCACTGAGCCACCGCGCTCACTGCTAACCACTGAGCCACCGCGCTCACTGCTAACCACTGAGCCACCGCGCTCACTGCTAACCACTGAGACACAGCGCTCACTGCTAACCACTGAGCCACCGCGCTCACTGCTAACCACTGAGCCACCGCGCTCACTGCTAACCACTGAGCCACCGCGCTCACTGCTAACCACTGAGCCACCGCGCTCACTGCTAACCACTGAGCCACCGCGCTCACTGCTAACCACTGAGCCACCGCGCTCACTGCTAACCACTGAGCCACCGCGCTCACTGCTAACCACTGAGCCAGCGCGCTCACTGCTAACCACTGAGCCAGCGCGCTCACTGCTAACCACTGAGACACCTGAATACACACAATTAATTTCACCGCACTCCCCTAACTATTAGTAAATAAACTATATATTGATTCTAGACTACCCGGTTCTTTAGAATCGGGCCGCCATCTAGTAGCATTATATTTCTTTAGCAAACTTACAGTTTTTGTTTTCACATGTTCATCTGGATTTATAGCTTTGGTACTTATCTATATTTCTACATCTGATACTCGACTATTTTGTATTATACAGTGATTCCAAACCATTTTGTCTATAATGTTTAGATTGTTTGTTTTTCCTTCCCCCTTTTTCCTCTGTACCCTTCTCCTTCCCTTCCCATGGTTATTTCAAAAATGTTTTCAATAAAAATATCTTGAAACACATAGCATTATCCAAACTATGTAGGTGCCAAATGTATGTATGTGTTTCCAGATATGTACATATGTCGCATTCAGACAATATAGAAGTGACCATGTGTGTGGACACATACCCATGTGTACATTCAGCAATCTGGACAGGGAAACACACAAACACCATACAGTGTGTGGGCAACCGCCACACACGTGTAGTGTACCTGTGCACACAATGGTGCAGGGACCCTCAAATAACATTGTAGTCTCACACCTCAGAGCACACCATAATGCTCTGTGATACAGTGGTCAGCTACAAATAAAAGAATCACACACGTTTGTCTGATCAGAAAAAAATATGTTAGGAGTGTGGCCACACAAATAAAAACAACAACAACAAACACGCAACAAAAAAACAAGTGTTGTCATCACATAACTAACATATTACATAAATCAAATACTGGCTAATTCTGCCATAACTTAGAAATCAAAGTCTGTGATGCCAAAACATAAAGAAAAACACATTGTACAGTGTGGACCCATCACACACCCCTTACATCTGGTGGTCCTGCCAGGCCACCGCCCCAGGGCCATTGAAATACGAGCAGTAGCTGTCTCTGCTGCACCTGGCACCCTGCTGATGTCGGCCCTGGCACAACAGCTGGAGTGGCGCTATGCCAGGGTCGTTTGCACGCACTCACCTGGCATGAGTTCCCCAGTTGTGGAGTCCACACTATCCACATAACTTGCTGGCGTGTATGATTGAGTATCCCTACGACGCAGAAAGTTATGCAGCACACAACACACCATCACTACCATTTTGATAGATTCCAGTTTCATATTTAAAGCAATAATGGAATCTATTTGCCATGATCCTGAATGCATTTTCAACCACACGACGTGCCCGGGATAATTGAAATGGCGTTGCTCAGGGGTCAGAGTCCTCTGGGGATATGGCCGTAGTAGGTTTGCCTGAAGTGCGAAGGCCTTATCCCCCACAAAGGCAAAGTTAAAGATGTTCAGTAGTGTCATCATCTGGGGGTAAGTTCAGCCGCCCGCTCACAAGGTCTCGACCAAATGAGGTCTGGGCCAAAACCCCCATCAGACACACGCCCGTTCATCCCCACATCCATAAGGAGGAACTCATAGTTTGCATTGACGAGGGCCATGAGGACCACACTGAAATAACCTTGGTAGTTAAAATAATACGACCCGCTGTTGGGGGGTTGTGTGATCCTCACATGCTTGCCATCCAATGCCCCCCCACAGTTTGGGAATTGCTACCTCTCCTGGAAGTCAGTGGCAACTTCTAACCATTCTGCAGGGTATGTTGGAACCGCATATAGGTTGGCAAGAGACACCTCACAATGACCTCACACGTCTCAGGGATTAGGCGGCTCAGCAGTGGGTGTGAGACAGCAGCAGAATACTGCAGGTCAGTCATCGTGCGCCCTGTTGCCAAGAAACGCAGAGTCACAGCCAACCGCTCTTCGGCTGGAACAGCTCGACGCACTACAGTGTCCTCACGGGCAATATGTGGTGTAACCAAGTCCAGGAGGAATTTGAAAGAGTCCTCGGACATCCTGAGATAGTTCCTGAAGTTCTGCGGATTCCTGTCCTCCAGCTGATGGACAAGGCCCATGTGACTCAGGTGGCCCCTTTGCAGGAGCCAATCCCGAGACCACACACGCCGTCTTCTATGCCTCCGCAGTCTCTCAGTCCTCTCATCCATCAACAAGGCATCCTCCACCATGAACAAAGCCACTACTGCCATTGCGGAACGATGCATGACGTCCAATCTCTGTTAGCCAGGGTCTGCGAATGAGAAAGGAAAAATAACAAGTATAAGCACATGGAGGCATAAAAGGAACAAACTTCATCAACTAGCACATGTACATAGTTGTGTCATACCCCTCCAATACACACTTACATGGTTGGCCTGTTACGTTACACACCATCTAATGCTTGGCGACCTTGCTTATTCAACACACTACTGTAAGATATTTCACATAACACATACTACACATATGTGAACCTATACTACTCATCATGTACAGCCGTCACATTATGGGCATCCAGAAAGCAGTACAAGACCAAGATGTGTCCCATGGCTGCCAACAATCATTATGTATATAAATAAAGTATTTTGCACGCCACAAAGACACTGAATTGGGTCAACTACATTACACATCACAAGAGGGTAATGCTTGCAGATGCAATATTGTGTCTTCATCTAACTGACAGATGTACTATCCACAAGGCTGCATGTCCTGGAATCCGCATGCAATATGTGTGGGCAACCGGTGCTCCGACATTTCCATTTGGATATAGTCCGTATTTTATCTTATCAACACTCTTCTTGTCAAGACCGGGTTGCCGACACAAAATGGATGATCACTGACTACGCACAAAACAGCATGTGGCAACCACCCACACAGTACCGAGTATATGGAGCCTATAGCCTAAAACGAGGTATTAACAGTTGCCGAATGGCCCAGGAGCTCGTGGTGCTCATTAGCGCAAAGTCTACATGCAGGAATATTTACAACACGCAGTTAAGATGCCAGAATATCCCCAAACAGTTAAGCACATGAATACTTACTCAATGGCTCTGGGCAACAAACGCAACATTGTTCAGCTGTTCCCCATTTTTATGTGTGAAGCCACCAATCACAACCCGCTTGCGTCGTCCAATTGTATCTTGCCTTGCCGTTACCACGCCCGATGTTGCCGATTGGACGACTCTGCTGCGATGTGATTGGTTGAGCACCCTTTAAAAGATGGATGTGGGAGATCCGGCCTGTTGCACATGGAAACACAACGTGGTAGCGTCTCCTCTTCTGGCACTGCAGGGCTGACGGTATGTATTGATGACTCTACCTCGTCTTCATCTCTCCTTTCTGTAAGGGCTGTGATTAGCACTCACTCCTCTACCATGTGGTAATGTTGTTGGTGTTAGCTTATACTACGTATGTGTCCTAATGGGCCATGTAGCCTTCATAGCTGCTATGAGCATCCCCTTAATGGCATATACCTCCGAATGTACATTACCAGAGTAAACATCATATATGTTGCGGCCCACACTATTGATGCATGTACGTATAAAGGGCATGTGCTTGTAAAGTATCTCAAACCAAATCATGGTTCAGTTTGTTTTAAATTATACATCATACCTACAAGAATGTCCAATGCCTGTGAGCCTTTGCAAAAGTAAACCTAAGTTCACATTATCCTTTTCCATTACCATACAGGCCTATATACGGACTGTAGTGGCATTTAGCTTAATGTGTGTCTTCTAGCCTGGTTACGGTGTTTAATTTGTAAAAGATATTTGTGGTAGCCAATTGATTGTGAACAGGACCACATGTACTCCGGTTTGCACACATGAAACAACATGATACATACATGTTGTGTGTGTTCATGTTATACTTATCATTTTGCAGATGGCAGAGAACCAGGATTTCGTCCGGGCCTTCATAACCAAGTACCAGGAGCTAGAGTGCTTGTGGCGGACCACATCACCTGATTACCAAGAACCATCAGGTGAAGAGAGTGGCGTATGACCAGCTCATCATCCTCTCCCAGCAGCACCACCCTGGGAAGAGGGTGGATAAGGAGTTTGTGCTGAGAAGATCAGGAACCTGTGCACAGTGTATAAGAGGAGCTCAGTGAAGTTAAGAAATCAACAAGTTCTGGGATTGGAACGGGGGAGGTGTACGTGCGACGCTGTGATACTTTAACCTCTTCCATTCCTCCGGGACCAGCATCTCCCTCCGACTAACACTGTGCAGCAGGGACCTAGCACACTCCTCCTCCGCCACTCTTCAAGACCCGGCTCCGCCACAAGAGGTATTTCATAATGTCTTTGTGTCATTACACCTTCAATGGTGGTTGGATACACTTGTGTTGTGTTTAACTTGACAAACATAATCAGCGTGTGGTGTTTGGCACAGTGTACAGTATGTTAGGTGGTGTTGCACCGATTTGTGCCATCGTAAAGATTGTGTGCTTGAGTGAACACATATGCATGTCCAAGGTGGTTACTTAGGTGAATAGAGTAATCACTGTTCATGTTACACATAGCCATATCTTTAGGACCCTCTAATGGGCACACCTTGAACTCATCATGTCACACACAAACACTACAAATAGCTGCTTGGTAGTAATGCATTGATGATCTGTCAATGGTTATATTATGTTGTAAATATTTTTTTTTTTCACAGGGCCCTCAAGACGTCGGGTCCAGCCTAGGGGGGGCACCCGTTGGCGAACGACCCCCAACAACATCTGGGGGATAGTGGAGCCTGATCCCAGTGCAGCCGTGCAGCACCCTCGTCCCCTTCGTCCCAGTGATGGGGTGAGGCGTCGGAGACCATTGCCACCCCCTACCCAGCTGGGCGGTTGGGCTAAGAGGGTTCTGCTTAACATGGAGAGGATCTCTTGCACTGGATTGGGCAGCTAGTTTAGTGAACGGGTGTCCTGGCTGGGACATCAACAACGTATGGACCTCGAGAGGGTCATCTACCCAGCCCTGGAGGCATCAGAGAATGGGACACTAAACTCTCAGACTATCTTGGCTCAGTTCCCCCAGCAGCTGTCAGTATCCATCAGGTGCCGCCGCTGGCTATGTTTGTGCCTGGACTTAATACTGAGGTGCCGAGGGATCCTGGAAGACCTTTGCCTCGGCATCGACCGATGGGTGAAGCAGCCTTGTCATATCCTGCAGCTGCATACCAGCAGTATTGGGGACGCTACCAACAATAGTGCTGTGCCTGTTTTTTTTGGCCCCGTGTTGTCTTTGGGGAGAGAGGGCCTTTTTCTGGCTATACTTTTGTTTTGTTTTGTAATAAAATATTTGCCACAAAGAAAACTCCCTGTTATTGGCCACCTGCTCATGGG
>JARQOC010000005.1:302180471-302373176 GCA_033576535.1 Allobates femoralis | reverse complement strand
AAAAAAGAAAATAGTTATTAAACGGTAGCATTAGACTTACCATGTCCCACCGATTGTACTTCCAGGCCACTCATTAACTTCCTGAATATTTACGGCCGAGGGCCCAACAGCGAATCACAGATGCAGTCACAGATGCTAGAATGTATGGGCAGTTTCCAGATAACTCCAACAGCCAATCACAGACGCCCATTCTCTGTGACATCGTCTGTGATTGGCTATTGGACATTGACATCATAGTGAAGTAAAAATAAATAATTCAAAACATTTCACATAGTGCTTCGCTGTATTTTTGATTCTCAGCACAGATCAATCAGACAGCTTCAGGCTGCCACCCCCAGCTGCCTGGCTTTACCTTGGCCGGCAATCAAAATACAGAGAAGTCTATTATTTTTTTTCTTTTTCATTTATTTATTTGCATAAATAATTTTAAAAGCGTGGGCTTTGCCCTATTTTTGCCAAGGTGAAACCCAGGTAGCTGGAGGCTGGGTTTCTCAGCATGGTAAGGCCCCCATGCTGAAATTTGCAGCTCGCATTCCATCGTAGCACCATTTTCAGGTGCTTTACCTGACTCTTCCAGTGGCCGTGGTGGAGTGAGTCGCTGGGAAATAAAGGGGCAATGCCAGCTTCGTATTTACAACTGGCACTAAACCTGAAAATCATAGTGTCAGGCCAATATTAGACCCAGATGGATTTCTAGTAAACAGTAAAAAAACATAACACAGACAAAAAAAGATTTTAACTGACTTAAAACACAAAAACACATCCCTGCTTCCCCTCTTTGATAACCAAAAAACAAACCCTCCAACGATAAATCCACAGACAAATAACTTCAGCGCTGCTACATCTCTGTGAGCAGATACATACCGTATATACTCGTGTATAAGCCGACCCGTGTATAAGCCGACCCCCCTACTTTTGCCCCCAAAATCTGGGAAAACCTAGTGACTCGTGTATAAGCCGAGGGTGGACCCCAGCACAGGTATACAGCCCCCAGCAGTGTGGTATACAGCAGCCTCCCCAGTGGTATATACAGGCCCCAGCAGTGTTACAGCAGCCTTCCCAGTGGTAGTATACAGCAGCAGCCTTCCCAGTGGTAGTATACAGCAGCAGCCTTCCCAGGGGTAGTATACAGCAGCAGCCTTCCCAGGGGTAGTATACAGCAGCAGCCTTCCCAGGCGTAGTATACAGCAGCAGCCTTCCCAGGCGTAGTATACAGCCGCAGCCTTCCCAGGGGTAGTATACAGCAGCAGCCTTCCCAGGGGGGTAGTATACAGCAGCAGCTTTCCCAGGGGGTAGTATACAGCAGCAGCCTTCCCAGGGGGTAGTATACAGCAGCAGCCTTCCCAGGGGTAGTATACAGCAGCAGCCTTCCCAGGGGTAGTATACAGCAGCAGCCTTCCCAGGGGTAGTATACAGCAGCAGCCTTCCCAGGGTAAGTATACAGCAGCAGCCTTCCCAGGGGGTAGTATACAGCAGCAGCCTTCCAGGGGGGTAGTATACAGCAGCAGCCTTCCCAGGGGGGTAGTATACAGCAGCAGCCTTCCCAGGGGTAGTATACAGCAGCAGCCTTCCCAGGGGGTAGTATACAGCAGCAGCCTTCCCAGGGGTAGTATACAGCAGCAGCCTTCCCAGGGGTAGTTTACAGCAGCAGCCCCAGGTGTATCTACAGCAGCCCCCCCAGTGTATACAGACAGACCCCCCAGTGGCACTAGCCCCCCATCATAAGAACAGCCCCCCACACTTTGCAGAGCCCCCCCCGCTTTGCAGAGCCCCCCCGCTGCATAATCTTACCATCCAGGGTCTTCTTCACCAGAGGTCCTGCAGTCCATCCTCGCGCGCTGTGTTCCCGGTCTCCTGTGACCCGGCGGTCGCAGTGGAATGACGTCACCGCGCCGGGTCACGTGAGACCACAACACAGCGCGCAATGATGACTGCAGGACCTCCGGTGAAGAAGACCCTGGATGGTAAGATTATGCAGCGGGGGGGGCTCTGCAAAGCGGGGGGGGGCTCTGCAAAGCGGGGGGGCTCTGCAAAGCGGGGGGGCTCTGCAAAGCGGGGGGGGGGCTGTTCTTATGATGGGGGACTAGTGCCACTGGGGGGGTCTGTCTGTATACACTGAGGGTCTGTATGCACGGCTCCCCCTGCCACTGTGATGGGCGGGGGGAGCCGTGCATATCTAATGAGCGGCCCCACATGACGGGCCGCTCATTCAGCAGCCTCCCCCCGCCTCCTCCAGCCTCTCCAGCACCCGGACACCATAGGATTACCGTATTGACCCGTGTATAAGCCGAGGGGGTGACTTTTCAGCCCAATTTTTGGGCTGAAAAACTCGGCTTATACACGAGTATATACGGTATCTGCTCACAGCGACTAGTAGGCTCAGACTGACAACTGGTGCTGTGAGAAAGGTCATCTAAGTTCACAGCTGAGCCTTGTCAGCCATGAACTCGGGTGACCCCATGAACAGTATCACAGCAAATGGATCCCATCCGTAAATTGAGTGCTTCCCTGTGATTGGCATCTGTGATTGTCTGCTGGAGTAACCTGAAACCAGCCTATATATTCTCCAACAGCTAATCGCAGACACCCATTTTCTGTGATAGCATCTGTGATTGGCTGTTGGGTCCTTCTGCAGTAAATATCCAGGAAGTTAATGAGCGGTCCGAAAGTACAGCGGTGGTACGCGGAAAGTATATCACTGCCATTTAATAACTATCTTCTTTATTTTACAGGCCCCTGCCCCCATCCCATAGCTTTAAAGTTCGAGTTCAGGGTTCGGACTCAAGTTCTAGTCACGTTCGGTCCCCAAAATCGAACATCAGTTGGTTGGTCCATCACTATTAGAAATGTGTCAAGCCACCATTTTGAAAGTGCAGTTCCTGGTTCAGTGCAGCAGCTGGGCACTTTCCTAATGCCGTTAACCTGCTGATATCTGCATATTAATACCGTTAGCCAACATTCTTTTTAAGGATTCCTTTCAAGGATTCTTTGATGTAGTACTAAAACTTACATGCTTACATTTTTATTTTTGTTTTGTTTTAAGGTATAGTAATTTATTTTGATGGATTTTTATATTCTTTTTTTCCAGAATAGTAATAATATTTATCATCATAAAAATATTCTTCTATGTCTGCTGGTATCGTTCCCGGCAAAGACAGCTGGATGCATATCTCAGCAATCCACGAAATGCCCAGATAGTAATTGTGGGAGGAAGAGCTTATCTGCACCAACTCTGTGAACAGCGACAAAATGTAAGTATCATTGTTGAATGTTTGACAAAATCCCAGGAACCAGCGATTTTCAGTAGAGTTAAAATAGCGTTGTTTCAACACAAACACCTCACATTTTGGCTCCTGACTTTGGGTAACTGACAATTTATCCCTTAACCCAAAGAAATTACTTGCCATAAATTATATTTTGTAAATGACATATATTATCTAAATGCATGCAAACAATGCATTCATTTAAACAGTGATTTTTTTTTTAAGATTATTGATGGGTCTGGTAAACTTACGTCCAACAAAGCATTTCTTCTTTTACCCATCTGTTCTTAATTAAAGCAAATATTTCACTAGTTTTCAAAATATTATCTGCATACACTATTAAATATATCTATTTAAACTGATGAGGCTGGTGTATTTATTGTGGAAATGTTTGCCAGAATGGCTGTATAATGTGTATTGAAACTTTGCATTCAGTCTCTGCAAAATTAGCCTGAATGACTGCTCTTCAGTGTCCCTCCTAACTTCTGCTGACTTTCAACACTATTCTCATTGATAGCTCCTCAGTGTCCCTCCTAACTTCTGCTGACTTTTCAACCACCTATTTCATTGATAGCTCTCAGTGTCCCTCCTAACTTCTGCTGACTTTTCAACCACCTATTTTCATTGATAGCTCTTCAGTGTCCCTCCTAACTTCTGCTGACTTTTCAACCACCTATTCTCATGATAGCTCTCAGTGTCCCTCCTAACTTCTGCTGACTTTTCAACCACCTATTCTCATTGATAGCTCCTCAGTGTCCCTCCTAACTTCTGCTGACTTTTCAACCACCTATTTCATTGATAGCTCTCAGTGTCCCTCCTAACCTTCTGCTGACTTTTCAACCACCTATTCTCATTGATAGCTCCTCAGTGTCCCTCCTAACCTTCTGCTGACTTTTCAACCACCTATTCTCATTGATAGCTCCTCAGTGTCCCTCCTACCTTCTGCTGACTTTTCAACCACCTATTCTCATTGATAGCTCCTCAGTGTCCCTCCTACCTTCTGCTGACTTTTCAACCACCTATTCCCATTGATAGCTCCACAGTGTCCCTCCTACCTTCTGCTGACTTTTCAACCACCTATTCTCATTGATAGCTCCTCAGTGTCCCTCCTACCTTCTGCTGACTTTTCAACTACCTATTCTCATTGATAGCTCCTCAGTGTCCCTCCTACCTTCTGCTGGCTTTTCAACCACCTATTCTCATTGATAGCTCCTCAGTGTCCCTCCTAACTTCTGCTGACTTTTCAACTACCTATTCTCATTGATAGCTCCTCAGTGTCCCTCCTACCTTCTGCTGACTTTTCAATCACTTTTCTCATTGATAGCTCCATAGCCTCCCACCTGCTGCTGAAATCTTGCATTGCTTAGTTCAAGCTGCAGCTATCGGTCTCCCTGGGTCCTGAGACTAAATACCCTTATATTCATGAGATCTATGTTCTCGCACTGCTTAGCTAGACTCATAAAGCTCTCAGCCTAAAATCCGAATTATGCAATCATTTTGAGATGGATTTTCAAATAAATACATTGGGTCTAAACGCTGTTTTTAGAATTTTAGTTGGGTTTTTCGTGTTTTTGTTCATGTGTTTCTATCATATAGTCAATGAGAAAAACATACAAAGAATGAGCATGTAGCTTCTTTTTTCTGCACCAAAATCTGCAAGGAAAAAAGCTGAAGGTGGGCACGGCATTTCAAAATTCTCCTTGACTTTGCTGGGATACGTTTCCCCTTGCAGATTTTAGAGACATCTGCAAGTAAAAACGCATTAAAAAAAGCTAGGTGTGAACAAAGCTCGTAGGCTACTTTCACATCAGTGTTTTTGTCAAATATGTATTTTATCGAAAAAAAAAACATAATTTCTCTTTCGCCTCATTGGGGGACACAGGATGATGGGTTATGCTATTCTGCCACTTGGAGGCGACACTAGGAAAATGAAAAAGAAGCACAGTGGCTCCTCCCAGCAGTATATAACCCCCAGTTCAGCCAGTTTTTTGCTTAGTGTCAGGAGGCAAGACACTGTTTGTTATTTTTCTCATCTTGAGTTCATTCAGACCGCTGCACCGTTCCTCCTCAGTCCCCACAGTTGGGGCTCTGAGTAGTAGGTGATGGCGGGCTCCTGCAGCATCCCTCCCCAGACCCCACAGTTGGGACTCTGGGTAGCAGGAGTTGTTCCCTGGCCCTCTGGCCGCAGCAGCACAGAAGATGGAGCTGCGCTAGGATGGAGGCCTGTGCCCCTGTCCCTTGTGGGCTCCAGGGAGGGGAGCCATCATCAGGTAGGAGCTGCGCTGTCCTCCGGCGTCCCCCTGGGTGCTCCTGTCTGCGCTCTGTCTCCGGCGCTGTGCTCCACGCCGGGCCACCCCTCGTCCGGTGGCCTGATAGATTAATTTAGGCCCCAGCTTTGGGCCTGTAGCTGTTTCCCTGCCCCATACTTATGATGCGGCGCTGCCGGGAACACCTCCGGCTGGCCCATCAACCAATCGGGCGGGTCCGCTCTGGGCTCTCTGGGGGGCGTGGCTTCACGTTTCCCGCTCCCAGTCAGTCTCTGGCACCATCTTCAGCGTGGGACTTCACAGCAGTGCAGTCGGAGCTCTGCAGGGGGACACAGGATTCGGGGCAGCGCTGTACATCTAGGTGACAGGGCTCAGCAGTGGTTTATATCCTGCTGTAGCCCTAGGCTGTGTATTGTAGCTCAGCAGTGATTAGTGTCATTCTGCTGCAGCTCTGTCTGTCTGCTGGCACTCAGCAGTATATTCCTCTGTGTATAGCAGGGAGGATGTCGGACAAAAAGGGCAAGAGAGCACCGAAGGCCTTTAATGTGTACTATGCCTTTTGCACTGCTTTAAAGGCTGCACTGCCCTGCGGTTGTTCTATTCTACTCTGCCAGGCCTGTGCCTCTAATTCCTCTCAGCCCAGTGCCCCTGTCTCTAAGCAGGCGCCTGCTAGTGAGATGGTACCCGCTAGCGTCCCCGCTCCGCCGGAATGGGCGGTTGCATTGTCGCAGTCTGTCAGTCAATCCATACAGCAACTCTCTGAGACGCTGATCCGGGTTGTGCAGGCCCGTCCTTCGTCTAGCACGTTGGACCAGCCGGGTTCTTTGGACGACTGTTTCGGTCAGGAGGAGACGCGCTCTTGTACTCCTCCTTCCTTCCATACTTCTGGTAGGAAAAGACTCCGCAGGGGGTCCCCCACGGCCCCGTCTTAGGGTTCTCAGGCTTCTCCTGCGCGGAATAGGTCCCTTGAATCACGTTCGTCTGGCGAGCTCCGTGATTCGGAGGTGGAGGCGGATGTGGGTGATTCGCTCGAATCCGCTTCTTCTGATACCCTTGCCATGGTGGACGACCTGGTCTCGGCCGTTAATCAAGCCTTGTCAGTGTTTGACCTAGCTCCGGTCGCCTCTTTCGGACCATGTGATATCTTTCAAGAGGACCAAGAGACCTCAGAAGGTGTTCTCTGATCATCCTGAGATTCAGGAAGTTCTGCAGAAACATTAGTCCCAGCCAGATAAACGCTTTGGTAATCGTAAGGTGATTGAGACTCGTTATACCACCGTTTTGCCAGCAGTGGCACAGGCTTGGTCGGATTCCCCGCAGGTGGATCCTCCAGTGTCCCATCTGGCATCTAGGACACTTCTTTCTCTTCCTGATGCGTCTATCAAGAACTCCACTGACCATCATCTGGAACAATTGTCCAGATCAGTGTTCGAGGCTTCAGGGTCATCTCTGTCTCCCTCTTTTGCCTCCATGTGGGTGGCAAAGGCCATTGTGACCTGGGCGGGTGATTTACATTCCGCGTTACATCACGGGTGCGGATCCACAGCTGTTGCATCTGGCTGCTCAGATGTCTGTCGCGGGGAATTCTTGGTGCACGCTTCTATTGATGTGGCTAATTGCACTGCAGCGGCGGCTTCAAATGCCATCGCGATTCGCCGAGCTCTTTGGCTTCAGGAGTGGAAGACAAATTCGGCTTCGAAGAGGTCTCTCACCGGCATGCCTTATTTAGGTGGGCGTCTGTTTGGAGAAAAGCTTGATAAGCTGATCTCTGATGCTACGGGACGTAAGAGTACCTCCCTCAGCAGAAGCTCAAGCGTAAGTTCACCAGGGGTCAACAGGCGAGGTTCTGGTCCGTTCGGAACAGACGTCAGTTTCCCGCTCAGTACAGTCGGCCCGTGCGCCACGTGCAGACAGAGGTTCTCAGGCTCCCAGTAAGTCGGCTTCCGGCTGGCAGCCCCAAAACAGGCAGTCTAAGACAAAAGAGTCGGGTTCGCAGAGGTTTCCTCTTCCTCCGGAAGACTCTTCTCGAGTGGGCTGCTGACTTTCCCGCTTTCGGCATGCCTGGCTCGCTGATACAGACGATCAGTGGGTGCGGGACTTGGTGTCTTTCAGTTACAGCATCGAGTTTCACACTCTTCCTCACAGGAGGTTTCTTCTTTCTTGTCCTCCGGGCTCGCCGGACAAGAAAGACGCGTTCTTTCAGGCCATCGACTCCCTTCAGCGGGTGGGTGTCGTTGTTCCGGTCCCTCAGGGCGAGCGGTTTCACGGATTCTATTCAAATCTGTTTATCGTGCCAAAGAAAGACGGATCATCCCTCCCTGTTTTGGATTTGAAACATCTCAACAGGTTTGTCCGAGTCAGACATTTTCGGATGGAGTCCCTGCGGTCCGTCATCGCTTCCATGCGGCAGGGGGAGTTTCTCAATGATGGACACTCTCTCGCGTCTGGGGTGGATCCTCAATCTTCCGAAGTCTTCTCCGGTCCCGAGCCGCAGGATCTCTTTCCTGGAAATGATCTTGGACACGTCTCGGGGACTTGTGCTTCTTGCTCAGGACAAGGCTCAGTCTCTGTGCTGTGCGATTCGGATGCTCCTGCATCCTGTCCCACATTCCCTTCGGTTCGCAATGCGCGTTTTGGGGAAGATGGTGGCGACAATGGAGGCAGTGCCCTTTGCTCAGTGGCATCTCCGTCCATTCCAGTTGGCTCTCATGGCGGACTGGAATCGCAGCCTGTTCACTCTTCATTGGATTTTCCAGCGTCGGCAGCGACGAGGCTTTCTCTCCGCTGGTGGCTGATCTCTCTCTCGTGGGAGATCCTTTCTGCCGGTCCGGTGGAACGTACTGACCACCGATGCCAGTCTCCTCAGCTGGGGAGCGGTATTTTGTTGTTACACGGCCCAGGGTTGATGGACTCCAGAGGAGTCCTCTCTACCCATAAATCTCCTGGAGATTTGAGCCATTTACTTGGCATTGCAAAGTTTTCAATATCTCCTGAAGGGCCGCCACATTCGTATTCAGTCGGACAATGCCACAGCGGTGGCTTATGTGAACCATCAGGGCGGAACGCGCAGCAAGTCGGCAATGCGGGAAGTGGAGCCGATTCTTTGTTGGGCCGAATCATCGGGGGCAGTTCTGTCGGCGGTTCACATTCCGGGGATCGAGAATTGGGCGGCGGACTTTCTCAGTCGTCAGGGACTTGCGTCAGGAGAATGGACTCTCCATCTGGATGTCTTCGATCAGATCTGCGATCGTTTCAGGACCCCGGATTTGGATCTCATGGCATCACAGAAGAACCCACAGGTGCCCGCCTTCTTGGCCCGCTCTCGAGATTCCCGTGCTCTGGGATCAGACGCTCTGGTCCACCAGAACTGGACGCAGTTTCTTCTACCATACGTCTTTCTGCCTCTGGCCCTCCTTCCCACGGTGGTGCAGAAAATTAGAACGAAACGCGTTCCGGTGCTTCTGGTGGCTCCAGACTGGCCCAGGAGATTGTGGTACGCCGATCTCGTGCAACTCGCCGCAGACAATCCATGGCAGCTGCCGGACTGTCCGGATCTTCTCTCTCAGGGCCTATTTGATCACCAGAACTCAGGGGCTCTTCGTTTGATGGTCTGGCCCTTGAGACCCAACTTTTAACTCAAAAAAGAGGGGGGGGACAAGAGGCGCAATAGTGCCCTTATCACTAGACACTAGCTTGTGTTGAGGTGAGAAAAAGTGAACCACTCACCTATTCCAGTTGTGAGACCCACAACTGGTTAGTAGACCTGTTAGGATAAATATCCTGATGGCTGCTGCTGGACTTCCACCGGTCTCACACACGTGAAGACAAAACCAGAAGCTTAGGGAAAAGAGGTGTACCACAGTCCGCGCTGCCAGGGTCACTCACATCAAAGAAAACGAGTAGACGATGTCCAGTTCAATCCTCCTTTATTCTCCTACGCTTTTCAGTGCCATCCTGGCACCTTCATCAGGGACCCCTGATCAACTTTTGACTCAGGCGGGTTTTTCAGAGGAGGTTGCGCGCACTATGCCTTGCGCGAGAAAACCTGTATCTGCTCATATTTACCACCGGACTTGGAAAGCTTTCTTCGCCTGGTGCGATTCGGGAGGTCTCCCGCCCTTGCATTTTTCCCTTCCAGCGGTTCTGGGTTTCCTTCAGGCTGGGTTGGACAAGGGGCTTTCCTTTGGTTCTCTTAGGGGTCAGTTTTCGGCCCTATCTATGCTTTATCAACGCAGATTGGCCATGAAGCCCCAGGTTCGTACTTTTTGCAGGGGGGTTTCACGTATCGTTCCACATTATAGGAGGCCTTTGGAAGCCTGGGACTTGAATCTGGTCCTGGACGTGCTTCAACAGCCGCCATTCGAGCTTCTCCGGGAAGTCTCGTTGCATCTTCTCTCTCAGAAGGCGTTTTTTTCTTGTGGCAATCACCTCCATTCGGAGGGTTTCTGAGATGGCGACACTTTCCTGTAAGACACTTTTCCTTACTTTTCATCAGGATAAGGTGGTGCTGCAACCGGTGCCGTCTTTTCTTCCCAAGGTGGTGTCCACTTTCCATTTGAATGAGGACATTGTCCTGCCTTCTTTCTGTCCGGCCCCGGTGCACTGCATTGAGAGGGCGCTGCACACCCTGGATCTGGTCCGGGCTCTGTGACTTTGTGTCTAGAACAGCGCCTTTCATGAAGACGGACTCTCTATTCGTTCTTCCAGAGGGTCACCGGAAAGGGTTGGTCGCTTCCAAGGTCACCCTTGCCGGAGGATTAAGCTTACTATTCAGGAAGCGTATTCTTTCCGCAATTTGCCCATTCCATCGGGGTTGCGGGCTCATTCCACTCGCGCGGTGGGTGCCTCCTGGGACATTCGGCACCAGGCTTCGGCTGAAAAGGTGTGCAAAGCTGCTACCTGGTCTAGCTTACACACCTTTGCGAAACACTATTATGTTCATACTCAGGCCTCGGCAGGTGCGAGTCTGGGTAGGCGCATCCTGCAGGCAGCGGCTGCTAGTCTGTAGACTGCGTTTTTCAATTGTGGATGTTTCTTCCCACCCAGGGACTGCTTTAGGACGTCCCATCGTCCTGTGTACCCCAATGAGGCGAAAGAGAAAAGAAGAATTTTGTGTACTCACTGTAAATTCTCTTTCTCTTAGCTTCTAATTGGGGGACACAGCACCCTCCCTGTGGCCGGTTGACCTTGTTGTGTTGGTGTTCTCTTGTTTTGTTGCCTGATCTGCTTATATATGATTTTTTCCTCCTACTGCTTTAGCACAAAACTGGCTGAACTGTGCCAGTCAGGGGTTATATACTGCTGGGAGGAGCCACTGTGCTTCTTTTTCATTTGCCTAGTGTTGCCTCCTAGTGGTAGAATAGCATAACCCATTGTCCTGTGTTCCCCAATTAGAGGCTAAGAGAAAGAGAATTTACGGAGAGTACACAAAATTCTTCTTTTTACCGTTTGGGTACTTTTACATCTGCGGTACTTTCAAATCCAGTATTTCACTGATCACTAGGAGTGCTGGCTGCCGGACAAAAAACACTGCTAACTTTTGTTTTAAAAAAAAGCCTGAAATGCTGGATTTGCCGGATCAAAAACCGCAAGTCACCACACATTTCCAGAATCCTTTCAAATTGCATTGGTCACTAACGCAATGTTGCCGGATCCAGAATTTTTCAAAAAAGGAGGAATTCTGCCTGATTTGAAGAACACAGATGTGAACGTAGCCTTATACGGTCTATTCAGAAATTCTGGACTTCAAGAAAATCAAGGTCAAACTAACCTGAATTTTATCTGAATTTTTAGTGTCACTGAGTGATAGCATTGCACAGAACAGAGCTGCAAATAGAGTGTGAGGAAGTGGAAAGGAGAGAAGACTAGATATTCACACAGACAGTATGCAGAGTTTTGTATTTTCAGTGGAAATTTCTGTTATAGTTTCCAATACAGTCAGTGATGTAATGATCACAATCAGCTATAAAGTCCCTTTTCCTGGCTCCTTCCTGCCCATTCCATCGGGGTTGCGGGCTCATTCCACTCGCGCGGTGGGTGCCTCCTGGGACATTCGGCACCAGGCTTTGGCTGAAAAGGTGTGCAAAGCTGCTACCTGCTCTAGCTTACACACCTTTGCGAAACACTATTATGTTCATACTCAGGCCTCGGCAGGTGCGAGTCTGGGTAGGCGCATCCTGCAGGCAGCGGCTGCTAGTCTGTAGACTGCGTTTTTCAATTGTGGATGTTTCTTCCCACCCAGGGACTGCTTTAGGACGTCCCATCGTCCTGTGTACCCCAATGAGGCGAAAGAGAAAAGAAGAATTTTGTGTACTCACTGTAAATTCTCTTTCTCTTAGCTTCTAATTGGGGGACACAGCACCCTCCCTGTGGCCGGTTGACCTTGTTGTGTTGGTGTTCTCTTGTTTTGTTGCCTGATCTGCTTATATATGATTTTTTCCTCCTACTGCTTTAGCACAAAACTGGCTGAACTGTGCCAGTCAGGGGTTATATACTGCTGGGAGGAGCCACTGTGCTTCTTTTTCATTTGCCTAGTGTTGCCTCCTAGTGGCAGAATAGCATAACCCATTGTCCTGTGTTCCCCAATTAGAGGCTAAGAGAAAGAGAATTTACGGTGAGTACACAAAATTCTTCTTTTTACCGTTTGAGTACTTTTACATCTGCGGTACTTTCAAATCCAGTATTTCACTGACCACTAGGAGTGCTGGCTGCCGGACAAAAAACACTGCTAACTTTTGTTTTAAAAAAAAGCCTGAAATGCTGGATTTGCCGGATCAAAAACCGCAAGTCACCACACATTTCCAGAATCCTTTCAATTGCATTGGTCACTAACGCAATGTTGCCGGATCCAGAATTTTTCAAAAAAGGAGGAATTCTGCCTGATTTGAAGAACACAGATGTGAACGTAGCCTTATACGGTCTATTCAGAAATTCTGGACTTCAAGAAAATCAAGGTCAAACTAACCTGAATTTTATCTGAATTTTTAGTGTCACTGAGTGATAGCATTGCACAGAACAGAGCTGCAAATAGAGTGTGAGGAAGTGGAAAGGAGAGAAGACTAGATATACACACAGACAGTATACAGAGTTTTGTATTTTCAGTGGAAATTTCTGTTATAGTTTCCAATACAGTCAGTGATGTAATGATCACAATCAGCTATAAAGTCCCTTTTCCTGGCTCCTTCCTGTAGTAATGTCCCTCTTTCTGTAATAATGTATTCTGTCCTGGCCCTCATCCTGTAACAATGTCCCTCATCCTGGCCCCTTTCTGTAATAATGTCCCCCATTCTGGGTCTTCATTTTGTAATAATATTCCCTCTCCTGTGCTCCCATTGTGTAAAACTTCTCCTTGTCCTGTGTCCTCATTATTTATAAATATTCTCTGTCCTATCCTGGGTCCCCATTCTGTAAGGCCGGCTTCACACTTGCGGACGCCACTGCAGCATCTTGCGGACGGCGAATGCAAGCACCGCCCATCCCTATGTTTATCATGGGGGCGCACGATGATGCTCTCGGCTGCGGATTGCCGTGCGGACCCATTCATTTCTGTGTGTGATTTGTACGCATGAGGATGCTTGCGTTCAAATCACACATTCTCGTCCGCATCCTGAACGCGAAATGTTGCCCTCTAGTGAGAGGGCATACGGTTGGAGTTAGAAGTCAAAGTATGAGCATTAGAGTTCCAATAAACCACCTATTCTGGCCACAATTGAGCTCCCTGGGGGTTTCTCCAATGATTTATGCACTTTGGGGAGCATATAAAATGTGGGCACAATAGAGTGGTGGGTGGTCATGGTTCCCTCCTAGAAAGCCAGTCCAAGTAGGCAATCCATCTTAAGTTTGAAGAGAGAAGTAGGGTCTGAGGGCAGGAATTGATAGAACATTTTGTTAGATAACCATATGCAAGGTGCCATCACCGCCAGCGGGCGCCATATTTGCCAACCCATCACTTGAGTGTAAAAATATAGCTACAGTATCACGTGTTGTCCGGACAGCATAATGGCAGAAGGAGACTGGATGCTACTTCGCAAGTAGATATATTGCATCAGGAAGGCGGTAACATTACAATGAAGGCAGCTCTGTGGCGCTGGGGGCGGCAGTTGTCTCTCCCCTGTGTCTCTCCTCTTCTCCCCTCCCCCACCGTGCTCCCTCCCAATGTATGTAATAGATGTATTTTTAGTTCAAATCCTATTTCTGTGGTAAGGGTTTGATAATAAGTGTTAATCTGGCAATCTATTTAATTTCCTGGTAAAAAATGTGTAGGACTTTGCTGTATTTTCTCTTGCCAGCGCAGGTAAACCAAGCAGCTACTGCCTGGTGTTACTTTCGCTGGCAATGAAAAATACAGGAAAGCCCTATATTTTTTTTTTAGTTATTTAAATAAATAACTAAAAAAAATTGGCGTGGGCTTTGTCGTATTTTTATTGCCAGCCAAGGTAACCCAGGCAGCTGGGGGCTGGGATTCTCAGCGTGGTAAGGCCCAAGCGTTCTGGGCACCCCACGCTGAAAATTGCAACCAGCAGCCGCCCCAGAATTGGCGCCTCCATGACAGACGCCTAAACTGGCAGTTACCCCACTCTTCCACGCTGCCGTGTATCGGTGGCAGACTGGTTAATAAAGGGGTTGATGCCATCTTTTTTTTGGCAGCTGATATCAAGCCATACTGCTAATTTCAGTCGTCAGTATGACAGCTGGCCATTAGCAATGCTTTCAGTAAAGAGGAAAAAACACACACACACAGAAATCTTTTATTACATACAAAATAGACAAAGACACATCAATATCCATTTTATTAGCTCCCACCAAGTTCCCCTGTGACATAATCCTGTAATCTTGCAGTGGGGCAGTGTGATGCATCACGCGGCTGCCATCTTTGTATACCCGAGTTCCAAAGATGGCATCCGCATGTGTATGTGCGCGCATGTGTGAGTGTATGTTTTCAAGCGTGTGTATGCGTATGTGTGCGTGTATGACCATGTGCATGTGTGTGCATGTAAGTATGTGTCTGTGCGTGTGTATGCAAATGTGTGTGTGTGTGTAAGCATGTGTGTGGGTGTATACGCATGTGCATTTGTGTGTATGCGAGCGTGTGTATGTGCCTGTATGTGTGTGAATGTATGCGCATGCATGTGGGTGTGTGTGAATGCGCATGTGTGTGTACATGTGTGTATATGGACATGTATGTGCGTGTGTTTATATGTGTGTTTGTGTGTGCATGTGTATGTGTGTGTTTGCACATGCGTGTATGCATGTTTGTGTTTATGTGCCTATTTGTGTGTGCGTATCTGCGTGTGTGGGGGGACATTTTACTGTGTGTGCGTGTTTGTGTGTATGCATGTGCATATGCATGTGTGTGTTTGTGTGTATGTATGTGCGTGTATGTGTGCATATGTACGCACATTTGTGTGTATGTGCATATTTGTGTGTATGTGAGTATTTGTTTGTATGTGTGTGCTTGCGTGTGTATGTGCTTTCTTTCATGTATATGTGTTTGTGCATGTGTGGGGACATTATACTGTGTGTATGTATTTTTGAGTCTGTATGTGCGTGTGTATATATGCTTGCGTGTCTTTGTATGTGCTTGTGTGTGGGGATATTATACTTGTGTATGTATGTATGTGTGCGTGCGTATGAGTGTGTATCCATGTGTATGTGTGTGGGGACATTATATTGTGTGTGTATGTACGTATGCGCATGAGTATGCGTGTGTGTATGTGCATGTGTATGTATGTGTGTATCTGCGTGTGTGTATGCACAGGCATGTGTGTATGTGCATGCTTGCGTGTTTATACGCGTGCGTGGGGACATTATACTGTGTGTTTATTCATGTTTGTGTCTGCGTGCTTGCATATGTGTATGTTCATTCATGTGTATGTGCATGTGAGGACGTTATACTGTGTATGTGCGTTCATATGTGTTTGTGTATGTGCGTGTGTATGTATGTTTATGTGCGTACTTGCGTGTGTATGTGCGCGCTTGCATGTGTATATGCATGGGTGCGTGCTTGCTTGTATGTGCATGTGTGTGTGGACATACTGTGTGTATGCATGTTTGTGTGTATGTGCGTGTGTATCTGTGTGTGTGTGGGGACATAATACTTTGTGTATGTATGTGTCAGCGCATGCATATGCATGCTTGTGTGGATGTGTGTGCTTGCATGTGTGTGTGCACATCCATGTGTATGTGCGTGTGGGACATTATACGCATGTATGCGCGTGCATGTGTTTTTGTGTATGTATGTGTATGTATGTATCTGCATGTGTGTATGCACAGGCGTGTGTGTTTGCGCTTGCGTGTGTATGTGCGTACTTGTGTGTATATGTGTATGTGTGGGGACATTATACTGTGCGTGTATTTATGTTTGTATGTGCGTGCTTGCATGTGTGTATGTTTTTCCATATATATATGCATGTGGGGACATTATAATGTATGTGCGTGTGTGTGTATGTGTGTGCGTATGTATATGCATGTGTGTATGCATAGGTGTGCTTGCGTGTATGTGCATGTGTTTGTGGGGACCTTCTATTGTGCGTTTGCATGTATGTGCGTGTGTATGTATCGGTGTGCATATTTGTGTATCTGCGTGTGTGTGCACGGTCATGTTTGTTTGTGTGTATGTGCATGTGTGTATGTGCATATGTGTGTATGTGTGTGCTTGCATATGTGTATGTGTGGAGACCAAAAAGCTAAATGCGACCAAAAACAACAGTACACTGCAGTAAAAGTATTAAATGCAAGTGCAGTATAAAAAATAGTATAACAAATACAGGGTACTTAGTCTATCCGTTTTTTTGCGCAAAAAAAGTTATCTCAAGCCACGTCACTAACTTCAAAGTGTACCCATCTCTGACGCGGTCCTAACTGTTGTATTAAAAAACCTGACTAGTGTGTATACTTACCAGTAAGCAGGATCCAGCAAGACCTGTGTCTGAGATGGACTGAAGGCGACGGGGCTCTATGTGTGCAGGGCCCAGAGAAGGGGCGGGAACTTCATCTCTTGCAAAGCAAGAGGCAACTTAATTAGAAACAAATGAGTCCTGCACACAAAGAACAAGTCTGTAAGAACATGTTCACACCGCCAACATATTTGGAGACCAAAAAGCTAAATGCGACCAAAAACAACAGTACACTGCAGTAAAAGTATTAAATGCAAGTGCAGTATAAAAAATAGTATAACAAATACAGGGTACTTAGTCTATCCGTTTTTTTGCGCAAAAAAGTTATATCAAGCCACGTCACTAACTTCAAAGTGTACCCATCTCTGACGCGGTCCTAACTGTTGTATTAAAAAACCTGACTAGTGTGTATACTTACCAGTAAGCAGGATCCAGCAAGACCGGTGTCTGAGATGGACTGAAGGCGACGGGGCTCTATGTGTGCAGGGCCCAGAGAAGGGGCGGGAACTTCATCTCTTGCAAAGCAAGAGGCAACTTAATTAGAAACAAATGAGTCCTGCACACAAAGAACAAGTCTGTAAGAACATGTTCACACCGCCAACATATTTGGAGACCAAAAAGCTAAATGCGACCAAAAACAACAGTACACTGCAGTAAAAGTATTAAATGCAAGTGCAGTATAAAAAATAGTATAACAAATACAGGGTACTTAGTCTATCCGTTTAGTTAGTGACGTGGCTTGATATAACTTTTTTTGCGCAAAAAAACGGATAGACTAAGTACCCTGTATTTGTTATACTATTTTTTATACTGCACTTGCATTTAATACTTTTACTGCAGTGTACTGTTGTTTTTGGTCGCATTTAGCTTTTTGGTCTCCAAATATGTTGGCGGTGTGAATATGTTCTTACAGACTTGTTCTTTGTGTGCAGGACTCATTTGTTTCTAATTACCGTATATACTCGTGTATAAGCCGACCCGTGTATAAGCCGACCCCCCTACTTTTGCCCCCAAAACCTGGGAAAACCTATTGACTCGTGTATAAGCCGAGGGTGGACTCCAGCACAGGTATACAGCCCCCAGCAGTGTGGTATACAGGCCCCCCAATGGTAGTATACAGCAGCCTCCCCAGTGGTAGTATACAGCAGCAGCCCCAGTGGTATATACAGCAGCAGCTCCAGTAGTTAGTATACAGCAGCCCCAGAGGTATATACAGCCCCAGTGGTAGTATACAGCATTCCCAGAGGTATATACAGCCCCAGTGGTAGTATACAGCATCCCCACAGCCCTCAGAAGAAGGAGAAATTCCGAAATGCGCATCAGGGCGCTTGCATGATACGACGGCTGTGATAAATAGGTATGGAACAGCAATTGACAACTCTGTAGTTATAAATGGATGATGTAATGGCTCCCCGAGTGTGTGCCTGAGGGGAAATTGCCTTATTTTGGGATGTATTAGAGGCTTTTAGGCTGCACCAGCAGATGTCCCCTATCTCTACCATTGAAGTGCTGTTTCTGCATGTTTAGGTGGATCTTAATTGGTAAATTGGATTCCCCAGGTGGGAGATGATTGAACTAACATGCAAATTGCTATGTGTAAGCTTTTATATATAGGAGGAGATGATATGATGGTCATATATTGACATAAGTGTATATATTCCAACTAACTGATTTATTGCTATTTATACTGTATATACATCTCCTGGCAAAATTGCTGGTAATAGGCATCTATAGATTTCCTCTATTTATATCATTGAGGTGCTGTTTACAAAATTGCTTACACATACTGATGATCTTTATTCTATGAATTGGATCCACTGTGTGGGGGATGATATGCTGGTCATATTGATAAATTTTTGCATACCTAAAATAACAATTGATTAATTGCAGTTCACTGCTGTAGATATATCCCCAGGCACGCCTTGTTGCCTTCTGGCAATATATAAGGTTGAATATTGCACGGAATAGAATTGTTGTTTAAATGCTTTTCCCTTACCTGTAATTCAACATATGTATACTACTTTTTGATATGTAATTAAATAAAATGGAAATTGTATATTGGTCGTATACATGTATGAAGTTGTTGAATAATGTAAAAAACTAATATTGTATCATGCTGGTTTTCTACCTTGTCCCCACCCCTTATACCGCACATCCTTTAATTAATAATAAAATTTATACTTTCATAGAAATGACTATATGATCGTTTTTTTTCCCTTTGGGAAATTCTCTCTATTAGCATCCCCACAGGTAGTATACAGCAGCCCCAGAGGTAGTATACAGCAGCCCCAGAGGTAGTATACAGCAGCCCCAAAGGTATATACAGCAGCCCCAGTGGTAGTATACAGCAGCCCCACATGTATATACAGCCCCAGTGGTAGTATACAGCAGCCCCACAGGTATATACAGCCCCAGTGGTAGTATACAGCAGCCCCACAGGTATATACAGCCCCAGTGGTAGTATACAGAAGCCCCACAGGTATATACAGCCCCAGTGGTAGTATACAGCAGCCCCAGAGGAATATACAGCCCCAGTGGTAGTATACAGCAGCCCCAGAGGTATATACAGCCCCAGTGGTAGTATACAGCAGCCCCAGAGGTATATACAGCCCCAGTGGTAGTATACAGCCCCAGAGGTATATACAGCCCCAGTGGTAGTATACAGCAGCCCCACAGGTATATACAGCCCCAGTAGTTAGTATACAGCAGCCCCACAGGTATATACAGCCCCAGTGGTAGTATACAGCAGCCCCAGAGGTATATACAGCCCCAGTGTAGTATACAGCAGCCCCACAGGTATATACAGCCCCAGTGGTAGTATATAGCAGCCCCAGTGGTATATACAGCCCCAGTGGTAGTATACAGCATCCCCACAGGTAGTATACAGCAGCCCCAGAGGTAGTATACAGCAGCCCCAGAGGTAGTATACAGCAGCCCCAGAGGTAGTATACAGCAGCCCCAAAGGTATATACAGCAGCCCCAGTGGTAGTATACAGCAGCCCCACAGGTATATACAGCCCCAGTGGTAGTATACAGCAGCCCCACAGGTATATATAGCCCCAGTGGTAGTATACAGCAGCCCCAAAGGTATATACAGCCCCAGTGGTAGTATACAGCAGCCCCACAGGTATATACAGCCCCAGTGGTAGTATACAGCAGCCCCAGAGGAATATACAGCCCCAGTGGTAGTATACAGCAGCCCCAGAGGTATATACAGCCCCAGTGGTAGTATACAGCAGCCCCAGAGGTATATACAGCCCCAGTGGTAGTATACAGCCCCAGAGGTATATACAGCCCCAGTGGTAGTATACAGCAGCCCCACAGGTATATACAGCCCCAATAGTTAGTATACAGCAGCCCCACAGGTATATACAGCCCCAGTGGTAGTATACAGCAGCCCCAGAGGTATATACAGCCCCAGTGTAGTATACAGCAGCCCCACAGGTATATACAGCCCCAGTGGTAGTATATAGCAGCCCCAGTGGTATATACAGCCCCAGTGGTAGTATACAGCAGCCCCAGAGGTATATACAGCCCCAGTGTAGTATCCAGCAGGCCCAGTGGTAGTATGCAGCCCCCCCTCCTTAATATGCGTCCCCCAGTATTAATAAACAGCCCCCCCCCTCCTTATCATATCCCCCCCCGGCTGCGGCAGCTGTTAAAATAACAAACACTTTATACATCACCTTCCGACGCAGCTCTCCGCTCCTCCGGTCCTCAGCGTCTCCGCTCGCGGCTTCTTCTTCCTTGATGTGCCGGCTTGTGACCGCGCGCAGGAAATGACGTCATCTCCTGCGCCCGGTCACATGACACCGGCACAACAAGGAAGAAGAAGCCGCGAGCGGAGACGCTGAGGACCGGAGGAGCGGAGAGCTGCGTCGGAAGGTGATGTATAAAGTGTTTGTTATTTTAACAGCTGCCGCAGCCGGGGGTGGACATGATAAGGAGGGGGGGCTGTTTATTAATACTGGGGGACGCATATTAAGGAGGGGGGGCTGTGTAGTGCAATATGCACGGCATCCCCCCGCCGCTGATGGACAGGGGGATGCCGTGCATATTCATTGCACTAATGAGGCGGCCCCACGTGACCGCCTGCGGTCACCGCGGCCCCCTCCTGCCTCCTCCAGCCCCCGGTCACAGCTCCCCCCCCACAGCATACCGTATGACCCGTGTATAAGCCGAGGGGGGGACTTTTCAGCCCAATTTTTGGGCTGAAAAACTCGGCTTATACACGAGTATATACGGTAAGTTGCCTCTTGCTTTGCAAGAGATGAAGTTCCCGCCCCTTCTCTGGGCCCTGCACACATAGAGCCCCGTCGCCTTCAGTCCATCTCAGACACAGGTCTTGCTGGATCCTGCTTACTGGTAAGTATACACACTAGTCAGGTTTTTTAATACAACAGTTAGGACCGCGTCAGAGATGGGTACACTTTGAAGTTAGTGACGTGGCTTGATATAACTTTTTTTGCGCAAAAAAACGGATAGACTAAGTACCCTGTATTTGTTATACTATTTTTCATACTGCACTTGCATTTAATACTTTTACTGCAGTGTACTGTTGTTTTTGGTCGCATTTAGCTTTTTGGTCTCCAAATATGTTGGCGGTGTGAACATGTTCTTACAGACTTGTTCTTTGTGTGCAGGACTCATTTGTTTCTAATTAAGTTGCCTCTTGCTTTGCAAGAGATGAAGTTCCCGCCCCTTCTCTGGGCCCTGCACACATAGAGCCCCGTCGCCTTCAGTCCATCTCAGACACAGGTCTTGCTGGATCCTGCTTACTGGTAAGTATACACACTAGTCAGGTTTTTTAATACAACAGTTAGGACCGCGTCAGAGATGGGTACACTTTGAAGTTAGTGACGTGGCTTGATATAACTTTTTTTGCGCAAAAAAACGGATAGACTAAGTACCCTGTATTTGTTATACTATTTTTTATACTGCACTTGCATTTAA
This sequence comes from Allobates femoralis, assembly GCA_033576535.1. Lineage (NCBI taxonomy): Eukaryota > Metazoa > Chordata > Amphibia > Anura > Aromobatidae > Allobates > Allobates femoralis. Next base: position 302,351,798 of record JARQOC010000005.1, on the reverse strand, counting down.
TACTTTTACTGCAGTGTACTGTTGTTTTTGGTCGCATTTAGCTTTTTGGTCTCCAAATATGTTGGCGGTGTGAACATGTTCTTACAGACTTACTACTAGAAACACCAGTACTAAAAGTCTGGGGTAATTTAATTTGGTTGCTACAACTGCTGATATTAATCAAACATGAGGACCAAGTTGTTTTAGCAAATTAGGGATTCTATTTATTATTAACAATCCACATAGTTAGAAAAAATCATGACAAGTAATATTCCAAGGTAAAATTAAAGTGCACAGTGATGAGACAAACGATAACATGCACAGAGTTGCCCCCCCAGCAGTATAAATTCAGCTGACAATTAAGTTGTATGGGTCTTATAGAAATATATACAGTTTACAAGGGTTTTCCAGTTTGCTGTCATACATGGTAACATATAAGGGTATACACAGAGTACTTGGATAGCAAGATCATACTAGGTCAATAGATGTACAAGTATCATCTCAGGTAGCAGACTCAGTATCTTATATATGGTGAAAATAAAGCAGCCTAAGATGGAGCACACCCTCCTCTATAGCCACCAGTACCTGTATCTCACCATGCCTCAAGTTACCAGTTTTGTCCGGTCTTTCCCCTTACTGCACTATTCTGAGCCATAGCCTATTGTCAAGATCTGCGGTCATACCGTCTGCTGTCTGCTGGTGGAGGGTCCCTCCGTGCACGTGCCAGCCCCTACGCCGTTTCGCTGTTAAGCTTCGTCAGGGGGCGTGGCTACGGCACCATTCCTTCCCTATTTTATACCATGTGACGATGCACATGGTTGCCCTCTTCCAATCACGGAGCTCCGTGTGGCGCATGCGCATCCCGCCGCTACGGCTCGCGTCCTCTTACCAGCCCCGTCATGGCCGCACACTAATTGTTTAAACTGTAGCCATGGTGACGGGAGTGGGAGGGACAGGAGCCGGCGGATAGATGGGCCGTGCGCACTTAACACCTGACTGGAAGAGGGTGAAGTGCTGCTGACATTTGCAGCTACAGTTGTTTATACAGACCGGACCCATATCTATGCCACCTTCCATAGGTAACATTTCTATATATCCTACAAAGACATAATTACATTCAGCAATAGTTTATGGCACATATTGTATATTTGCACATAGTGTTTCAATATACATACGCTCCCATTATACACAATTACGGTCTCACAATTCCTAGATTGAAAATAACATCGTATATGAGTAAATCCTATGCATATAAGTCCCATCATGCTAAAAGGTCAGTCTTATATCCCTCCTAGAAGATGTTTCATTTTTTCACATAAGTAGAGGGTAGTTGTAGTCCAGTATATCAACAAGGTTCTTTCAAGCTGTCCATATCTCAGTCAAGCAGTGGTCACTTCAAAAAGGTTCCAGTATAGTGCCGTAGCCAGTTCTATCCGAAAAAGTGAAAATTGTGAAATTAAAATTATGTACAGTTAAAATCAGCACCTGCAAGCCAAAAACATCACCCATATCAAGGTAATATTAAAAGATATACATATACGCACTGGATTAGCCTAGATATGACACAAAACTGTTCACTTCATTGAGCCCTATAGGTGTCAACGTGCCTAGGACCGTAATCCAATGGCATTCCCGCTGCTGCAATTTCTTCATTATATCCCCTCCCCTTGACCCTAGACTAACGTGTTCAATTCCTCTCACCATAAAGGCCATGACGGGGCTGGTAAGAGGACGCGAGCCGTAGCGGCGGGATGCGCATGCGCCACACGGAGCTCCGTGATTGGAAGAGGGCAACCATGTGCATCGTCACATGGTATAAAATAGGGAAGGAATGGTGCCGTAGCCACGCCCCCTGACGAAGCTTAACAGCGAAACGGCGTAGGGGCTGGCACGTGCACGGAGGGACCCTCCACCAGCAGACAGCAGACGGTATGACCGCAGATCTTGACAATAGGCTATGGCTCAGAATAGTGCAGTAAGGGGAAAGACCGGACAAAACTGGTAACTTGAGGCATGGTGAGATACAGGTACTGGTGGCTATAGAGGAGGGTGTGCTCCATCTTAGGCTGCTTTATTTTCACCATATATAAGATACTGAGTCTGCTACCTGAGATGATACTTGTACATCTATTGACCTAGTATGATCTTGCTATCCAAGTACTCTGTGTATACCCTTATATGTTACCATGTATGACAGCAAACTGGAAAACCCTTGTAAACTGTATATATTTCTATAAGACCCATACAACTTAATTGTCAGCTGAATTTATACTGCTGGGGGGGCAACTCTGTGCATGTTATCGTTTGTCTCATCACTGTGCACTTTAATTTTACCTTGGAATATTACTTGTCATGATTTTTTCTAACTATGTGGATTGTTAATAATAAATAGAATCCCTAATTTGCTAAAACAACTTGGTCCTCATGTTTGATGTTCTTACAGACTTGTTCTTTGTGTGCAGGACTCATTTGTTTCTAGTATGTGTATGTGTGTGTGGGGACATTATTCTGTCTGTGTATGTGCGTGCGTATGCGTGTATGTGTATATGCATGTGTATATACATGTGCATGTGTATATGCGTGTTTGTGAGTATGTGTGTGTGCATGTGCGTGCATGCATGTATGTGAGTGCGTGTATGTGCGTGCTTGTGTGTGTATGTGCATATGTATGTGTGTGGGGACATTATATTGTTTGTATGTGTCTGTATGCACATGCATATGCGTGTTTGTGTGTATGTGCGTGAGTGTGTGCGTGGGGACATTATACTGTGTGTATATGTGCATGTGTATGCATGTCTGTGTGTACATGAATGTGTGTGTATATATGTGAGTGCATGCATGTGTGTGTACATGCATGTCTATGTATGTATATGGTGTGTGTATATGAGGTGTGTGTGTGTCTCCCTCACATCGCCTCACGGACATCGCCCATGGTGCTGCCTGCACACCCACTTCTGTGCAATACCAGCCACCAGGAACGTCCGTGGTTTGCAGCCTGTGATGAATGAGATGTGGTGTGGTGCCTTCTGCAACCACCAGTGGGTATCCGTATCTCCACCATAGGCCGCAAGCCACAGTCTTTCCTTTCTTTTTTTTTAATCAGATAGCTTTTATTAAAATTTTTCAACAACAATACAGAAAGAAATGCATTGCATTAATTCCCCCCGCCTCCCACCACCACCATCCATCCCTTCCCCCCTCCCGGTCCAGTGGGTCAGTATTCCTCAACAAAGATAGTAGTGCACATATGGATATACTGTAACATGTACCCAAGATGTTCCAAAAATCTGCATAACACATCTCCCAACTTAAAGAAATAACTCAGTCCAAAAGCAATTAACAGTCCGCAGCCCCTGAAGGTCCATCCAGCCCTTCCATATTTTATCAAATACCCTCGATCTGTCCCGTTTGAGGTATATAGCTTTTTCCCTACTCACGGTCAGATTCATGCTATAGATATACTCTTTGCGAGAGGGTACCGTATCAGATATCCAATGAGCCGCTATTAATTTTCTGGCAGCAAACAACATCCTAGCCACTGCTATATGCGAATAGTCATCTCCCCCTACATCCTCTGTACAGCCAAGGACACAGACAATCGGGTCTCTGGGGATGTCCAGCTCCGTTGCTCCCCGGATCAAGTGGAGTACCATAATCCAAAAAATCTGGAGGCGCGGGCACGTCCAAAACATGTGGAGAATGTCCGCGTCCTCATGTGAACATTTGGGGCAACATGAGTCCCGTCTCAGGCCTAAATCATGAAGCCACTTAGGCGTCCTGTATACCCTATAAAGGATATACAGTTGAGAGAGGCGTCTGGGCTCATTGAGCGACAGCCGGGGTATCATACTCATGATCGACTCCCAACGCTCAGCTGTTATACCCTCTATTTGCTGTTCCCATTTGTCCAGTGCCCGTATCGGGTGTTTTAACAGAGCCATTGCCAAGAGGTATCCGTATACAAAGGAAATTATGCCTTTAGTGGAGGTTTGCGCGCCAATCATGGTGATAGCAGTATCATGGTGTATGTCCATACAATGCGTTTGAGCCTGCGCCATGTAGGCATGTCGCACCTGCAAATACCGGTAGAACGAGGAGTGTGGGAGCGAAAATTCACTCTGCAAGGTTTCAAATGTTTTAAAGACTCCCCGTTCCACCGGCTGACAGAGCCACCAAATGCCCACACGTCGCCACTGCGCGAATCCCCTCAGCGCCTGCAGGTGCGGCAGATGAGGGTTGTTCCAAATGGGGGTATACCGTGTAAAACCAGTGATGCCTCTCAGCCTTTTCAATTTTTCCCATACTTTAATCATGAGTCCCACCGTGGGAAGCCTGTGGGCCCAGGGTCGAAGGGTTCCAGCTTCTAATTTCGCCAGCAGCGGTCCTCGCCCCCCCAGAAACTGAAGGATACCCTTTCCTCCCCCCTGCCACGCAACTGAGTGCTCCACGCCCCCGGTCAAATGCTGACACTGTGAAGACAGAAAATACAGCCAAGGGTTGGGCAAGGCCAGCCCCCCTCCTCCTTACCCCTCTGCAGGTGTTCCAATTTTATCCGTGCTCCGTTTTTCCCCCAAATAAGCTCCCTGAATAAGGCGTTAATTTTAAAAAATCTATTCTGCGGAAGCCAAATTGGGGAGTTATGAAGGACGTACAAAAGCTGAGGCATGATCACCATCTTCAGCAGGTTCACACCCCCACCACCGAGAGGTGTAGCTTGGCCCAGGCCTTAATCTTCTGCTTAATCGTAGACATTAGAGGTGTAAGGTTTAAACGCTCATAGTCAGAAATGTCGCCCGATATATTAATGCCCAGGTATTTGAAGCTGTTTACGACTGGCACGTGGGGTATGTCAAGGACTGTGGGATCTATCGGCAAAACCACTGACTTTTCCCAATTTACGGTCAACCCCGAAACGGCCCCAAACTGTGTAAGGAGCGACATGGTATTGCGAAGTGAAGTATCAGGGTCAGCTAAAAACAGAAGGTCATCCGCATAGCGGGCCACGTTCTCCTCCAGCTCGCCATATCGAAATCCCTCAATATCTGGAGCACGTCTTATCCTCGAAGCCAAGGGCTCAATAGCCAGGGCGAAAAGCAGCGGGGACAGCGGGCAGCCCTGCCTCGTACCTCTCTGAAGAGGAAAGTACCCAGACAGTGAACCATTGGCCCGTATCCGTGCCTGTGGCTGAGAGTACAAGAGCCTGATCCAGCCAATAAAGCCAGGTCCAAAGCCCATGCCCTCCAGTACCGCAAAAAGGTATGGCCACTCCACGCTGTCAAATGCCTTGGCGGCATCCAAAGACAGGACTACCCGCCTCCCCACATTATCCGCCTCAACCTGCATATTTAAAAACAATCTACGAATATTCAGAGCCGTTGACTTACGGGCATAAAACCAGTCTGATCCGGGTGCACCAACGACTCCACCACCTTTGAAAGGCGTATAGCCAACACCTTCGCCAGAAGCTTGATGTCTGCTGTCAGGAGGGAAATAGGCCTATAGGAAGCTGGAGAAGCAGGATCTTTATCCTTCTTAGGCAAAACAGTAATAATTGCCTCCCGCATAGATGGAGGCAGGGTCCCTCCCGTGAGACTGTCATTAAACGTTTCTAGCAATACTGGGAGTAGGACTGTTTTATACGCCTTATAAACTTCCACCGGTAAGCCGTCCACCCCTGGAGTTTTGCCATTCGTCATAGTGCCTAAAGCCCCCTCCAACTCCTCCAGACCCAAAGGTTCATCCAGCAAAGCCCTGTCCGCGTCCGTGAGTCGTGGAAGGCCAGCAGCCCCTATAAAGCCAGCAAGCTCGTCTGCAGATCCCCCCGCATGAGAGGAATATAGGTCAGTATAGAATAGTTCCAGCGTATTAAGAATATCAGAAGTGTCCGTAACTAATGACCCGTCTTCCATTCGAAGTCCCGCTATAATAATACTTGATCGACTGAAACATACGTTTCTGTGCCGCCGTTTCCAGAGTCAGTTTATTCACACGGGTCTGAGCCTCCTTAAGTCTCCGTTGTGTAGAGGGGGTGAAGCGCACCGACAAGGCCTCCTCTGCAGCCTTCAAGTCCCGCAGCAGAAGTTCCGAGTTAGTTCTAGTGCTAGACCTGATCTTAGAGATTTCACGGATATACATGCCCCGCAAGTACGCCTTCAAAGACTCCCAGACTACCAGGCTTGATGTCGTGTTTATATTAAAAGAAAGGAATTCCTGCAGTTCAGAGGCAAAATTACCTGCCCTGTCAACTAGCTGCATCCAGAATGGGTTCAGTCGCCATAGGGGCCTTTCCCCGGTTGCATGCACCCCCCCCTAATCTTAACAAGTATAGGAGAGTGGTCCGATACCGTTCTTTGTAAATATTTAGCATACACAACCCTTCCCAACATAGGATCATTCCCCAAGGCTAAATCTATACGGGAGAGGGAGGAGAACGTAGAAGAGAAACACGAGTATTGGTATACCTCAGGGTTGTAGCACCTCCATAAGTCAGTTAGTGCCAACTCGCGTATAAGCGTCCCAAAAGGCGTACAGTTACCCCCTGACTTTATTGGTGCGTGATTTCGCCTATCCCAATGAGTGACAATTATGTTGTTAAAGTCACCCACCCATAAACACGGGACCCCTTGAAAATCCCTCAGAATATTCATTATACGATACAGAGAATTACTGCTATATGGCGGGGGGATGTAGATAGATACAAGCACCAGAGAAACAGCATATAACGTACAATGTAGAACAACAAACCGGCCTTCATCGTCTTCCACCACCCGTCTACACTCAAACCGGGCATCTCGTTTGACCAGGATGCTAACCCCTCTAGAAAACTGTGAATATGTAGAGTGGTATCCTGCCTGTATCCATCTCTTGTCTAAAATATCGAGTTTCTCACTGGTAAGGTGCGTTTCCTGTAAGCAGACCACTGTTGGCTTGTGTTCTGAAATAAAAGAAAAAATTGCCTGCCTCTTGACTGGAGATTTCAGCCCCCTAACATTCCAGCTAAGGACTGTGATGTCTCCCATATCTATAGAGTAAAAGAGGTATCAATCCTCGTTGATGGCTCCTGAGCATGTACAGGTTAACACGTGCAATAGTAGCAAAGGACCTAACTTCCCTCCCCCCCTCTCCCATCCCTGAACAAAACACCCCAACACTAGTCGTGCCATGTAATTCCCGCAAGGGCAAACGTTGACCCCTAAATGAAGAGCCAACTAGGCACCGGGCGTCTCACTCCTTGCCGCTATGCCCCCACTTATCAGGGTAGCACCCCTCAGCACAAAGTAAGCATCAAGACATGTACTGAAAACCATTACATTTGCGAGCCCGTATCATCAACCACGATCCGCTCCCCCCTTCCCCAAATGCTGTTCATTGATGTCCAGCCACTCCGCAGCGGCCTCTGCCTCCAGAAATAAATGAGTCTTATTCTCGGCCTCCACCCGCAATTTGGCCGGGAATATCATGGAGTACTTGATACCAAGCACTCGTAGCCTCTTTTTGACATCGGTAAATTTTGCTCTCATTTTCTGGACTTTCGGCGAAAAATCCGGGTAAAAGGAGACTCTGGATCCCTCAATGGTCACATCATGATGTTCTCTGGAAAACCTGAGGATAATGTCTCTGTCCTTATAGTTAAGGAGTTTGGCCAATATAGGTTGTGGTAGGTGGCCAGGAGGAGGGGGGCGAGCAGGGACCCTGTGAGCACGTTCCACCGCATATAGGTGAGTCAGGGTGTCTGAGCCAACTACACCTTTAATCCAATCCTCCACAAAGGCTGTAGGGTCTCTGCCCTCACATCTCTCCGGTACACCCACTATACGCACGTTGTGCGTCTAAGCCTGTTCTCCAGGTCATCCGTCTTAGTCCATAGGGCATCCACATCCTTCCCGGTCTCCTTATGATATTGCAGGAATTTAGTGACTTTAGCCTCTACAGTATCGACCCTGCGTTCCAGCTGCCCAGTTCTGTCTTTTACTGTATGTAAGTCATGCTTGACTGTCTGCATAGATTCTTGCAGAAATCCCAACTGAGTGAGTACATTAGAGATAGCAGACCCACATTGCATAACTGCCATTAAAACGTCTTTTATAGTGGGCTCAGCAGGGACATGTAGCTGCAGTGATGTTAACTGCTTTCTGTTTTGCTCCACCAGCTCTCCCCAGCTGGCTAGGGGCTCCTGGGTCTCCTGCCCTCCAGTGTCATTAATGTCCTCCTCCCCCTCCTCACTCATCCCGGACCCTGTACCTTCTCCTCCAGCATCAGTGTTGTCTCCTGGGGATGGCTGGAATCCTCTCTCTATCTCCTCCACTCTTGCAAACTGCCTCAGCCTGGCCACCATCTCCTTGTTTCTGGCTGCACTGTTGGATACCGCCTCCTCCACAGCCTGTGCTGAGGCTGCAGCACCATTTTGGGAGCAGAGGGCCATCTCCCCTGCCGTCTTTCTGACGGCTTTTTTCGGCATCCCAGCGGGGTAAGAGCTGTACCGCCGGCTTCAGATTGTGCCCACAGACCTTATGGTACTATACCGGTAAGTTAACGTCCGTGCTGTGGGTAACAGCGGCTGAATTTAGACCGGTAGTGCAGGAGCTCTGTGGATGCACGTCCTCTTCACATGCTGCTTGGCCACGCCTCCTCACAGTCTTTCCTTTCAGCTGTTACTGCACGGAGAGGGGGATCTGGCTGGCGCTCGTCCAGCGGTGGCGGTGTGGGGCGCCCTGACGGGGGGCTTCCTGGCGGGGGTGTCCTGGTGGGGGGTCTCGGCGGGGGTGTCCCGGTGGGGTCCCGGCGGTGTCCTGCTGGTGTTACTGCGCAAGGGGCTGTACCACCAGCGGGTGCCATATTGGAACATTCATCACTTGGATGGTCCAATATGGCGGCCAGTGTAATTCTGGTCGGCGCAATGGATTATGGGATTCAGGGACATCCAGATGGAAGTGGATGGCAGACAATTTAAGGTAAGTATATATTAGATATATATATACAGTTGTGCTCAAACGTTTACACACCCCGGCAGATTTTTTGCTTTATTGCCTTTTTTTTCAGAGAATATGAATGATAATACTAAAACTTTTTTTCACTCATGGTTGGGTAAAGCCATTTATTGTCAAACTATTGTGTTTTCTCTTTTTTAAATCATAATGACAACCAAACGTATCCAAATGACCCTGTTCAAAATTTCACATACCCTGGTGAATGTGGCCTGATAACATGCACAGATGCTGACACAAATGGGTTTGAATGGCTAATAAAGGTAACATCCTCACCAGTGACCTGTTTGCTTATAATCAGTGTGTGTGCATAAAAGCTGAGTGAGTTTCTGGGATCCGGACAGACTCTTACATCTTTCATCCAGCCACTGACATTTCTGAATTGTGAGTCATGGGGAAAGCAAAAGAATTGTCAACGGACCTATGGGAAAAGATAATTGAACTGTATAAAACAGTAAAGGGATACAAAAAGATATCCAAGTTTCTGGTAGAAGGGAAAGGAAAGGAAGATTAGAAAGAATGATTAGATCGTAAATGTATGATTAGATCGTAGGTAGATATAGGTAGATAGAAAAGTGACAAAAAACAGGGTTTTTGGTTCATACGTTTTTTTGCAAAAAAGGTAATTTAAGCTGCCTCGCCTCGACACGGTAAACCTGATCGTGACAGTCCCTAGCTAATGTGTTAAAAACCTGCTAGTGTGTACATACCTCTAAGCAGGACACAGGAAAAATCTCTTCTAATATAGGCATTTTTTTTGGTGGGCATTGGACGCAGTTTTACGTAAGCGCCCAATCTATGCATGACCCATATTTGTCTGGTTCTGGTTACCCTGTTAGTAATAGCAGGAACTGGAGGTCACCTGCCCCTCTTTTATGAGGTCTGCATATTTAAGTCTGCTACACAGACGCCCATATTAGAAGAGATTTTTCCTGTGTCCATGCTTAGAGATATGTACACACTAGCAGGTTTTTAACACATTAGATAGGGACTGTCTCGATCAGGGTTACCATGTCGAGGTGAGGCAGCTTAAATTACCTTTTTTGCAAAGAACGTATGAACCAAAAACCCTGTGTTTTGTCACTTTTTTTATTGCACTTGCTATTTATTGTAATTTTTTATGTGTGACGCTCATGCGGATTTTTGCACCAGTTTCTAATACAGTTTTTGTGGTGGGCATTGGACGTGGTTTTACGTAAGCGCCCAATCTATGCATGACTCATATTTGTCTGGTTCCGATATAGGTAGATGTAGTAGATATAGGTGGCACTCACTTTTTTTAGGTCCTGTTATCTTGCATATAGGTCACCTGGGTATCCAGGAGTAGATTTCCTCTACAGTCGGTATGCTGCAAATCCCTGGTAGCTAGTATGTAACTCAGAATGAGTTACCATAGGAATAAGTGTCCATTAGAATTTTTACCAGGCTATTTGCGCTCCCGGAGGTTTATGATCCAAAACTTCTTATTATCCAAAAAAGGTTTTTATTTTTTCTCAAGAAAAGCACATACAGCTTTTCAGTAGATACCAATATTTATAAAAAGGATCAAAACAGTGAGAAAACAAAGAAAAACAACGGATGGCAATACAATTTTATAACAGCATAAATTGGAACAATAATGATATCAGGAGGATACTAAATAAATATTGGTATCTACTGAAAATAGATGTACCGTATATACTCGTGTATAAGCCGACCCGTGTATAAGCCGACCCCCCTACTTTTGCCCCCAAAACCTGGGAAAACCTATTGACTCGTGTATAAGCCGAGGGTGGACCCCAGCACAGGTATACAGCCCCCAGCAGTGTGGTATACAGCAGCCCCAGAGGTATATACAGCAGCCCCAGTGGTAGTATACAGCAGCAGCCCCAGTGGTATATACAGCAGCAGCAGCCCCAGTGGTTAGTATACAGCAGCCCCAGAGGTATATACAGCCCCAGTGGTACTATACAGCAGCCCCAGTGGTAGTATACAGCAGCCCCAGTGGTAGTATACAGCAGCCCCAGTGGTAGTATACAGCAGCCCCAGTGGTAGTATACAGCAGCCCCAGAGGTAGTATACAGCAGCCCCAGTGGTAGTATACAGCAGCCCCAGTGGTAGTATACAGCAGCCCCAGAGGTATATACAGCCCCAGTGGTAGTATACAGCAGCCCCAGTGGTAGTATACATCAGCAATAGAAAAAAGTGTAGAATCCGGTGCCACAAAATTCCTTTTTATTTTCAAAAATTTTAAAAATCACACATGCTCCAAAGGAGCTCCTGGACGCGTTTCGTGGGTCTAGCCCACTTAATCGTCAGTACAATGGCAATACAGACAAAAAGAATATATACAATTTAAAAGCAAAAATCAGCCCCCTCTCGCATGTGTGACAAATATACATCAATTATTTCTAACCAATCACATACCTGCAGGTTTTAAAAGAGTTAAAAGGAAAAATATGGGGAAGAAGAGGGGGAGGGGAGGAAAAAAGAAGAAAAGAGCTGATAACAGAAAGTAAAAGAGGGGAAAAGAAAAAAAAAAAAAAAATGGGGAAGAAAAGGAGGGGAGGGAAAGAGAGGAAAAGAACTGATAACAGAAAGTAAAAGAGGGAAAAAAAATACATCAGCCCCAGTGGTAGTATACAGCAGCCCCAGTGGTAGTATACAGCAGCCCCAGAGGTAGTATACAGCAGCTCCAGAGGTATATACAGCAGCCCCAGGGGTGTATACAGCAGCAGCAGCCCCTGGGCTGTATACAGCAGCAGCCCCAGGGCTGTATACAGCAGCAGCCCCAGGGCTGTATACAGCAGCAGCCCCAAAGCTGTATACAGCAGCAGCCCCGGAGGTATACAGGCCCCCCCATCAAGCTCCAGGGCCCCCCCCCCCCCTTGCGCGGCAGCCTGTAAAGGAAAATCATACTTATCAGTGTCATGCGCTGTCCCGCTGCTGCCGACACACGATCCCGGTCTTCAAACCGCGTCTTCCGGCTTCCTTTTGTCGCGGGCAATGACGTAATTGCCCGCGACCACAGGAACACGGAAGACGCGGATTGAAGCCTGGGATCGTGTGTCGGCAGCAGGGGGACAGCGCGGGTGTCACATCGCCATCGGACTCGGTTGCCGGTGTTCCTGCCTCGGCCGCTGGGAGTAGCCGGAATCCTTCGTCTGGTGGTGCTGGTGATAGGAAGGCCTTGTCCTCATATGGACCTGCTCCAGCGACGTCTGCCTCTGTCGCTGAGCGCCGCTGTGTTTCCCCTCTGGGTGGTGTTGGTCGCAGAAGAGCGGGCCCTGCAGAGGTGTCCGTTAGGCGCAGCCTGCGTTCTTCTGTCAGAGGTGGGCTGGGTGGAGCCAGTCATGCATCTCCATCTGGCCTGGCTCTAGGGGCGGTTCGGATGAGGTCATCAGGCTGTGAGCTCCAGCCTATGGGAGGTAACCGCGCCCTTCAAATACATTGGAGCCTGTCTTGCAGGCCGCCAGATATAGTTTTGGTTCCCCAGTGATATAGTGTATGTTTAGTTTTGTCTCTGACCTTGCCTGGATTTCTGACTCTGCCTCTGCCTATTGATTTTGTACCTCAGCTGCCCTCTTGGTTTTGCCCTTGACCTTTGCCTGGATTTTTGACTCTGCTACTGCCTGACGATTTTGTACCTTCGCTGCCCTCTCGGTTTTGACTCGGACTCCTGACTACGTTCTTCGCTTCCTGATTTTTTTCCCCTTCCTAGACGACCTCCCTGCTCTGCTGCTCCCATAGGCAGCTACCCCCTGGGCTCCGCTATAATTCCAGATCCCTGTATAGGGGTTAAGGGTCTCGGGGTTTCTCGGGGTGCTGCCTTACCAGCAGCTCAGCCTTACAGCGGACGGTCGTCACAGCGGGACACTGATCAGTATGATTTTCCTTTACAGGCTGCCGCGCAAGGGGGGGGGGGCCCTGGAGCTTGATGGGGGGGCCTGTATACCTCCGGGGCTGCTGCTGTATACCTCAGTATACTCGCGTATAAGCCGAGGGGGACTTTTCAGCCCAAATTTTGGGCTGAAAAACTCAACTTATACGCGAGTATATACGGTATATCTCAAAAAAATTCTACCAGAAAAAACGAATATCACTTTCCGCAGGGCACAAACGATAAGTATTGCACCAGCTACTTAAAACAACCACCAGAGGGGGACCAGAAAATTAATCAAACAAAAAATAATACAGATAAAAGAATAAGAATCACAATAATAAAAAAACTGGCGTAATGCGATGCAATTTAAAAAAGTGCTTTTGCTGTAGGATCATAGATCACTATGTGACTGGAATTCACTGTAACAGCACGGGAGAATCTTTCCCAATTACACAGAAATGATCCTGTGACAGCCAATTTGTGGTGTATGTCATCACATGTGCCTGTGGCATTCAGTACGTGGGACGTACTATCCAGTCCCTGAGAACACGTATGAGTGGCCACAGACACAATGCGAAAAATGGCTTCATGAAACATATTTTGTCCCGACACCTATGTTTGAAGCATAATAAACAATTCAACATAAAAGTTACACCAGTTGAGCAAATTCTGGAAAACTGCCCAAGCTGCAGTGAAAAATTGAATCGCAAAGAATCTTATTGGATTTTTAAAATGTGGACTTTACATTTGGACGGATTAAATGAAGTTATTGAGGGGGTATAAATTTAATTTGTTTTAGGACACTGTGTGTTTTCCATAATTTTAATGCGCTTTTTTACCCTGAATGTATTTTTGTGCATTTTAAATAGATTTTAGTCACATACAACAATTATATTAAACATTTTATGATATTTATGTACAAATTAATTTTCAGATTGTATCTGCCATAATCAAATTTTACTATGTATTTTATATATATGTAATGTATGTGTTTTTACTGTCATTATGTGCTTCTGATTTTCCAAACAAACAAAATAGCAGCTATATAGTAGGTGTGTCAGTAACTAACCTTAGTGGTCCACACCCTATTTAGCATAATACTATTTCCTATAAAGCTATCCACAATCTTGGAACATTACTAACAATATACCTGAGGAAGACATTTTTACTCTCGAAATGTGTTGTATGTGCTTTTCTTTTTTTTTTGTTCCAATAATTTTTATTGAGGTTATGCAAAGCAAATACAATGACATAAACATAGACAAGAATACATAAACAAGAAAACAAAACAACCAAGGGAAGTAGAGGAGGGGGGGGAGGTTTGGATGAGACAAGTACCACCAGGGACCTAAACGCAGATACCACATACATTGTGAACAAAGGCAGAAATAGCAACATGAATAACTCCGTGAACGGCCAGCATCAAAAGTCTAAGTCTCACACAATCGGAACTGCAGACGGGTGGGCCACCCATCGTGCCCAGTCGTCTATCACCCTGTTTCTGGTGGCATTATCTAAAGCTAGGTGGTATCATTGTGATATCACATTCAGACGATCAGTGACCTCTGCAATAGAAGGGGGGGCGTCCGCCCGCCATTTAGCTGCGATGCTCAACCTTGCAGCAGTTAAAACATTAGAAATCAGCGTTCTGGAGTCCCTGGGAAAGAGATCAATCCCTACATGTAAGATTGCCAGCTGCGGCGACACCTGGACACTCATTGCCCGTTACTGACCCCATCAAGCCAGAGATGACTGCCCAAAAGGGGGCCAGTCTGGGGCAGGACCACCTTATATGGGCCAGTGTACCTCTTTCTCCACAGCCCCTCCAGCATAGAGGGGATTGATCCTGGGAGAAGCGCGCCAGGGTCACCGGAGGGTAATACCACCTCATATGAATTTTCTTCAGGATTTCCAGGTGATTAACACACCTGGAAGCTGCCTGTAAGACCCTCAGTCCTCTATACCAGTCTTCCTCCGGGGCCGTGAACCCCAGGTCTTTATTGGGGAACAAGGCAGCAGTCAAATATCTATACACTCCCGACAAAGCTTTTTGTTTAGTGGGGGAAAAAAAGAACTTTTGAAAATGGGAGACCTCAGGGAGAGGGAGGGCCCCCCACGTCCCCCCAAGAGAGCTAAAGAAATGTGAGATCTGCGCATATTGGTAAAAAGTCCTCTCTATACCCGGAAATCTCGCACAAAGGCTCGAAAAGGGGCTGAGACAACCCGACTCAAGGAGGTCCGCACAGTTGCGGATCCCCGCCCGCGTCCAAGGACCAATGTTCAGGAAGGGGATATGAAAAGGCAAAGCCCTAATGTCTATATCCTTAGGGGATAATGAGATCTGCTTCCCCACCTCTTCCCTCCAGGTTCGCAAGAGTGAGACCATTGTGGGGAGCTGCAGGGACACTCTCGTAGGGGCCAAGCACTCCGCCTCCAAAAGATGGCGCAGAGAACCAGTCCCAAGGAGAGCGGACTCAAGACCCACCCAGCTCCCAGTGCCCCTCGCCATCCACCAAAGCTTGGCCTCTTGAAGCAGTGTAGCTCTGTAGTATGCCGACAAATTAGGAACTCCCATTCCCCCTTGACTGTAAGGCAGATACATGATATTCCCCGATAGTCTGGCTCTTCGACCTGCCCAGATGTATGCATGCACGGCTCGTTGCCAGCGCGTTAGTAGGTTGGAGGGAATAGACAGAGGCAGATTGCGAAAGAGATATAGAACTTTCGGGAGGAGGAACATTTTAAAAGCATGAATGCGCGCCACCCACGACAGGGCTGGCAGGGGATGAGTGTTTGTTTCTCTGCGCAGGGAGGCCAGGAGAGCATCCACATTAACTGACACTATCCGGTGAGTGTTTGTTAGGGTGATCCCGAGGTACGGAACACCCTCCTCCCTCCAAACGAAGGGAAACTTCTGACGCAGTCTGGCAGCAAGCGGGCCCGGGACACAGATGGGGAAAATCAACGATTTAGTCGCTTTCAATTTATAATATGATAATTTGGTGAACAGGGCCAGGGCGTCCATCACCGCCGACAGGGAGGTCTCTAAGTCAGTGCAAGCTATAATAATATCATCGGCGTAGAGCCCAATTTTATGGGATATCATACCAACGGAAAACCCAGTTATAGCCGGGTTTGATCTAATAGATTCCGCCAGCGGTTCGATTATCATGGAAAAGATAATAGGAGACAGGGGACAACCCTGGCGGGTACCGTTGGTCAGAGAAAAGGCCGAGGAGAGAAATCCGGAGGAGAGCACTCTGGCGTTCGGGTTGGAGTACAAGGCCAAAATGGCCGAGAGAACAGGGCCCCAAAACCCAAATTTCTCTAGGACAGAGGCCAGGTAACCCCAGTGCACCCTTTCAAACGCCTTTTCAGCGTCAAGTGACAGGAGGGCACTGGGGATCCCAGCCCTTTCAGCCACACAAATCAAATCAATAAAGCGCCTCGTGCCGTCCTTCGTCTGCCTCCCGCTCACAAAGCCCACCTGATCCACATGCAGCAGCGACGGGGTGACTCTCTGGAGTCGGCATGCCAGGAGTTTTGAGAACACCTTCACGTCGCAGTTGAGCGTGAAATCGGACGGTAGCTACCAGGGTCGTCCGGGGGTTTCCCCTGCTTTGGAATAGTGACAATAGTCGCCCGCGAGGGCACAGGGAGAGATGGTACCCGCTCCCTGCCATAATTTGCACGCCCTCGTGAGGAAGGGAGCCAACAAGCGGGCAAATGTACGGTAATAATCGTTGGGGAGACCGCCCGGGCCCGGGGCGGAGTGGCGTTTAGTGTAAGAGATAACCCGTAAGATTTCAGCGTCCGTTATAGGGGAGTTCAGGTCGATCCAGTTGCTCCGGCGACAAGCGGGGAAGCCGCAAGTCGCCCAAGAACCTCTGGAAGTCCTCCGGGGTCGGGGCCGGTGCCGAAGGGTCATCTTTAATGTTATAGAGCTGAGAGTAGTCGTGTGCGAAAGCATCTGCGATCTCGATGGGGTTAGAGCGAGTATGTGCTTTTCTTGATAAAAAATAAAAACCTTTTTTGGATAATAAGAAGTTTTGGATCACAAACATCCAGGAGCACAAATAGCCTGGTAAAAATTCCAAAAAGATGTCCAAGGAATTGATAAGGCCAGTCAGCAGTGTTCAAAAATCAGTGGCTCTTCAAAAACCAAACCACGATCAGGTAGACCAACTAAATTTTTAGCTACATTTGCCAGAAAAATTGTTCGGGATACAAAGAAAAACCCACAAATAACATCAGCTGAAATACAGGACTCACTGAAAACTAGCGGTGTGGCTGTTTCAAGATGCACAATAAGGGGGTACTTGAAGAAAAATGGGCTGCTTGGTCGAGTCATCAGAAGAAAGCCATTACTGTGCAAATGCCACAAATGAACTCATCTACAATATGCCAAACAGCACAGAGACAAGCCTCCAAACCTCTGGAACAAGGTCATTTAGAGTTGAGACCAAAATCAAACTTTTTGGCCACAAGCATAAATGTTAATTTGGAGTGGGGTCAACAGGGCTTATGTTGAAAAGAACACCATTCACACTGTAAAGCATAGAGGTGGATCGCTGAAGATGTGGGTATGTGTGAGCTACAAAGTCAAAGGAAAATTGGTCAAAGTTGAAGGAAGAATGAATACAGCACATTATCAGCAAATACTGGAGACAAACTTGCACTCATCAGCCCAGAAACTGCGCATGGGATATACTCGGACGTTCTAACATGACAACGATCCAAGTCGACCTGCCATTGGCTACAGCAGAAAAAAGTAAAGGTTCTGGAGTGGCCATCTCAGTGTCCTGACCTCAATATCATTGAGCCACTCTAGGGAGAACTCAAGAGCGTATTTCATGGAAGAAAGCCCAGGAATTTACAGGAACTGGAGGCTTTTTGCCAAAAATAATGGGCAGCTTTACTATCTTGAAAAATAAAGAGCCTCATCCACAACTACCAGAAAGACTTCAAGCTGTTATTGATGTTAGAGGGGGCAATACACGGTATTAAGAACTGGGGTATGTGACTTTTGATCAGGGTCATTTGGATGTTTTTGGTTGTCATTATGATTTTAAAAAGAGAGAACAGTAGTTTAACAATAAATGTTTTCACCCAACCATTATCCATGAGTGGAAAACGTTTGTTTTATCATTCATAATCTCTGAAAAAAAGCCAAAAAGATCTGCCAGAGTATGTAAACTTTTGAACACAGCTGTAGCTATGTGTCTATCTATCCATCTATCTATCTATACACATATATATCTATATATACTGTATATATATATTTATATATATTCAGATTAGTCCTATCTCCCACCTTTTATATACATAGAGGACATATAATTATTTTCCCATTAATGTCTTTTTGTTCTCACTAGCAATACCCCTTTTATGACAGTTATAGAATATAAAGTTGCCAATATATAATATTTTGGGGGGAGAAGTTGTTTAGGGGTCCAAATTTTTACAGGGCCCTTTAATTTCTATGTAGGACACTGACTATCCCGGTGCTTCAGAACTACAGTACTAACTACTGAGCTATCATCTGTCACCAAATTACAAGCATTTTAAGTAATCTTTTTTATATTATGTGTTGTATTGTAAATGTTGTATTAGGCTGTGATGACCCTAGTGCCATGGAAACTATGCCTAATTCATTTACGAACGTATTCAAATTAAAAAAACTGATACTGAGCCAGATCACAATGTGAAGAGGGCTGTAAACCGTGTTCACTCCACCAAGAATATATATCACAAACCCTGATAGTTTGTTTTACAATAGAGTTACATTTACATTGTGGTCTGGATTGCAAAATAAAAAAATATAAAAAAACAGCCCCCTAAAAATGACTGCACCCCTGTCTTTTCCATGGTAGTGTGCGTCTGTGATGACTTGGTAGCTTGTTATGTCTGTGACTATGCAATTAGGACTTTCATTTTAGGTTACTTTCATATCTGCATTTTTGTATAATCCAGTGTATCACTGCTCAGTAGTTGTGCCGGATGCCGGACAAAACAGCTGCTAATTGCCTGAAGTGCCGGATTTGTCCGGATGTGGCAGACAAAAGATGCATTTTGAAGACAACGCGCATTACCGGAAATTCATGGGATATGCATTGATCATTAACGCAATGTGCTAGATTCAGTATTTTTCAAAAAAGGCGGAATTCTGCCTGATTTGCAAAACGCAGATGTGAAAGTCGTCTTAGGGATGACCACTCATGTTTCCATTTAAAATGCTTTAATTATTTACCCTGCTCCATATTTTCAGCAGGATCAAAGTAGACTGGGTTAGATTTATCATATTGCGTCAAAAATGTGGTTTATCTTGCTAAACATGTCACTATTTTCTTATTATTTTGTACTTATGTGCTATAATCCTAGTTTACCGTATAGCCTATAGTGCTATCAGAGTTTGACAGTGCAATCCAACTAGTTAACAGGAGCAGATGGGATCTATGATCCATGGGCACTTATTAGCTGCGCATGATAGCTTTAACCCTTTCACAACCAGTGATGTATAGATACATCATTGGTCATGTTCCCTGCTTTGATGTGAGCTCACGTGCTAAGCCTACATCTTTCCTTGCATATGTTGGCTGATGTGATCAGATGACATGTGCCTCTCACAATGGTGGGCAGAGTGTAAAACCATCCACCACTGGTAACCACTTAAATCGTGCTGTCAGACTCTGACAGCGCAATCTAACATGTACTGGCGTGGAACACACCATTCCCGTCTCCCATTGGTGGACTCATGAAGTGAACCCGGGGCACCGATGGGTTGTCATGGGAGCCAGGATTCGGCTGATGACCCTTGTCATTGTCATGACGAACTTCCTATGAATGTGGCTAAGCCAGCTTCACTCCACAATGTTGTGGATCTGGGACTGTCCGGTGTGAACCGGACAGCCCGGATCCGATTTAGCCCCTATGATATCCCTATGGGGCCGGAAGGTGCCGGATGGCAGCTATTTGCCATCTGTTTTGCTGTCTGTCTAGCTGGATCCGGGGGATTTAGTTTTTGCACCGGACACAAAATTGGAGCATACAGCATTTTTTGTGTCCGGGGCAAAAATCGATGAAAACCTGACCTGATCTTCCCGGAACCACCCGGATCCGGGGCGATCCGGCGCCCCATAACATGGGAGTCTATGGGCGCTGGATCCAGCAGCAAAACTATCCGGCACCCGTACCCAGGTGCTGAACGAGCGGCGGCTTTGAAATTCAAGTCGTTCAGCACCTGGACAGTGGCAGCTGAAAGAGCCGTCGACTGAAATTTCAGTGCCGCAGCCATCTCCCCTCCGATTGCTATGCTGATATTTCAGCACTGTACAGCGGCAGCCGCTGATTCTGGCACAAAACAGGATCGGAAGGGCATATTTGACCTCCGGTTCTGTTTTGTTCGGGGTTGTAAGGTTCTCTCCGGTGCATCCTGCAAAACACCGGACAGAACCTAACAGCAAATAAACGTGGTGTGAAGCCGGCCTAAGGGCTGACGTTCACAAGAGATGATCTTTTCTGCTGTGCAGAGCTGTGCATTAGAATGGCTCTGTACACCGCAAGTGATCAGACAGTGGCATTTTCAAGTACCCTAAGGGAGCTAGTAAAAACAATAAGTAGAGGCAAAAACAAAGTTTTACAAATATGAAAAAAAAAACACCAAGTTAAAAACCCCCCTTTTGTTCCATTAAAAATAAAATTAAAAAAAAAACAGATTTTTTTACATTTATTACATTAATCTGATCCATAAAATGGGTAATGGAAAGAAGATTATAAACGCCAGAATTATGTATTATTTGGTCACTGCAACATTGCAATAACATGCAATAAGAGACAATCAAAGTATTGCATCTACCCAAAAATGATATATTTTTAAAATGTCAGCTTAGTATACCAAAAATAAACCCTCACAGAGGCCAGATCCCGAAAAATTAGAACATTATGGTCTCGGAAAATGATGACAAAAGAGCAATTCTTTTTTTGGAACACTTAAAAAAATAAAAATAAAAAAAAAATACATGTCTCTAAGTATCTAAGTACTCATACTGAAATCTTGAATCATTCTGCCAGGTCCGTTTTACCATATAGAGAACATGGTAAATAGAAAAAAATAAACAAAAACCAATGTGGAGTTGCACTTTTTTTGCAATTTCACCATAATTAGAATATTTTCAAACAATATGTTGTCAAATGAATGATGTCATTCAAAAGTACAGCTCGTCCCATAAAAAACAAGCCCTCTTGTCTATATTGATGGGAAAAATAAAAAGTTATGGCTCCTGGAAGAAGGGGAGAGAACAAACGGAAAATAACTGAGGGGTGAAGGGGATAAAGAAGGCTGGAATAGCAACAAAGATAATGTATTTATTTCAAATTGGTAATATTCCCTTTTTTATACAGTTATACATTTCACCAATGTTTTAGGCTGGTTTCACATTAGCATTTGCATCTGCATGAGTCTGGCATACAGACTCAAACGCAGACATTCCGGTGATTGTCCGCATGCGTTCACATAGTATGTCATTCTAAATGTGCCCGGCCACCCAAACAGCGGTGTCGGTGGTCGGGAGGTGGAGATCAGCGGCGCCAGGAGGCAGTAATCGGCGGTAGCGGCGAAAAAGAGATCTCCCGGCCGCCGATGCTTATCTCCTTCTTCGCCGCCACTGATCTCATCCTCCCGCCACAGCAGATAATCTCCTTCTTCATCGCTGATCTCCTGCTTTGCCGACGCTGATCTCCTTGTCCCAGCTGCCGCCGCTGGAAATCAGCGGCGTCGAAGAACAAGAGATCAGCGTCGGCCAGGAGGATGAGATCAGCAGTGGCGAAGAAGGAAATTAGCAGCGGCGGCCGGGAAGAAGAAGAAAGGAGAGAGAGATCGGGCACTTACTATGGAGATTTCGGTGTGATCCATAGCGTCTACCTGCGCTGTCATTAATATGACACTGCGGATCCATTGGGCCCCATTCATTTTTTTGTACGCATGAGGATGCTTGCATATCAAGCGAGCGCTCTCAGATGCACAAAAAATGCAACATGTTGCGTTTGGAGGGCGCCTTTAAAAAAATGCATCAGAACGCAAATGCAGGTACAATGCCTTCCCATGTTAAACATAGGAACTCAGTATGCATGCGTTTGGCTGCGTTTGCATACGCTGTGTTCACAACGCAAATGTGAAAGCGGCCTTCTTAAGCTACATATATAGCCATTGACTGGGACTGCTATTGTATATTTTTGGCACACAGACAAGTCTCTCTTTTTAGAAATTCTAAGAATAATACACAGTTTAATAAAATGTTTCTTTTTCCTTTCTGTGTGTATTTCTGAGAGAGAAGTAAACCTTCCTGTTTGCTGTAAAACATTATACAGCTTTTTTGCCATTAATTTATCTGGCTGCAATCAGTCAATGGAATTTTATCTGCTGACAGTTTTATTTGCCATTTCCCACAGTTATGAATTGTTGATTTGTTCTGGGATCTGGTATATTTTGGTATGACTTTGGAGAATACTAAATGACTTATTGGACTGGATGCAAACATTGCGGTTTTATACAGTGGGCTTATTTGCCATGTAGTTTTTACTGGTTAAAGGGAACCAACCACCCCAAATGACCCCCCGGACTATTAATATGGTTCCCTACACCCAGCACATCCATGTGCTGCAAGGTTTTTTGCTAAAAAAACTGCTTTTTAAAAGTGAAGATAATGCTTTATAAAGATTATAAAGAAGGGACGGGTGGGCGTTACTTAGCTGGGGCTAAAGCCGAGATTCTGCTGCCAGTCATCCTCGTGTGCTCGTCACAGCAGTAACGGCCAGCCCTTTTTGCAGCGTCCCAGGCTGGTGCATGGGTGTCATGCCCGTGCACACGTCATCAGCTACAGCCGGGTCGCGAGCGCGCGCTCTGACTTCCTGCGCTCGGCTGTGGAAGTCAGAGCGCGCGCTCGCAACCCGGCTGTAGCTGATGACGTGTGCACGGGCATGACATCCCGTGCACCAGCCTGGGACGCTGCAAAAAGGGCTGGCCGTTACTGCTGTGACGAGCACACGAGGATGACTGGCAGCAGAATCTCGGCTTTAGCCCCAGCTAAGTAACGCCCACCCGTCCCTTCTTTATAATCTTTATAAAGCATTATCTTCACTTTTAAAAAGCATTTTTTTAGCAAAAAACCTTGCAGCACATGTATGTGCTGGGTGTAGGGAACCATATTAATAGTCCGGGGGGGTCATTTGGGGTGGTTGGTTCCCTTTAAACATATTTATTTTTTGCCTTCCTCTTGATCAACATGTTGGACTATGGGTTGAACTAGATGGACTTAAAGTCTACCTTTAACCGTAAAAACTATGAAACTATATTTTTATAACGTGTTTCAGCTGCAAAAATCATGCAGTCATTAACCACATTGAAAAAGTGTTGGCTACATTTATGTTAACATTGTATGGGATATTCTAATGGCCCTTTGTGATTTACGGTAACCTGTTTTCACAAGTGTGTAGAGCAAGTCCTTTGGACACAATGTTTTTAAATGGTTTTGTTTTGGTTGTGGTCTTCTGTACTTTCAATAAACATTTAGTTTTTATACTTTATACAGTTGTGTACCTCATCTACAGAAGTCCTTCTCCATTTTATATGAAGTGTGCAGGATTATTTGAATCCCCCTCTTTCTTCAATATCACGCAAAAAGGAATTCATCTAAATTCATGATCGCTGGTGAGCTGTCAAACAGGCAGACTCACCAGCCCATCAGCGTCCAGCGAGAACGCTGGTAACCAGGGTAAACATCAGGTAACTAAGCAGAGCGCTGCACTTAGTTACCCGATGTTTACCCTGGTTATCAGCTCCCAGTGTGTGCCGTGCGGTCGTTGATCGTTGGTCTCCCACTGTCACACACGCTGATGCTGGCCGCCCAGTGGGAGACCAACGATCAAAAAATGGTCCTGGTCATTTAAGTAATACCAAAATCGGATACAGTTTGGATAAAAAACAAAACTTTATTTGTATAAATATTTAAAAGGATCCAGACTCACAACATGAAATAGGAACCTCAAAGACAACCACAAATACAATTACAGTGTTCATAATAGGCAAAAATTCAAACCTATAGGAGCCCTGTTCACAAATAACAATTGATTCATCTATATCGGAGTGCCTCCATTTAAGGTGGCTATCCTATAGTTACATTATTTGTTTCTCCAAAGGGCAGAGCAATTTATGCGTCCCAGTAGGTCTAGGGTAATAACACCGTATTTTTTGTAATCTTGCGGAGGTCCTAATATTTAAGATCTCCAGAACTTGACGCGTTTCGCCCTGTTATTATCAACGGGCCCTTAAGTGAAAAATAATATCAACTGGTTCATCTGATAGCCTCTAAAAGTAAACGTGTATGACAAAACACGTGCAATTGCAATAATTTTCAAGGAGAAATAATTAAGTTTCGGTCATGACTGTTTATAGATAGATATAACTTGTTTTTATATGTATACAACAGGGCCGTCGCTAGGGCCTTAAAGGTCTTAATGGCGTGAGGGGCCCGCCCATCATTGGAGGGGGCATGGCCATTAGAACAGGATCAGGGAGGCCCGGGCTTGCTGGCGGGGGGAGTGGCCATTTGAATCAAGGAGGCCTGCCCCCCTTCCCGGCCAGCACGCTGACTGAGGCTGTATGCGCTTCTTTGCCAGCAGCGCCGGGCGGCCAGAGCAGCAGAGCAGACAGACAGACATCACTAGATAGGCTGGCTGGACAGCCTGCATTTAGTGAGTAGCCACCCTCCATAATCGCCTTTACGCACCTGACAGCCACAAATGACCGACAACAGTCAGGCCCCCAGACCACCAGGCAATGACAGGACGGGGCCCCCAGAGCACAGGAGCTGAGCCAGAGAGGGCCCCCCAGGATCACTCACCCCAATGTTCAGTGTCTGCTCCTCCAGCCCCGACACCTCCTGCTTCGGCACTGAGCGATCCCCGGACCATCACAAGCAACAGAGGGAGAGTAGCCAGGCGGGACACACCCACAGGTTGGCGGAGCTACAAGTCTCACAGAGTTGAGCTAGGAGCTTAGAAACACTATAGCTCAGATACACTGACTGTATAGGTCAGATACACTACCACTCTATAGGTGAGATGCCCTCCCTCTCTATAGCTCAGATACACTGACTCTATAGCTCAGATACACTGCCTCTCTATAGTTCAGATACACTGCCTCTCTATAGCTCAGATACACTGCCACTCTATAGCTCAGATACACTGACTCTCTGTAGCTCAGATACACTACTACTCTATAGGTCAGATACACTGCCTCTCTATAGCTCAGATACACTGCCTCTCTATAGCTCAGATACACTGACTCTATAGCTCAGATACACTGCCTCTCTATAGTTCAGATACACTACCACTCTGTAGCTCACATACACTACTACTCTATAGGTCCGATACACTGCCTCTCTATAGCTCAGATGCACTTCCACTGTTTAGCTCAGATACACTGCCTCTCTATAGCTCAGATACACTACCACCCTACAGCTCAGATACACTGCCTCTCCATAGCTCGGATAAACTACCACTCTATAGCTCAGATACACTGCCACTCTATAGCTCAGATACACTGCCTCTCTATAGCTCAGATACACTGCCTCTCTATAGCTCAGATACACTGCCTCTCTATAGCTCAGATACACTGCCTCTCTATAGCTCAGATACACTTCTTCTCTATAGCTCAGATACACTACCACTCTATAGCTCAGATACACTACCACTCTATAGGTCAGATACACTGCCTCTCCATAGCTCAGATAAACTACCACTCTATAGCTCAGATACACTGCCTCTCTATAGCTCAGATACACTGACTCTATAGCTCAGATACACTGACTCTCTATAGCTCAGATACACTACCACTCTGTAGCTCAGATACACTACTACACTATAGGTCAGATACACTGCCTCTCTATAGCTCAGATACACTGCCACTCTACAGCTCAGATACACTGCCTCTCTATAGCTCAGATACACTGCCTCTCTATAGCTCAGATACACTGACTCTATAGCTCAGATACACTGCCTCTCTATAGCTCAGATACACTGCCTCTCTATAGCTCAGATACACTGCCTCTCTATAGCTCAGATACACTGCCTCTCTATAGCTCAGATACACTGCCTCTCTATAGCTCAGATACACTGCCTCTCTATAGCTCAGATACACTACCACTCTGTAGCTCAGATACACTGCCTCTGCATAGCTCAGATAAACTACCACTCTATAGCTCAGATACACTGCCACTCTATAGCTCAGATACACTGGCACTCTATAGCTCAGATACACTGACTCTATAGCTCAGATACACTGCCTCTCTATAGCTCAGATACACTACCACTCTGTAGCTCAGATACACTACTACACTATAGGTCAGATACACTGCCTCTCTATAGCTCAGATACACTGCCACTCTACAGCTCAGATACACTGCCTCTCTATAGCTCAGATACACTGCCTCTCTATAGCTCAGATACACTGACTCTATAGCTCAGATACACTGCCTCTCTATAGCTCAGATACACTGCCTCTCTATAGCTCAGATACACTGCCTCTCTATAGCTCAGATACACTGCCTCTCTATAGCTCAGATACACTGCCTCTCTATAGCTCAGATACACTGCCTCTCTATAGCTCAGATACACTGCCTCTCTATAGCTCAGATACACTGCCTCTCTATAGCTCAGATACACTACCACTCTGTAGCTCAGATACACTGCCTCTCTATAGCTCAGATACACTACCACTCTTTAGCTCAGATACACTGCCTCTGCATAGCTCAGATAAACTACCACTCTATAGCTCAGATACACTGACTCTATAGCTCAGATACACTGCCTCTCTATAGCTCAGGTACACTGACTCTATAGCTCAGGTACACTGACTCTATAGCTCAGATACACTGCCTCTCTATAGCTCAGATACGCTGCCTCTCTATAGTTCAGATACGCTGCCTCTCTGTAGATGAGTGTACCTGCTAATGTACCTGATGAAGACTGATTGCCGTGGAAACGCGTTGTGGGATATTGAGGAAGAATAAAGCTAAGTTATAAACCATAACAAGAATCCTGTCCCTCCTTTAGCGCTCCTACAGACCGCTTGTTTGTTTAATTTACATTAGATACACTGTCACTCAGGACTACAGAGCTAAGATAAACTAGATACACTGCCACTAAGAATTACAGAGCTGATACATTAGATACACTGCTTCTCAGGACTGCAGTGCTCAGATACATTAAGCTACACTGCCATACAAAGAACAGGCATGTGAGATTAAACCCATTGTAATGCAAAGAATAGGCTTGTAAGCTTAGATACGGTTAGATATACAGTGAAGCAGGGAGCACAGAGCTGGGTATCCTGCAATGTAGAGAATACCTGTATAGTGTAGATATGATGGTGGTTGTAGTCCTTCACTGTTAACCTGTGACGTAGAGAACAACCTGATAGATCAACATGTACAGAACAGAATTGTAAGCTGAGATACACAGTCATATATAAAGAGAGTTTTGTAAACTGAGATTCAGCCTGATTCAAAGAAGATCTTTTCTAGCTTTGATATGCTGGATGTTGTAGTTCCTCAAGATACATTGAATAGATGACAGCTATTGGCTCAGATTTAATGATAGAGAAAAAGAAGCAAGATATAACGGAAAAGGCGCTCGGGGCTGCGGATCAAGGAAACAGGGAGAAACCAGAAATCCCAGCATACAGGCAGCATACACAACAGTGTCAACTCCTCGCTTGTTATCCCCATAGCCCTTATTCTGTATTTTCAACACAGCGGGTGAAATAAGTATTGAACATGTCACCAGTTTTAAGTAAATATATTTCTACAGGTGCTATTGGCATGAAATTAATCACCAGTTGTCCGTAACAACCCATCCAATCCACACAGGCAAAGAAATCAAACCATAGATGTCTATAAATTAAGTTACCGTATGTGTAATAATGAGAAACGATGCAGGGAAAAAGTATTGAACACGTGAAGAAAGAGAGGTGCAGAAAGCCTTGAAAAGTCATGTCATCAGCTGAAATCTATCAGTAGTTAGAAGGCAATCTGCCACTTAGTGATAAATAATATTAGCTGTGTCAACTGATAGCCTATAAAAAAATGTCTCATTACCAAGGAACCACACAAGAAAAATCTCATGATGGGTAAAACCAGTGAGCCGTCTCAAGACCTTCACAATCTTTTTGTTGCAAAGCATACTGACGGCATTAGATACAGCAGAATGTCTGAACTGTGATTGGTGAGGACGTGGTGCAGAAGTGGAGTTTTTCCAATAGTGGGTGGTGAAACATCGTACAGTTTGAGGGGGTGTGGGCGGGGCTAGTGGGGTGGGGCAGAGCATGGGTGGAGTCTCAGGGGGGCCCCAAAATTTTGCCAGTAAGGGGCACCGAAATTCCTAGTGGCAGCCCTGGTATACAAATGTATATATGCATGTATGTATGCATGCATGTATGTATGTATGTATGTATGTATGTATGTATGTATGTATGTATGTATGTATGTATGTATATATATATATATATATATATATATATATATATATATATGTATGTATGTATGTATGTATGTATGTATGTATGTATGTGTGTGTGTGTGTGTATATTATATATATATATAATGTTTTATACAGGGCCGGCATCAGCACCCCGCATACCCGGGCAAGTGCCGGGGCCCTGGCATGAATCAGGGGCCCACCACCGTCCGCCCGCATCGCGCCGGTATTATTTTACCGACACAGTACGGTACCAATTGATCCCTGATGCTGGCCACCAGCCAACCCTCCGCCCCCGCTTCCGGCCTTACTTCCGACCCGTCACTTCTGGTTCCTTTGCGGTCCATACTGGAACGCTCCACCCCTTCCTTTCCTTTTCTTTTGCAGTCCACAGTTTGGAACGCAAAGGAATCAGAAGTGACGGGCCAGTCATCAGCAGCATCCGAGGCCCTGGTCTGACAGGTAGCAGGTAAGCGGCCCCCTGTGCGCCGTGTATTTCTCCCCTCGTAAGGGGCCCCTGAGCGTTGCTCCCCCCACCCTCTCTCCCTCCTAACCTGAGTGGGTAGCAGCAGATCTCTACTTCCTGCACCGCGATGGCGCAGGAGACAAGAGATATGCTGCTGCTCACTACAGTCAGACGCTGCAATTAGCGTCTGCCAGCTGCTGTTCAGATTAGAAGGGAGAGAGGGGGGTTGGGGGAACAGCACTCAGGGCAGGGCCCCCTGTTAGGGGCAAATCACAAAGGGGCCCCCTGTCAGGGGCAAATCACACAGGGGCCCCCTGTCATGGGCAGATCACACAGGGGCCCCCTGTCAGGGGCAGATCACTCAGGGGCCCCCTGTCAGGGGCAGATCACTCAGGGGCCCCCTGACAGGGGCAAATCACACAAGGGCCCCCTGACAGGGGCAAATCACACAAGGGCCCCCTGTCAGGGGATAAGTACACAGCACACAAGTGGGGACAGGCAAAGGGAGGGTAGATGGGGGGAGAGAGAGCGAAGGGAGGGAGAGAGAGCGAACGGAGGGAGGTAGAGAGAGAGTGAACAGAGGGAGAGAGTGTATGGGGTGACAGGCACAGGCTGGGAGAGACTGCGCTCAGGGGGAAAGATATGCATAGAGTGGGAGAGACATGGGGGAAGAGACAGCATATAGGAGGGGAGAGACAGCACATGGGAGGGGAGAGATAGCCACAGGAGGGGAGAGACAGCACACGGGTGGGAAAAGACAGCACATAGAAGGGGAGAGACAGCATAAGAAGGATTATATCTGTGGGGGAAATGTGAGTGTGTGTGTTTATGCGTGTGTGTGTATATATATATATATATCGCATAAACAGAAAACACTGGGCACCAGCAAATAGATTAGGGTAGGGTCGGCTTTCTGTCACTCCCGTGACCTATTTCTGCAGCTTTGCCCGGTGGTGCAGGCTTTAAATAGATATGTATCAGCGTATAACAAGAAAAAACAGCCACACTCACCGGGGATGACTCTTGAAGACTTTATTTTATGTCCATTCCTTAAGTCCTGAACAAGCAAAGCATCGAGGGGGGTGCAGGGGCGGCGGACAACGGTCTACCGTTTCGCGGTCGTGTACCGCTAGTGGACCCGTGGAAGCGGTACACGACTGCGAAACGGTAGACCGTCGTCCGCCGTCCTTGCACCCCCCTCCCTGCTTTGCTTGTTCAGGACTTAAGGAATGGACATAAAATAAAGTCTTCAAGATTCATCCCCGGTGAGTGCGGCTGTTTTTTCTTGTTATACGCTGATATATATATATATATATATAATACTAGCTGGGAGCCCGATGCACATGCATCGGGATTCTAGAACGGCGAGTCTCTGACTGTGTGTGTGTGTGTGTGTGTATATTATATATATATATAATGTTTTATACAGGGCCGGCATCAGCACCCCGCATACCCGGGCAAGTGCCGGGGCCCTGGCATGAATCAGGGGCCCACCACCGTCCGCCCGCATCGCGCCGGTATTATTTTACCGACACAGTACGGTACCAATTGATCCCTGATGCTGGCCACCAGCCAACCCTCGCGCCCCGCTTCCGGCCTTACTTCCGACCCGTCACTTCTGGTTCCTTTGCGGTCCATACTGGAACGCTCCACCCCTTCCTTTCCTCTTCTTTTGCAGTCCACAGTTTGGAACGCAAAGGAATCAGAAGTGACGGGCCAGTCATCAGCAGCATCCGAGGCCCTGGTCTGACAGGTAGCAGGTAAGCGGCCCCCTGTGCGCTGTGTATTTCTCCCCTCGTAAGGGGCCCCTGAGCGTTGCTCCCCCCACCCTCTCTCCCTCCTAACCTGAGTGGGTAGCAGCAGATCTCTACTTCCTGCACCGCGATGGCGCAGGAGACAAGAGATATGCTGCTGCTCACTACAGTCAGACGCTGCAATTAGCGTCTGCCAGCTGCTGTTCAGATTAGAAGGGAGAGAGGGGGGTTGGGGGAACAGCACTCAGGGCAGGGCCCCCTGTTAGGGGCAAATCACAAAGGGGCCCCCTGTCAGGGGCAAATCACACAGGGGCCCCCTGTCATGGGCAGATCACACAGGGGCCCCCTGTCAGGGGCAGATCACTCAGGGGCCCCCTGTCAGGGGCAGATCACTCAGGGGCCCCCTGACAGGGGCAAATCACACAAGGGCCCCCTGTCAGGGGATAAGTACACAGCACACAAGTGGGGACAGGCAAAGGGAGGGTAGATGGGGGGAGAGAGAGCGAAGGGAGGGAGAGAGAGCGAACGGAGGGAGGTAGAGAGAGAGTGAACAGAGGGAGAGAGTGTATGGGGTGACAGGCACAGGCTGGGAGAGACTGCGCTCAGGGGGGAAAGATATGCATAGAGTGGGAGAGACATGGGGGAAGAGACAGCATATAGGAGGGGAGAGACAGCACATGGGAGGGGAGAGATAGCCACAGGAGGGGAGAGACAGCACACGGGTGGGAAAAGACAGCACATAGAAGGGGAGAGACAGCATAAGAAGGATTATATCTGTGGGGGAAATGTGAGTGTGTGTGTTTATGCGTGTGTGTGTATATATATATATATCGCATAAACAGAAAACACTGGGCACCAGCAAATAGATTAGGGTAGGGTCGGCTTTCTGTCACTCCCGTGACCTATTTCTGCAGCTTTGCCCGGTGGTGCAGGCTTTAAATAGATATGTATCAGCGTATAACAAGAAAAAACAGCCACACTCACCGGGGATGACTCTTGAAGACTTTATTTTATGTCCATTCCTTAAGTCCTGAACAAGCAAAGCATCGAGGGGGGTGCAGGGGCGGCGGACAACGGTCTACCGTTTCGCGGTCGTGTACCGCTAGTGGACCCGTGGAAGCGGTACACGACTGCGAAACGGTAGACCGTCGTCCGCCGCCCTTGCACCCCCTCCCTGCTTTGCTTGTTCAGGACTTAAGGAATGGACATAAAATAAAGTCTTCAAGATTCATCCCCGGTGAGTGCGGCTGTTTTTTCTTGTTATACGCTGATATATATATATATAATACTAGCTGGGAGCCCGATGCACATGCATCGGGATTCTAGAACGGCGAGTCTCTGACTCGCAATGCTCGCTGCGCGGGCATTGCGAGTCGGCTTTGAAGTTGTCGCAATGGCCGCTGCGAGTCGACTTACAACTGCTCGCAATGGCCGCTTCGCGGCCAATGCTTCGCACGTATCCACATGACCACGCCGGAAGTCGAAGGGGCAAAAAAGCTATTCGCAATTATATAATAGATATATATATATCTATTATATAATCACGAATGGGATTTTTGCCCCTTTTGAGTCCGCTCACGCTGCGAGTCAGTCGTCATGTGGATACGCCCGAAGCATTGGCCGCGCAGCGGCCATTGCGAGCAGTTCTAAGGCGACTCGCTATGCCCGCGCAGCGGGCATGGCGAGTCGCCTTAGCAGCGCGAAGCATTGGCCGCGAAGCGGCCATTGCGAGTCAGAGACTCGCTCTGCTAGAATCCCGATGCATCTGCATCGGGCACCCAGCTAGTAATATATATATTAATATATTACAGTCTGCAACGTTTATAATATGATGTATGTACACATAGAACAGTATATGTTAAAGGGGGCCCACTAAGACTTTTTTGCCCAGGGCCCACAAAGACCTGGTGCCGACCCTGTAGATTTATATTTATATATAATATATATAGTCCCCGGCATTGCCCAGGATAGTACCTAATTTATTAGAAAATAGAGTTGGTTAACAAAGTCTTGCTTCTCTCTGTTGAGATACACAGGCTGCAAGTGTACTCCAGGTGCTATGTATGGGCTCCTGGTGTGATACAAAGGCTATGTATGTGTGACGGCATGGTGGCTCAGTGATGGTTGTGGAGCCCACTGGGACGGGGTACTCGGTGCCGGACCGGGGTACTGCTGGGGGATGTCACGGCGGTCCTGGTCCGGACCGTGTCCCGGGCCCGCACAATAAAATGGGGGGTTATTTACAGGGGATTTGTCACTCGTGACGCCACCCACTATATGCGGCCAGTAATGGGGCCGCCGCTGCTGCAGAACCTCCGGGGATGATGGGATAGCAGCTTGGATAGAATAGTTCCTGTGGGCAGAACTGGGTTCCGTGGGGCAGTGGTAGTAGTAGTTAAAGTCTGTGAGGATAGTTATTGATGCTGCAGGAGAGATGGGGTAGCAGTAGAGATGATGAGAGTAGAGGTAATCGCAGTATATGAGGGCAAGTGGGGCTTCAGTATAAGGATCACACACACTCACGGTTTCTGTTGTTTTCCAAGTCTTTACTTGCAGATGGTATAACACAGTATTGTCCACGGAGTCTGTACCGGGTTGCTCTCACCATGACCGGGTCCTTGGCTTCCTACTTAAGCGCTGTGTGTGGCCCTGCTGCTGCTTGTAGCTGAACTGCTGGCCCTGTCTCTGCTCACGAGTACCAATCTGCTGGGCAACTTGACTCCTTTGTGTCACTGACCCCTCCGTGTTGCTTTGCTATGGTACAGTGAAGATAGTGGACCTTCACTATGCCGGTGTTTACTGTCCTGTCTGTCTCAGGCACAGCCTCGGATCCGGTATCCGTCTTAAGCGCCTCTCCGGGTTAAGTTTGGGGTAACTCTTTATCCCGGGGATGTTCCTCTGTTACTCTGTCTCCTTTCCTCAGACCTCTTAGGACCTCCTCTTCTACTTGACTCTGCTCCTGCTCCAGACTCAAACTGAACTAACTGTCACTCTTGCTCTGTGGTAAACAACTTAGCTCCTCCCACTAGTGCAGGTGCCACCTAAGCTCCTCCCACTTTCTAGTGTAGTGTTGTGTGGGGAGTAAACCTGTGTTGATGTTTCTGTGGCACTTTAACCCTTGGGGTGCCACATTCCCCCTTAGTTAAAGACCGCACTCCAGGACTGTGGAACAATGAAGAAACAAACAATTAATACAATTAATATTTACAAAGTCTTAAAAGTAAAAATCACAAAAATCACTAAACTTCAAAAACAGTCCAAAAATTCAAAAAGCAGTCCTTCCGGGGGTTTAGTCTTTTGCCTCCGGGCTGATGAATGTATACTAGAAAGTTTATACCACAACCAGTCCGTGGTAGTATGGTCCATAAAAATAAATGTCACGTCCTACTGACGGACGCCACACGTGGACCCACTGGACCGCGTAAAGCGGATGCTGATACCGGGTGATAGAGAGTCAGACAAGTACCGTAGAGTCAACAGGTTTATTAACAACAACACAAGACCCCATGCCCCTGGGGAGAGCCACAAGGTCGCAGCACTGGAAACCCACCGAAGGAGGCCCCGGGCGCTTAACCCCTATACAGGGATCCCGCCGGTACCAACCTCGGAGGGGCCAATGCAGCGGACACGAGTGTTCAACCGACCCCAGGCGATGTGGTAACAAAACAGCAACCGGGTATACAATGGGAAACTGGGAACACGGGGACCAAGAATACAGGGAACCAGGAACACGGGGAACCAGGAACACGGGGAACCAGGAACACAGGGATCCGAGCCAGGCTTGAGACAGGGATCAGCGTAGAAGAGATCCGGGAAACCAGCCAGGAACACGGCGGTCAGCAAGGAGCCGGCAGGGCACACGAGGAATCCGGAACCAGGCTAGAAACAGCGATCAGCTTGGAGAGATCCGGGAAACCAGCCAGGAACACGGAGGTCAGCAAGGAGCCGGCAGGGCAGGAATCTGTAGGAAGTAACACAGAGAAATCAGGTAACAGACCAAATAAGGAGCGACCTGACCAGACCAGTAATGGCAGCTCCACTAGGGAGAAGTTGCCCTGGCCCCGACTGATTGGAAACAGGAGGTTTATATCAGAGCAGGGCAGTCCTGATTGGCAGGACACAGAGGCATGGTGATTGGCTGGGGGGAGGAGCCAGATCCCTGCAGTCTCTCCAGCAGATACTGAATAGGAGACAGTTTCATGTGCTCAAGCAGTGGTACCGGAAGTGAGAGGAGCAGTGTTGCTCAAGCAGAGGGTCCTGGACCCCTGCGGCTGGAGACAGGTGCGCGTACCCGGGGAGCATACGGTAAGGAAGACGCTACCCGACCGATCTGCGGGCGGCGGCTGCCAGCGCCCCGGAGCCGTCGACGGACGGACGACACCCGGAATCCTTGAGGCCGGACAGGAGCGATAGGAGCCGAGGGAATAAGGGCAGCAGGCCGCGGGGCACGGGCGGCAGACCCCCGAGGGGTAACAATAAAATAAAAGGAAAAAGTTTGAAGAATATGCAAGAAGTTCATACAGGATAGTCTCTGTAGGTACTGGGCTTTTTTAACGTTGCATTAACTATGTACATTTGTTTACCGGGTTCAATTTATAATTACACAAACCTATTTATATTTTACAGTTAACTTGACCTTTTAATTCCTGTACCTAGCTGGTAACTGACCTCTGGTACTACGCTCGGATCTGTGTAAAACGGGTATACTACTTGCATGTAGCCTATTGGTGCTGGTAGGCATGTACCTATTTGCAGTGTTTGGTACTATGTTAGAGGAAGATCTGACTGTAAGACTGGCAAGCTCACTGGGACCAGGAATTGATTCTTCCTCTACAGGTTCTACTTCTAGTTCTTCAGGTCTTGGGACTTCTTCAGGTAACACGGGTTCTGGTAACACAGGTTCTGGTGTTGGTTCCACCATTGAAGGGAATGCAATCATTGGTACGACAACTGCTCCATGGTAATTTGGCCATGTTTTAGGGAAATCTCCTAGTACCGTGTGGAATACTTCTTCTCTTTCTTTAATAGGTTGGACCTGTACGGGTTCTGTTACTTCAGGTGTCTTCAGTGTTTCAGGACACAATTTTAGCTGATCACGAGATACGACTTGTGACGTTTTTCCTTCATCTTTGCTTATCAAACAGGTTTTAACATTGTCTAGGTTAGATGGTAAGACTGTGTATAGGACGGTTTCCCACTGATTATCCAGTTTGTCAGTGCGTCTCTTTCTCTTGAGAACTTGATCACCTTCTTGTAATGGCATTGCTTGAGCATGTTTGTTAAAAGTTTTCTCTTGTCTTGCTCTTGCTTGCTGAAGATTTCTCTTTACACATTCTTGAACTTGTTGATACTGTTTCTGACGTTGGGCATCCCAATCTGATTCTTCTTCTACTTCTGTATCTGGTTCTACGATTCCCATTTCTAGATCAATTGGTAATTTACCGGGTCTTGCACGCATAAGGTATGCTGGAGTGCAGTTTGTAGAACTCATGGGTACATGGTTGTATAAGTCTATCAAGTCAGGTAATTTATCTGGCCACTGGTTTCTTTCTGATTCTGGTAAAGTCTTTAACAGTTCAATTACAATATGATTCATTTTCTCGCATAAACCATTTGTTTGAGGATGATACGTTGTTGTGCGAATCTTCTTACAACCATACATATTGCAGAATTCTTTGAATAGTTTTGATTGAAAAGCTGGACCTTGGTCTGCAAGGAATTGTTCTGGGTAACCATGTGGTCTACAGAAATGCGTCTGGAATGCTTTTGCTGCCGTCTTCGCTGTCAGATCTTTGATTGGTACCACCACTAAGAAGCGTGAGTAATGGTCCATGATGGTTAAGGCATAGACATAGCCTGACCAGCTTGGCGACAACTTGACGTGATCTAATGCGACTAGCTCGAGTGGCTGCTTGGTTACTATTGGTTGAAGCGGAGCTTTCTGTGGATCCTTCCTTCTGAGGTTGCTTGCGGCACATCTTCTGCACCATAGTTCAATGGATTTTCTCATGCCAACCCAAAAAAATCTTTCTCTCAGGATCACTTCTAACTTCTTCCATACAAAATGACCTGCACTGTCATGATAAGCTTCTAAGACCGTTTGAGTGGCTCTCTTGGGCACGATTATCTGCCAGACTAGTTCATGCGTTTTAGGATTGGTATACGTTCTGCAGAGCTTTCCTTGATGTAGAAACAACTTGCCTCTATCTTTCCATAGCTGTATAGCTTCAGCTTGGGCATTCTGATCAGGGTATGCGCGTTGTTGCATAAGCAGTTCTTTCACTAGCTTCATGGCTGGATCATTATCTTGGGCTTCGGCCCATCCGTAGTGTCTTAACGGGTTAAGATTTACTTCCTGCTTTCTTTGGTAGGCGCCGGGTTGATAATCTTGTACCTTTGAATGATGAAAGGCCGGTAGTTCAATCTCTTCCAACTCTTCCGGTTCCTCTTCCACGTCTTTCAGGTGCGGCATCCGTGACAAGGCATCTGCGTTCCCGTTCTTGCGACCTGCTCTGTATTTGATGACAAAGTTGTAATTAGATAGCCGGGCTATCCATCGCTGCTCCAGAGCTCCTAGTTTCGCTGTATCCAGGTGAGTCAACGGGTTGTTATCCGTGTAGATGGTGAATTCTGCACCTGCCAAGTAATGTTTAAAACGTTCAGTCACAGCCCAAACTACTGCCAGTAGCTCTAACTTGAAGGAGCTGTAGTTCTCGCGATTTCTTTCTGTAGGCCGGAGCTTCCTACTTGCAAAGGCAATAACTCTTTCTTTGCCTCCTTGCATCTGTGATAATACTGCTCCCAGTCCAACATTGCTGGCATCCGTGTATAGAATGAAGGGTTGATGGTAATCAGGGTTTGCCAGGATCTCTTCTCCCGTCAGTGCACTTTTCAGCTTATTGAAGGAATCTTCTCTTTCCTCATCCCACCGTGTCAGGAAATTACAGGATGAACTCTTCTTTGATCGTCCTACTAGAATGTCTTGCAGAGGAGTTGCTAGCTTCGTGAATCCTCTGATAAATCTTCTATAATAGCCTACCAGGCCCAGGAATTGCCTCACTTCTTTCACGTTCGTAGGTCTTGGCCACTCCCTTATCACTGTGACTTTATCAGGATCCGATGCTACTCCCTCTGAACTCACGACGTGTCCCAGGTACTGTACCTTTGGTTTAAGAAGGTGACACTTGAATGGCTTGATCTTCATGCCATATTTCAATAGGGCTTCGAACACTTCTGCCAGATCTTGTAGATGTTGCTCATACGTCTTGGAATAGACTATGACGTCATCCAAGTACAGAAGGACAGTTTCAAAGTTCTTGTGTCCTAAGCAGCTCTCCATCAGACGTTGGAAGGTCCCGGGTGCGCTGCAGAGTCCGAACGGCATACAATTAAACTCACAGAGGCCCATCGGCGTAGTAAACGCTGTCTTCTCCTTGTCGGCCTCGGCCACAGGAACCTGCCAGTACCCACTAGTCAGATCAAGGGTGGAAAAGTAGTTAGCAGATTTTAGTGCAGCTAATGACTCCTCAATCCTAGGTAATGGGTATGCATCCTTATGTGTGATGCGATTAATCTGCCGGTAATCTACGCACATTCTCATGGTCCCATCCTTCTTTTTAACTAACACTAGAGGTGCTGCCCAGGGGCTACAACTGTCTCTTATTACCCCTGCAGATTTCATCTCTCTGAGCATATCTTTGGTGGTTTGGTAGTGAGCTGGTGGTAAAGGTCTATACCTCTCTTTTATAGGCTGATGGTTACCTGTGGGTATAGTGTGCTCTACCCCTTTAATCTGCCCAAAGTCTAACGGGTGTTTACTGAATATTTGTTCATATTCCTTCACTACCTGGTATACTCCATGCTTGTGACGGGGAGGTGTAGAACTGGTACCTACATGCAACTTTTGGCACCAATCCTCCAGCTTCTCCTCTGAGCCATTGTCATCCACCTGACATGACGGGTTCAAGGGCTCGGCGGCTGTGATGTTATTGTTATCAACCGTGTACAACTTAGCCATGGTAGCATACTTAGGTAATGTGACCTCATCTTATCCGCAGTTTAATAGGCGTAATGGCACTCTTCCCCTGTGTACGTCAACTACTCCTCTAGCAGTGAGTATGGTCGGTCTACTGTCTGAGTACACGGGATCTACCAGGGCTTGATAGTCTTGCCCCTTAAATCCTATTGCGGCTCTACACCAGACCAACATTTCAGTTTTGGGAGGTATTACAATGGGTATTGGATCACTTACTCGTACACTGCCGATCTCACTTCCGGAGATTTCTACCTGTTGCTTCAACATCAGAGCTTTGATCTCTTTGTGCAGAAGCCTCTGTTGTCCAGTTCCAGCAGTCTCGGCGATTTGCTGCAAAACACTTAACACTTCGGAAAAACATTTCTCAATTACATTCATTCCTATCAGCATCACGGGTTCACGTTCTCGCCGGTTAACATCGATGATTATAACACCCTTGTTCTGCAATTCTACCTTCCCAACCTGAATATTCATCTCTCTAAATCCAACCTTTGGTATTACCTGTCCATTACTAGCCCATACCTCAAAGTTAAAGTCATCTGGGCATTAGTTTTATAAAGAACATGTGGGATGGATGTTATCTGGGACCCGGTATCCAGCAAGGCACTGAAGGGAATGCCATCCAACACAATAGGGATCACCGGCTTTCCTCCCACGAATCTGTCATACCAGGCTGAGGGGCCTTGAGTGTTCATTCCTGGGGAGCGGCCCGCCTGCCCAGGGAATCGTCGTTTAAAGGACACTCACGAGCAAGATGGAATAAAACGATGTTTGGGTGAGCGCTGAGATATGAAGACAGCTACACTTCAACAAGTATTTTACCTGTAAGTTTATTGTTCAAATCACACTAGGTCCTCTCCCCAACATGTTTCGACGCTCAGGGCGTCTTCCTCGCTGTCTTCATATCCCAGCGCTCACCCAAACATCGTTTTATTCCATTGCCTGCATATCCATCTCCCTATGGGGAGAGTGGTGGAGCAGCTCCGGAGGAGAAGACAAATCTAACAGAGGAGAGGAAAACACGTGACGGATCACGTGCAATTACACAGGCGGACACCGAGGAGAAAGGGAAAGAAATCCACACCGTCCAGAGAGAGGCCCCGTGCACTCACTGCGTGAGCCCCCCTGTTGTGCGGACAGCACAACAGGAAAAGGTGAGTGTAACGGTGACTTAACAGAGGGTGGATATAAAACATAAAGCAGCGTGGCGCAACCAATTTCTATATCTCATTACATGTACTCACGAGCAAGATGGCCTGGTTTCTGGCAACGGCGGCAAATGGGGTGTCCATCTGGTTGGTAGCGATCGCTGGGTCGTCCACTTGCTGCTGGGTATCTTCTGTGCCTCATCCATTGACATCCTCTCTGCTGGTCGCCAACTCGATCTTGGGTGCAGGCTTTGACTCTCGCAGTTCCTTGATGACCTTGGTCATGGAGATCACGGTGTCGGTCAGGGCATCTAACTTTTGATTGATTGCGGCATTAGAAATTAGTTCTCCAGTCTCAGCAGCAGTTGCTGACATGGCAGATGTCGCTGGCGCTGCCGGCTGCTGAGGTGCTGCTACAGTGTCTGGACAGTTGTGCTCCGTTGCTCTTCAGCTGCTGCAAACGGATAGCTCTATCTTTCAGCTCAGTAAATGTCATGTCAGGGTTCTGCAGCAGTATCATGCTTAACTGTCCTCGGTGGGAAGGGGAATGGAGGCCCTCTATGAATTGGTCAAATAGCATTTTATCAGCTCCCGGGGCTAAAGCAGGTTCTGCAAGCTTAAGGGCTCTGAGTGCTTCCTGCAGGTTCAAGGCAAAGTCTCTGGCACTCTGTTTAGGTTTCTGGTGGCATACAAAGAACCTCATCTTAGCCCGGGTATCAGCAGCAGATTCAAACGTTGCTTTCAGTCTAGCTGCTAGATGCTCTACTGTGTCCTTATCTGTGTCCAGCCAGGACGCAACCTCACGCTGTGCATTGCCCGTTAACTGTCCCATTATCATTCCTACACGCTGGGCTTCAGTGAGGGGGTACATCACATAATATTCCTTTATCTTTAGCATAAAGTCAGTTAGTGTATTAGGCTCACCGGAGTACTGGGGCAGCCACATTGCCCCTGGAGTATATGGCATCAGGAATGGCATTATGGATGCTGTTCCTTGCGCCACTGCACCACTGGGTACTGTCGCTGGATCCGGCGCTGCAGCTCCACCGGATGCTCCGTCGCCTCCTTGTGCATTGGGCTGCAACATCTTGGGCCCCCTTAATTAATATCCGCCCTCCGTCTTCCGCTTCCGTCCGGATGTCTAACTAAGGTTCCGCTGCGCACCAGGGATTCTCTTCCCTTCCGGATGACGTCAGGGCGGTGAGCGTTTTTCTTCCCGCCGTCGTGCGCTCTGCAATGGCGGGTTCTGAAATTTACAGTATCTGTGCCGCAGTTACAATTCTGCTTGCCGCGCGCCCAGCAATGGCGGCAGATTTAAAACAGTCACTAATCACGGCACACAATGCCCGGTGTCGGGCACGGTAGATCCTGTTCGTGACGCCGGGTTGTGGAGCCCACTGGGACGGGGTACTCGGTGCCGGACCGGGGTACTGCTGGGGGATGCCACAGAGGTCCTGGTCCATACCGTGTCCCGGGCCCGCACAATAAAATGGGGGGTTATTTACAGGGGATTTGTCACTCGTGACGCCACCCACTATATGCGGCCAGTAATGGGGCCGCCGCTGCTGCAGAACCTCCGGGGATGATGGGATAGCAGCTTGGATAGAATAGTTCCTGTGGGCAGAACTGGGTTCCCCGGGGCAGTGGTAGTAGTAGTTAAAGTATGTGAGGATAGTTATTGATGCTGCAGGAGAGATGGGGTAGCAGTAGAGATGATGAGAGTAGAGGTAATCGCAGTATATGAGGGCAAGTGGGGCTTCAGTATAAGGATCACACACACTCAAGGTTTCTGTTTTTTTCCAAGTCTTTACTTGCAGATGGTATAACACAGTATTGTCCACGGAGTCTGTACCGGGTTGCTCTCACCCTGACCGGGTCCTTGGCTTCCTTAAGCGCTGTGTGTGGCCCTGCTGCTTCTTGTAACTGAACTGCTGGCCCTGTCTCTGCTCACGAGTACCAATCTGCTGGGCAACTTGAGTCCTCTGTGTCACTGACCCCTCCGTGTTGCTTTGCTATGGTACAGTGAAGATGGTGGACCTTCACTATGCCGGTGTTTACTGTCCTGTCTGTCTCAGGCACAGCCTCGGATCCGGTATCCGTCTTAAGCGCCTCTCCGGGGTTAAGTTTGGGGTAACTTTTTATCCCGGGGATGTTCCTCTGTTACTCTGTCTCCTTTCCTCAGACCTCTTAGGACCTCCTCTTCTACTTGACTCTGCTCCTGCTCCAGACTCAAACTGAACTAACTGTCACTCTTTCTCTGTGGTAAACAACTTAGCTCCTCCCACTAGTGCAGGTGCCACCTAAGCTCCTCCCACTTTCTAGTGTAGTGTTGTGTGGGGAGTAAACCTGTGTGTGTTGATGTTTCTGTGGCACTTTAACCCTTGGGTGCCACAATAGCACTGCAGTGCTGGAGTCATGAGTACAAATCCCAACAAGGACAACATCTGCAAGGAGTTTGTATGTTCTTCCCATGTTTGCATGGGTTTCTTCGAGGGACCCTGGCTTCCTCCCACAACCCAAAAAGACACTCCAATAGAATATTTAGATTGTGAGCCCCAGTAGGGAAAGAATTGCTGATGTATGTAAAGCGCTGTGGAATTAATAGCACTATATAAGAGTGCTTTCACATATGCGTTTGTTGCAGATCAGGCAAAGTTGAACTTTTGAACTCAGTTTGCCTGATCTGCCGGAAGCTGGGACACTTGCGGCAGGATCGCGGCAAGATTGAGTTCTGCCTAATGCATTCCCTATGGGACTTGCGGACATGTGTGGCACTTGCAGTTTTGCCGCGATCTGGCAAATTCGGCACTTGCAGCAAGTTTAAAACAGCAGCTAGCAACGTTTTTTGTCCCTTGCAGAAAGTGCCAGATTGGCCGGATTGTGGCAAAACAGCAAGTGCCGCACATGTCTGCAAGTCCCATAGGGAATTGATTAGGCAGAACGCAGTCTTGTTGAGATCCTGCCACAAGTGTCCCAGCTTCCAGCAGGCAAATTGAGTTCAAGAGTTAAATCTTGGCCAATCTGACGGAAGTGTTACAAACCGATGATGTGAAATTAGCCTTTAAGTGAATAAATATTATATTATATATTATTATGTGTGGTATTCTGGTGTAATACAGGGGCTATGTGTGGGCACAGGCTGTAATACAGGGACTGTGTGTGAGCTCCTGCTGTAATTCTGGGGGCTGTGTGACCTCCTGTTGTATACAGTGGTTGTATGCGGCCTCCTGCTGTATACTGTGCGCTGTATGCAGGCTCTTGCTGTATACTGGTGGCTGTATGTGGCCTCCTGCTTTAATACTGGGGACTGTGTGTGGCCTCCTGCTGTGTACTGGTAGCTGTGTGACCTCCTGTTTTATACTAGTGTCTGTGTATGGCCTCCTGCTGTATACAGGGTTTGTATGTGGCCTACTGTATGCTGAGGGCTATGTGCAGCCTCCTGCTGTATATTGAAGGCTGTGTGCGGCCTCCTGCTGCATACTCGGGGCTGTGTGTGGCCTCCTGCTGTATACTGGTGGCTCTATGCGGGCTCTTGCTGTATACTGGGGGCTCTGTATGGGCTCTTGCTGTGTACTGGGGGATGTGTTGCCTCCTGTTGTATACTGAGAGCTGTGGCTGGCCTCCTGCAGTATACTGGGGGCTGTAGGTGGCCTCTTGCTGTTGCTGTATACTGGGGCTGTGTGTGGTTTCTTGCTGTATACTGGGGGCTAAGTGCGGGCCCTTTCTGTATACTAGAAGCTGTATGGTGGTTCCACCTGATAAATATACATGCTAAAACCTTCACACTAAACTAGATCGCTAACGAGATCGCTGCTGTCACAAATTTTGTGACGCAACAGCGACCTCAACCGCGATCTCGCTTTGTGTGACGACCAACGATCTCAATACTACAGGTCTGAGAAACAGGGTCCCAACGACCTCTGTATCATTCCGGATCGTTGCTGCGTTGCTCGTGTGATCTGACTGTTTGACATCTCACCAGCGATCCTGACAGCGACGCACCAGCGATCTCGGCAGATCAGGTCCTTGTCGGGATCGCTGGTGCGTCGCCAAGTCTGACGGTACCCTAACTGTCAAAACAGCCAAGGCAGTTTCTATTATCTCACAGATACAAAAAGTAAATAGGCCTTTTTTTCTTGACTCTGTAAAG
Source organism: Allobates femoralis (assembly GCA_033576535.1). Lineage (NCBI taxonomy): Eukaryota > Metazoa > Chordata > Amphibia > Anura > Aromobatidae > Allobates > Allobates femoralis. The sequence continues at coordinate 302,307,889 of JARQOC010000005.1, read as the reverse complement.
CGTGGGGTTAAAAATTTCTCCTCAGAACATAGTGTATGACAAGCCCTGAGTAACATGAGGTGGCTATGCAAATTTTTTGATTGTAAATGCGACGGTGCAGTTTCTTTTAGTGGTCTTACATTACATACACACTCAGCTTTATATAGATACTAGTAAAAAGGCCCGAAACAATTGCATCGGGAGCGCGGTGAAATGAATTGTGTGTATACAGGCGGGTCAGTGGGTATAGAGTATCGAGGCGGCTCTGTGGGTAGCAGAGCATCGAGGCGGCTCTGTGGGTAGCAGAGTATGAGGCGCTCTGTGGTGAGGAGTATGAGAGGCGGCTCTGTGTGGAGGGGTGAGGAGAGATGCGGCTCTGTGGTGGAGGGGTGAGGAGAGATGCGGCTCTGTGGTGGAGGGGTGAGGAGAGATGGGTGTCTGTGGTGGAGGGGTGAGGAGAGATGGGTGTCTGTGGTGGAAGGGTGAGGAGAGAAGCGGCTCAGTGGTGGAGGGGTGAGGAGAGAAGCGGCTCAGTGGTGGAGGGGTGAGGAAAGATGCGGCTCAGTGGTGGAGGGGTGAGGGGAGATGCGGCTCTGTGGTGGAGGGGTGAGGAGAGATGGGGGTCTGTGGTGGAGGGGTGAGGAGAGAAGCGGCTCAGTGGTGGAGGGGTGAGGAGAGAAGCGGCTCAGTGGTGGAGGGGTGAAGAGAGAAGCGGCTTAGTGGTGGAGGGGTGAGAGAGAGAGCGGCTCAGTGGTGGAGGGTGAGGGAGATGCGGCTCTGTGGTGGAGGGGTGAGGAGAGATGGGGTCTGTGGTGGAGGGGTGAGGAGAGAGAGCGGCTCAGTGGTGGAGGGGTGAGGAGAGAAGCGGCTTAGTGGTGGAGGGGTGAAGAGAGAAGCGGCTCAGTGGTGTAGGGTTGAGGAGAGATGCGGCTCAGTGGTGGAGGGGTGAGGAGAGATGCGCTCAGTGGTGGAGGGGTGAGGAGAGAAGCGGCTCAGTGGTGTAGGGTTGAGGAGAGATGCGCTCAGTGGTGGAGGGGTGAGGAGAGAAGCACACAGTATATACATAGATGAGACATTGTATAGACACACAGTATGCAAACATTACACATAGTATAGACACATTAGATACAGTATAGGCACATTACAGACAGTATACACACATTACACACAGTATAGACACATGACACAGGTATAGAGACATTACAACAGATAGACACATTACAGACAGTATACAGAATTACACACAGTATAGACACATTAACAGAGTATAGAACATTACAGAGATATAGACATTACACAGAGTGTAGAGACATTACACAGAGTGTAGAGACATTACAAGAGTTAGAGACATTACACAGAGTGTAGAGACATTACACAGAGTGTAGAGACATTACACAGTATAAGAGACATTACACAGTATCAGAGACATTAGACACAGATAGAGACATTAGACACAGATACAGAGACATTAGACACAGTATACAGAGACATTAAACACAGTATACAGAGACATTAGACACACAGTATACAGAGACATTAGACACACACAGTATACAGAGACATTAGACACACACAGTATACAGAGACATTAGACACACAGTATACAGAGACATTAGACACACAGTATACAGAGACATTAGACACACACAGTATACAGAGACATTAGACACACACGTATACAGAGACATTAGACACAGTATACAGAGACATTAGACACAGTATACAGAGACATTAGACACAGTATACAGAGACATTAGACACACAGTATACAGAGACATTAGACACACACAGTATACAGAGACATTAGACACACACAGTATACAGAGACATTAGACACACACAGTATACAGAGACATTAGACACACAGTATACAGAGACATTAGACACACACGTATACAGAGACATTAGACACACACAGTATACAGAGACATTAGACACACACAGTATACAGAGACATTAGACACACACAGTATACAGAGACATTAGACACACACAGTATACAGAGACATTAGACACACGTATACAGAGACAGTTAGAAACACGGTATACAGAGACGTTAGACACACGGTATACAGAGACGTTAGACACACGGTATACAGAGACGTTAGACACACGGTATACAGAGACGTTAGACACACGGTATACAGAGACGTTAGACACACGTATACAGAGACGTTAGACACAGTATAAAGAGACATAACAGAGAGTAGACAGGCATTAGACACACATTGTATACATACATTGGTGTAGACACTGAGGGGATTTGGGGATAGGGGCGGGACGGGCGGTGACGTCATCAATGCAGTGCACGGCTGTGGGCGGGCTGGGGTCGCACTGTGTGCTGTGTAGTGGGAGCTGGGCGGTAATTGCGGGTGGCGCCGCGTGTGCGCGAGGCGGCGGTCGGCGCTGGGCGGGAATTGCGGGGGAGCGAGAGGATGTGGTGAGGGATCGGGTGAGCGGCGGGGAGCTTGAGGATGTGGCGGGTCAGCGGGTGAGCGGCGGGCGGGTGTGTGGCGCCAGGATTTTTGCAAAAGTGCAAAACTGGTGATTATGTATATAGAAGATAGATATAGTGATGTGAGTGTTGCATAATTGCATACTCAGATAACAAAACAAATTAATTATTGGACAAAGATAACACAAAATGCAGTTTATAAATGAAAGTCTTTATTATTAAGGGAGGAAGAAATCCAAACCTACATAGCCCTGCTTGAAAAAGTGAATTTCCCCCCTTAAAGCATAAGTCAAATGTGGTTTATCACATCTTTGGGAAGCTCATTTTAATTTCACTAGCCACACTCAGGCCTGATTACTGCCACATGCAAAATAATAAGTTAGGAAGGGGGCAAACACTTTTTCACACCACTGTATATAATGCATACAAATATAGCTTTACCGTATATACTCGTGTAAAAGCCGAGTTTTTCAGCACAAAAATTGTGCTGAAAAGTGCCCCCCTCGGCTTATACACGAGTCACTATACGGCTGAGTGTGGGGGGGCGGTGTCCAGGGGCTGGAGGAGGCAGGGGGAGGCTGTAATATGAGTGCCCAATCACGTGCCCCTGCTCATTAGTGCAATGCAATATGCACTGCATCCCCCTGTCCATCAGCGGCAGGGGGAGCGGTGCATATTACATTGCAATCCCCCAGTGGTATATACAGGCCCCCCGCTCCCCCCAGTGGTATATACAGTCCCCCCCGCTCCCACCCCAGTGGTATATACAGGCCTCTGCTTCCCCCCAGTGGTATATACAGGCCCTCCGCAGTATATACAGGCCCCCCATTTTCCCCCCCAGTGGTATACAGGCCCCCGGTTGCAACTTACTCATGTCACCACCGTGTTTTTCTCTGAAATGTCGTGACAGACCAGAGATTGAGCGTTTTTCAGAGGCAGAATCCGCTCCTGAGATGTGCTCCGATATGCGTTTCTTCAGAGTGCGGCTTGTGCATCACACATAATCCAGATGGCACTCAGGACAGGTAGCTAAATATACCACAAAAGTACTGGCGCAATTAATGTAGCTTTTAATTTTATAGTCCCTACCACTCTCCTTATCCCTAAAAGAATCGGTTTTGGTCATGTATTTGCATAGACCACATCGATTGTGTCCACATCTGTAATTACCTGTATAGCGCAGCCAAGTGGGCTTAACACTGCACTTGTCTATGGTAAAGAGACTGGGTGATACATAACTTGCAAGGTCTCTGCACCTTCTGGACACACATCTGAAACCATCTTTCAAGACTTCACGGAGTGTGTGGTCTTGATGAAGGATTGGCACATATTTGATTAGAATTTCCACAATTCCTCTATAATCTGTACTGTACGGTGTAGAGAAAGTAACTGGCTGTTTGACCCTTTTGATCTATTATTCTGAGTCGGGAGTCCTTCATTTGAATAGCAGTCCATAAGTTGTTCCCTAGGTTTTTTAAAACTACGTTCTTTGCTCGATCTATTGCCCATTTCTTGTATCACCTAGCTTGAAGTCTGGTCTCTATAATTCCAACCTGTGCATTAAAGTCATCCTTAGATGAACACATGCGCTTAGCTCTGATAAGTTCACCTATGGGCAAGTTATTGATGGTATATGGTGTATGGCAACTCTCCGCATGTAAAATAGAGTTGCCAGATACTTTTTTCCTATAAAGGTTGGTCATAATTTTGCCTGTGTCAGGGTCCCCTGTAAGTGTACAATCCAAGTAGTCCGCACTGTTGCCGTGATCTTTGGCGTTGAATCTGAAGTTCATTTCATTGTTGTCACAATAAGCCAAAAAAGCTTCCAAATTTTATCCGGGAGACACACCGACAGACCCTCCCCAATGGAAGATGAGGTCTTCGATGGATCTTCCGTACCACTTCGGGGCATGAATAAAAGGATTGTCGATTGAAAATAGAAAGTTCCTCTCCCATGCAGATATGTACAGGTTGGCCAATGAGGGGGAGAATTTAGCCCCCATCGGACAACAGCACGTCTGCAGGTAGAAGGTACTCTTAAATTTGAAGTAGTTCTTTTTCAACAAGAAATTCACCGCCATAAGAACAAATCTAATGACATCCTGTGAGAGGTCAGAATTTTGTAATGTCATAGACAACACTTCCAGTGCTTTGTGGTGTGGGATACACGAATAGAGGGAAACTATGTCTATGGTGACCCACCTATCCTCTAGTGCCCAGTTCTGATTTCTGAGGGCATGTAACAGATGTGTGGTGTCTCTAATATACCCAGGGGAAGAAATCACAAAGGGTTGCAATATATTGTCCACCCACTCAGACAGAGGCTCACCCAAAGATCCAATACCAGAGACTATTGGTCTGAGAGGGGGAGGAAAACAATCCTTATGGGTTTTTGGAAATGCATGGAAAATTTGACAAACTGAATTGGACACCAGCATATACTTATACTGTTTTTCATCTATGATATTTAAGGCTTTGCCCTCACTTAGCAATTTTTCAATCTTCACCATATGGATACAGGTGCCAGCTTCTTCGTTTCTATGCAGGGCTGTGGAGTCGGAGTCGGAGTCGTGGAGTCGGAGTCGGAGTCGCTGCCCATTTTGGTGGAGTCGGAGTCGGAGTTGGAGTCGGTAGAAAATGTTCCGACTCCGACTCCTAAAATATATAATAGTAGTTCAATGCAGCATGTGCTGAATATTATTATTTTGATTTATTATTATGTTCTATCTAAATATCTTGATTATTATGTCATTATAATGATTAAAGCCTAATGTTACCATTGACCTACAATAATTTTATCACTTAAAAACGAGCCATGACTGAAGGAGTCGGAGTCGGAGTCAAAGGAGTCGGAGTCGGAGTTGGAGTCGGAGTCGGAACCAGGGAAATTCAGGAGTCGGAGTCGGAGTTGGAGTCGGTGGTTTGATTTACCGACTCCACAGCCCAATTCTATGTCTGGTTTTATGACCGGATCCTTTGATTAGAAGGAAGGGTGAGCTTCCCATTCCCTATCCCACATTTGTATTTTCATTCTGAGTCAGAAAAGATTAAAGAAAATGAACTTGACTTGACCAATAACTAACATAATGTATTTTGAGGTGACAAAACAAAGGCCTGCACCTTGAAGATACCTTAAAGAGGACCTGTCACCCCCCCCCCCCCCCCCGGTGCTATGCTAGCTGAATGCAGCACTGAATAAAGTGTGTCTGCTGCATTCAGGGAAGGGGTCCCCTATGTTTCTAGCCTCCCTGTAAGTTGTTAAAAAGACTTTATAAAGTGTACAGATAAGAAGTCAGGAGGGACTTACTCAGTAGTCATCGCTGTTGCTGGTGTCCTCTCCGCCTCCAGCCCTTTCTGTGCCACCTCCAGCTCTCTCTTGTTCAGCCTCCTGTATGTGTCATCACTGTTACTAGTGTCATCCTAGCCTCCAGCCCTCTTTGTGCCACCTCCAGCCCTCAGCAATAACACATTCAGGAGGCTGAAGAACAGAGGGCTGAAGGCGGGGAGGACACCAGCAACAGCGATGACTCATTACTGAGTATTGTAAGTCCCTCTGTAGTCGTTATCTGTACACTTTATAAAGTCTTTTTAACAGCTTACAGGGGGGCTAGAGACATGGGGGACTCCTTCCCTAAATGCAGCAGACACGCTGCATTCAGTTAGCATAGCACCATGGGGTGATAGGTCCTCTTTAAGATCCTGGTCACACTAGCATCTATTGATGTGTGGATTTGGCTACAAATCCTTATTTCTTACAATGAATATAAATTAAGCTTAGTTTTAGCAAGTGATTGGGCTGGCTGCATGTAGAATGTAAACAATCTGCAGAGCTTTTCCTGCATTCCCCCAGATTCAAAAAACGGTAAAAAAAGCGGTAGTGTGAAGCCAGCCTAAAGCGGGCGTCATACGCAACGATTTTAAGCCCGATATCGTTTAAGCGATCTCCTTTTTGATCGCTTAAGCGATATCGTTTTGGCATCGTTGCATGTAATCAAGCGATTTTACTATGTAAAATCGCTTGATCGTGACATCGCAGATCTGAGCTCCGGAGCTCAGATCTAGCGAATAACGATGTCACGATCTGCTTCATCGTGGTGTATAACACCACAATGAACGATTTCCCAGCGGCAGAGCCTATGCTGGGAGATGGTAACTATGGTACACGTCGGGTTACTAAGCGACGCGCGGCACCTAGTAACCCGATGTGTACCATAGTAACCAGCGGGATTGCGGCTCCACATCGCTGGTGAGTCTGTCTGTGTGACAGCTCACCAGCGATGTGAGCGATATTGTAAGCGATCGCGCGTGCACGTGATCGCTTACAATATCACAAGAGATATCTGCGCGTGTGACGGCCGCTTAAGGCAGATAAGTATGCAGGAACCAGATCAAAATAATGGAACTCACCTGCGCTGCGAAGACGAAACTCCAAATTGAAGTTTGACAAATTACAATTACAGCCTGTGCTTCACATACTCCCTGTATTAGAGCCTGAGCCCCACATAGCCCCTGTATTACACCAAGAGTCCACACATAGCCCCTGTATTACACCAGGAGCCCACACACAGCCCCTGTATTACACCAGGAGCCCACACACAGCCCCTGTATTACACCAGGAGCCCACACATAGCCTCTGTATTACACCAGGAGCCCACACATAGCCTCTGTATTACACCAGGAGCCCACACATAGCCTCTGTATTACACCAGGAGCCCACACATAGCCTCTGTATTACACCTTCAGCCTGTGTATCTTAACAGAAAAAAGCAAACCTTTGTTATCCCAACAGTTACCATCCTGGGCAATGCCGGGACTACAGCTAGTAATAATATTACAAAATAATTATAAATTGTGAAATACAGGATGGATCTGTTGTGGTTTAAAGTATTGGACTGCAAATAAAAAGAAACTGTAATTTTTAACTTTACTAATGTACATCCTTTTTTAACATGCAGTTGAGTGCCACATGAGAGATTCGAAAGATAACTGAAATAATGATGCAATTATTTTTTACATTTTGACTTCAGCTATTTGATTCCACTGCCTTGCCCAGCATCCAGTTAGGTTCTCCAAGGCAGCTGGTCTTCACTTCTGCACTCGACACCCTGTGAGCCTAAAGGCCACTTTACACACACTGATATCTGCGACCTACTTCTAAACAGATCTCTGGTTGCAGTGAAATCATGGACACATTGCTCCATTTTGTGGCTGTGTATAAATAGAACTATGTGTCCATGATTTCACTGCAATCAGAGATCTGTTCAGAAGCTGGTCACAGATACCTGTGTGTGTAAAGTGGCCTTAAGATACTCAATGCCCTGCTACATCACAAATGTCTGCAAAATAAAAAACACACTTTCCGTTTTTGATCCAAGTTACAGGCTATTCTTGCTAATGTAAGTGTATGGGTTCATGAAAATCTTGGACAGCCCATAGATAACATCCTATTGTAGTGCTCTCTTTTTTTTTTTTTTTTTTTGCTGTTTTTTAGGGGGAGCTAGGAAACTTTCATTACATGGGTCTTTTTGCGTTTTATCATTGTTATTATTTATTATAGCGCCATTAATTCCATGGTGCTTTCCTTGTGGAAGGGTATAAAAGATAAGTACATGGACAACATATGACATACAGGTACAGAAGGAGAGAGGACACTGTTCGCAAGGGCTCACAATCTGAGAAAACCATTGTGTGAGCAGTAACATTGTGCTAAGATCTCTAAGGCTACTTTCACATTTGCGTTCCCCTCCGCAGCGTTCTGCGGAGGGGAGTCGCAATGTGAGCGCAGCACCGCAAGCCCCTATGTTTATAATGGGAGCGCACGGTGCTGCGCTTGACTGCGCATGACCGTGCGCACCCATTCACTCCCATATGTGATCTGTGCGCAGGCGCATGGGGAACACAAATGTGAAAGCACCTTAATTGCTAATCCAATATTTTTAACCTCTCCATCGCTAATATTTATTATTTTGGGGTGCATAAAAGGTGTACCATTAGGGGGCTGGTGTTGGGTGCTAGTATGAGGCTATTGAAGTTGGGTTGTATTGCAAGATATTGTAAACAGTTAGTTTAGTGTTATATATTTCACTATTCACATAAAACACCATTCAGTAATTCTTGCATTTTCTCATTGTTATTCTACAGCCTTCAGTGTGGGCAAACTGGTATGGTGTTCAAGATGACAGCTCGCTGGGTGAACCATCTGCCTCGTTACCTCCTGCACCTTCCTACAGCCAGCTCGAAGTGCCACCTCCATATGAAGCCATCTCTGCTGGTATGATCACTACACACCCTCATTTCTTTATCACAGATTAAGCAGATTTTCTCCTAGTTCTAAATAAGTCTGATCGTGTATTGGGACCTTACTTTTTGGGATACTATTAAGAGAATAGGTATTTATTAATACATTTTATTACCAGAAGTAAACCTATTAGTCATTAGTTCTCCAAGGTTACTGCAAAGCTATAGTAAAAATAAACTGCAGTGAGTAGCATGCTTTGATGCTGAAATACACATTAACCATTAAATAGTTTTACATGCTGTAAATTATACTTTTGCTTATAAATATTAAGATTTGCTGTATGTCTACTCTGTAGTGGACCTATAAACAGATTTGCAAAAAGATATGACTGCAGACTCTGGAATCCTGACAGCATGTAGTCCCTGGCATAACTGGTGTGAGCGGGCAGTGATGTGATGTGTCATTTGCATACTTGAAGTAATGTGCCCACTATACATGTTTGTCCTCTTTTAGTGGAATTGCACTAATGTGGGCACAAGTATCCAAATCGTATATATGCAGTCAGGTGACCTTTAAACTGTCCCACCACCCCACCCACCACTTGCGATTAATTGACACCTCTCACTATAATGTGAGCACAGAGAAAAAGTTGTCAATTAGCAATGGTTAGAGAATGGGGGCCACTGAGCATGAATTGGAAGTCTTGTCAGTGGGATCTACTCTCCTTAGCAACCTACAGTTGAAACTCATAGGTTTACATAGTTATATAAAATGACACATAGGCATGTTTTTCTCACTATCTGACATGAAATCGGAATAAACCTTTCCTATTTTAGGTCAATTAGAATTACCATGTTTATTAATATTTGCCATATGCTAGAATAATGAGAGAGAGAATGTTTTTAAAGACATTTTTATTACTTTCTGCAAAATAACAAGTTTATATACACTAAGATTACTATGCCTTTAAACTTTTTGGGACGGCCCATATGATGATGCCATGTGTTTGGAAGCTTCTGATAGGTGTATTGGCAACATCTGAGTTATTTTGAGACACGCCTGTGGGTTTATTTTAATGCACACCTAAAAACTTCTTTGTGTAGCAGCATGGGAAAGTCTAAACAAATCAGCCAAAATATCAGGAAGGCCCCTTTCACATCTAAGTCTGGGCTACATTTTGCTTCATTTGCGTTTCTATGCGTTTTTGCCCCCATTGAATTCAATGGAAAACGCATCCAAAATAGCATGTGCGTTTTCAAAAACACAAAATGTATGCGTTTTTGCAAATGCAGCCAAAAATATGGGCTGCTGCGTCGAGGGCTCCATTTTCAAAAATGCATGCGTTTTTGAAAATGCACATGCGTTTTTGCATGCGTTTTCAATGCATTTTCCATTGAATTCAGTGGGGCAAAAACACGTGTTATGATGCGTCTTTAGAGGTTACAACGCATAGAAACGCAAATGAAGCAAAACGCAGCCCAGGCTTAGATGTAAAAGGGGTCGGAGAGAATTGTGGACTTGCACAAGCCTGGTTTATCCTTGGGTGCAATTTCCAGATACCTTAAGGTGCCTTGTTCATCTGTACAAATAATTATGTGTAAGTACAAACAAAGTGGGAATGTCGAGCCATCATACTGCTCAGGAAGGAGACCAGTTCTTTTTCCCATAGCTGTACATGCTTTAGTCCGACATGTGCATATCGACCCAAAAACAAAAGCAAAAGACCCTGCGAAAGCTGGTAAGATTGTGTCATTATCCACAGTGAAACGAGTACTGTATCAACATGGGCTGAAAGGCCACTCTGCCAGGAAGAAACCATTACTCCAAAGAAAAAGAAAAATGATAGATTAATTTTTGCAAATGAACACAGGAACAAAGACCTGCATTTTTGGAGACATGTTCTGTGGTCTGATTAAACTAAAATGTAACTGTTTGGCCATAATGACCATCTTTACATTTGGAGAAAAAAGGAGAAGCTTGGAAGCCTAAGAACACCATCCCAAGTGGGAAACATAGAGGTGGCAGCATCATGTTGTGGGGTTTGCTGCAGGAGGGACTGGTGCCCTTCACAACATAGGAGGTATCATGAGGAAAGAGGATTATGTGGCAATACTGAAGCAACGTCTCAAGATATCAGTCAGGAAGTTAACACTTGGGCAGAAATGGGTCTTCCAAATAGACAATGACCCGAAGCATACTGCCAAACTGGTTACAAACTAGCTTAAGGATAATAATGTAATATTTTGGAGTGGCCATCACAAAGCCTTGGTCTGAGTCCTATTGAAAATTTATGGGCAAAGCTGAAAAGGCAGGTGTGAGCAAGGCAACCTACAAACATGGCTCAGTTAGGGTGCTTTCACACTGGCGATTTTGCCCGGATCCGGCGGATCTGGACAAAAAACGCATCTGCTGCAAGTGCCTCCTAATGGCAGCATTTGCGGCACACTTGCGGCAAGCCCCATGCATTGTCTATGGGGCTTGTGGTAAGTGTACGGCAGACGCGGCAAGTGCGGTTTCGGCAGATGCGGCCGCGAAAAAAAACGCACTTGCCGCGTCTGCCGCACACTTAACGCAAGCCCCGTAGACAATGCATGGGGCTCGCCTCAAGTGCTGCCGTTAGGTGGCACTTGCGGCAGATGCGGTTTTTTTTGTCTGGATCCGGGCAAAAACGCCTATGTGAAAGCACCTTTACACCAGTTCTGTCAGAAGGAATGGGCTCAAATTCCTACCAACTATTGTGAGAAGCTTGTGGAAGGATATCCAAAACGTTTGACCCAAGTCATACAGTTTAAGGGCAATGGTACCAAACACTAATGAAATGTATGTAAATTTGTAACTTTTCAGAAAGTAATAAAAATGCTTTAAAACATTCTCTATCAGAGATAAGGTTGAATGGAGGCGCCGCTGAACGCCTATGACAGCCGGTCCGGTGCCTGGTGCTGCAGTGAGTGTGATGAGCCTGTCGGAGGTTATATCAGAAGCTCTGATGACACGCTTGAGACAGAAAGAGTTGGGGACAGAGGGGAGCACCCCTACTAAAGGTGGCACTGGATCAGCAGAGGAAGAAGCAGCCAAGGCAAGTGCTGCATATAGGAGGAGGATGGAGGTGATCTCCAATCTGGAGAAGTTTGCCATAGTGGAGGGGGCAGGGCAGCAGTAGCAGTGAACTGGAGGTGAGGAGGCTGTGGACATGGAGGGCTCAGATGAGCTGAGTAGAGTGTGCACACAGGCACAGCAGAGCCCTATACCACAGCAAACCCCCAGACATGTTGATAAGACAAAGTATATTTGGGGCACAACCCCCAATGTAGCAGTCTCACAAGCCTCTGCACATAATGAATAGCTTATGGACTCCTATGAAGCAGATATGGGTGAACCTACACTAAAAGATGTGTTCTCAGTGGTGATATTTTGCAAATCTGCCCTCACAGCCCTAAGCCTGCAGGTGGACGGATTAAAGGGTGAAATGGCCAATTTCTGTACTGCCATGCAGAAAGCTGAGGAGAGGACGAAGGCAGTGGAGAAGCATGTGGGCAGCGCTGACTATCAAATTGTTGAACTGGTGAAAAGGGAGAAAAAGTATGTCCAGCGCATCTCGGAGCTGGAATTTAAAACAGACGATCTTGAAAATTGTTCCCGCAGAAAAAAACCTAAAGGTAATTGGAGTGCCTGAAAGGTTGAAGGGAACAACCCCACAGATTACATTGAAGCATGGCTGAAAACCAAGGTGGGAGGAGACAGCCTTACAAAACTTTGCAGTGGAGACGGCTCATCGAGTACCATCAAGACCCAGGCTATTTTGGCCAAAATCCTGAACTACCGAGACCCTGATATTTTGCTTAGGAGAGCCAGAGATATGGCAGATTTAACAATTGATGGAAACCGGGTATCTACAGTCATATGAAAAAGTTTGGGCACCCCTCTTAATCTTACTCTTTTTTTTGTTTAAAATTTTTTTTTGCAACAGCTATTTCAGTGTGATATATGTAATAACTGATGGACACAGTAATATTTCAGGTTTGAAATGAGGTTTATTGTAGTAACCAAAAATGTGAAATATGCATTATTTCAAAATTTGACAGGTGCCAAAGTATGGGCACCCTTCTGGTTTTCATGATTTGAATACTCCTAACTACTTTTTACTGACTTACTAAAGCACTAAATTGGTTTGGTAACCTTATTGAGCTTTGTACTTCATAGCCCGGTGTATCCAATCATGAGAAAAGCTATTTCAGGTGTCCACTTGTTCTCCTAGTTGCATCTTCTCTGAGGAGTGGCATCATGGGCTCCTCAAAACAGCACTCAAATGATCTGAAAAAAAGATTGTTCAACATAGTTGTTCAGGGGAAGGATGCAAAAAGTTGTCTCAGAGATTTAACCTGTCAATTTCCACTGTGAGGAACATAGTAAGGAAATGGAAGACCACAGTTCTTGTAAAGGCTAGAAGTGGCAGGCCAACAAAAATATCAGAAAGGCAGAGAAGAAGAATGGTGAGAACAGTCAAGAACAATCCATAGACCACCTCCAAAGACCTGCAGCATCATCTTGCTGCAGATGGTGTCACTGTGCATCGGTCAACAATACAGCGCACACTGCACAAGGAGAAGCTGTATGGGAGAGTGATGCGAAAGAAGCCGTTTCTGCATGCACGCCACAGAGTCGCCTGAGGTATGCAAAAGCACATTTGGACAAGCCAGTTTCATTTTGGAAGAAGGTCCTGTGGACTGATGAAACAAAGATTGAGTTGTTTGGTCATACAACAAGTCGTTATGCATGGCGCCACAAAAACACAGCATTCCAAGAAAAACACTTGCTACCCAGTGTCAAATTTGGGGGAGGGTCCATCATGCTTTGGGGCTGTGTGGCCAATGACAGCATCGGGAATCTTGTTAAAGTTGAGGGTCACTGGATTCCACTCAGTATCAGCAGATTCTTGAGAATAATGTACAAGAATCTGTGTCAAAGTTGAAGTTACGCCGGGGATGGATCTTTCAGCAAGACAATGATCCAAAACACCGCTCCAAATCTACTCAGGCATTCATGCAGAGGAATAATTACAATGTTCTGGAATGGCCATCCCAGTCCCCAGACCTGAATATCATTGAACATCTGTGGGATGTTTTGAAGCGGGCTGTCCATGCTTGGCGACCATCAAACTTAACTGAACTGGAATTGTTTTGTAAAGAGAAATGGTCAAAAATACCTTCATCCAGGATCCAGGAACTCATTAACAGCTACAGGAAGCGACTAGAGGCTGTTATTTTTGCAAAAGGTGTATCTACTAAATATTAATGTCACTTTTCTGTTGAGGTGCCCATACTTTTGCACCTGTCAATTTTTGAAATAATGCATATTTCACATTTTCGGTTAGTACAATAAACCTCATTTCAATCCTGAAATATTACTGTGTCCATCAGTTATTACATATATTACACTGAAATAGCTGTTGCAAAAAAATAATTTTAAACAAAAAAAAAAGAGTAAGATTAAGAGGGGTGCCCAAACTTTTTCATATGACTGTATACCGTATATACTCGCGTATAAGCCGAGTTTTTCAGCCCAAAAATTGGGCTGAAAAGTCCCCCCCTCGGCTTATACGCGAGTCAATCGGTATATACTGTGTGGGGGGCTGTCACCGAGGGCTGGAGGAGGCAGGAGAAGGCAGGGGGAGGCTGCAGTGACAGCGGGAGGTCACATGATGCCGCTCATTAAGTGCTATGAATATGCACGGCATCCCCCTGTCAATCAGCGCCAGGGGGAGCCGTGCATATTGCACTTTACTGACTGAATTCAGCCTCCCCCTGCTGGCTCCCCCCCCCCCCCCATCACTGTACAGGGCTCCCCCCCCCCCCCCCCATCACGGGATCAGGGCTCCGGGCTCCGGGCTCACATCCCCCCGGCCCCCGCACTGCTCTCAGGACCGGGCTCCCCCCCGCACTGCTCTCAGGACCGGGCTCCCCCCCGCACTGCTCTCAGGACCGGGCTCCCCCCCGCACTGCTCTCAGGACCGGGCTCCCCCCCGCACTGCTCTCAGGACCGGGCTCCCCCCGCACTGCTCTCAGGACCGGGCTCCCCCCGCACTGCTCTCAGGACCGGGCTCCCCCCGCACTGCTCTCAGGACCGGGCTCCCCCCGCACTGCTCTCAGGACCGGGCTCCCCCCCGCACCGATCATCTCACCCGTCTTCTTCCAGCCACAGACTTCCTCCGGTACGCTCGTTCTCCCTGTATGCCAGACGGGCGCATGTGCAATGACGTCATGCACCGCGCACAGCAATAAGCCGGCATACAGGGAGGACTAGCGCGTACCAGAGGAAGCCCGTGGCTGGAAGAAGACGGGTAAGATGATCGGTGCGGGGGCCGGGGGGGGTGGGTGAGCCCTGAGCCCTGAGCCCTGAGCCCTGAGCCCTGAGCCCTGAGCCCTGAGCCCTGAGCCCTCTATACACCCCTGAGCCCTCTATACACCCCTGAGGCCTCTATACACCCCTGAGGCCTCTATACACCCCTGAGCCCTCTATACACCCCTGAGCCCTCTATACACCCCTGAGCCCTCTATACACCCCTGCTGAGGTCCTGTATACCACACTGCTGGGGACCTGTATACTGCTGAGGTCCTGTATACCACACTGTTGGGGTCCTGTATACCACACTGCTGGGGACCTGTATACTGCTGAGGTCCTGTATACCACACTGCTGGGGTCCTGTATACTGCTGGGGCCTATATACCACACTGCTGGGGTCCTGTATACTGCTGGGGCCTATATACCACACTGCTGGGGTCCTGTATACTGCTGGGGCCTATATACCACTGGGGACCTGTATACCGCTGGGGACCTGTATACCACACTGCTGGGGACCTGTATACCACACTGCTGGGGACCTGTATACCACACTGCTGGGGACCTGTATACCACACTGCTGGGGACCTGTATACTGCTGGGGTCCTGTATACTGCTGGGGCCTATATACCACACTGCTGGGGACCTGAATACTGCTGGGACCTGTATACCACACTGCTGGGACCTGTATACTGCTGGGGCCTGTATACTGCTGGGGCCTGTATACTGCTGGGACCTGTATACTGCTGAGGTCCTGTATACTGCTGAGGTCCTGTATACTGCTGAGGTCCTGTATACCACACTGCTGGGGCCTATATACCACACTGCTGGGGTCCTGTAGACTGCTGGGGCCTATATACCACACTGCTGGGGACCTGTAGACTGCTGGGGACCTGTAGACTGCTGGGGACCTGTATACTGCTGGGGACCTGTATACTGCTGGGGACCTGTATACTGCTGGGGCCTGTATACCACACTGCTGGGACCTGTATACTGCTGGGACCTGTATACCACACTGCTGGGACCTGTATACTGCTGGGACCTGTATACTGCTGGGACCTGTATACTGCTGGGGCCTGTATACCACACTGCTGGGACCTGTATACTGCTGAGGTCCTGTATACTGCTGGGGACCTGTATACTGCTGGGGACCTGTATACTGCTGGGGACCTGTATACTGCTGGGGACCTGTATACTGCTGGGGACCTGTATACTGCTGGGGCCTGTATACCACACTGCTGGGACCTGTATACTGCTGGGGCCTGTATACCACACTGCTGGGACGTGTATACTGCTGGGACCTGTATACCACACTGCTGGGACGTGTATACTGCTGGGACGTGTATACTGCTGGGACGTGTATACCACACTGCTGGGACGTGTATACTGCTGGGATGTGTATACTGCTGGGACGTGTATACTACACTGCTGGGACGTGTATACTGCTGGGACGTGTATACTGCTGGGGCCTGTATACTGCTGGGACCTGTATTCCACACTGCTGGGGGGCTGTATACCACTGATGAGGGGCTTGTATACCAGTGCTGGCGGCAACTGTATAGTAGTTAGGGGCACTCTATACCAGTGATGGCTGCTATATACAGGGATGGTGGGCTATTTACCAGTGATAGGGGGCTTTATAACAGGACGGTGGTCTGCTGCATTGGCAGTTTACTGTTTCTATTTGAAATAAAAGTTCAACATTTTTTCGTACCTATTTTCATTTTTGAAATGTTTCAGTACCGGTAGCTGCTGCATTGTCCACCCTAGGCTTATACGCGAGTCAATAGGTTTTCCCAGTATTTGGGGTAAAAGTAGGGGGGTCGGCTTATACGCGGGTCGGCTTATACACGAGTATATACGGTATATCCAGACTATTCGGCAGCTGTCCAGAAGCTCAGGATGAGATTCGTAGAGGTCAAGAAGAGACTGCGTGGACTGGGTTTGGACTACTCAATGTTATACCCGGCCAAATTAAGGGTGGTGGCCCTGGGAGCGGTACACTTTTTTCAGACCCCTGAGGAGGCGACAAATTGGATAGATCAAAATAGCAAACTTATCAGGGCGGAAAAGGCTCGTTGAAGAAAGCTCTGGGTATTCAAGGGTTAATTGTCATTAAGACTGTAATAGTTGTATGTCACAAAGATCTTGCTGATCTCTGGGAGACCAGTCGAGGAAAACACTGCGGGAAGCTGGCTAAAGCGCTCAAACACAGTGAAATCCATGGTGCATTGCCCTCTGGTAATTTGAATATGCAAATGGAGTCCGTGGAAACCTCATTTAAGAGTCTCAAACACGAGACTAGCCAGATATCCCTCCAGGGAAGGACCTAGCCCTGGGGTGGACTCCTTGCGGAGACCACCATAACCACCATATTAAGTGGCCCTTTCAGTCACTATCCCGCTCAGTTACGAGTAAGGATATGACAAGGGAATTACCAAAGCCAGGTATCCATCCACAGACAGCTGTTTCTGGGCTTTGCCCCTCATCAGTGTGGAGTAGGATTCTGGCTAGGTGGGAGCAATGCCTAGTAGACCAACATCACAAAGCACTCACTGATCTCAGGGAGACCAGTCGAGGAAAACACTGCGGGAAGCTGGCTAAAGCGCTCAAACACAGTGAAATCCATGGTGCATTGCCCTCTGGTAATTTGAATATGCAAATGGAGTCCGTGGAAACCTCATTTAAGAGTCTCAAACACGGGACTAGCCAGATATCCCTCCAGGGAAGGACCTAGCCCTGGGGTGGACTCCTTGCGGAGACCACCATAACCACCATATTAAGTGTCCCTTTCAGTCACTATCTCGCTCATTTACGAGCTTAAGGATATAACAATGGAATTACCAAAGCCAGGTTTCCATCCACAGACAGCTGTTTCGAGGTATTGCCCCTCATCAGTGTAGAGTAGGATTCTCGCTAGGTGGGAGCAATGCCTGGTAGACCAACATCAGAAAGCTCTCACTGATCTCAGGGAGACCAGTTGAGGAAAACACTGTGGGCACCTGGCTAAAGCGCTCAAACACAGTGAAATCCATGGTGTTTATGATGGTTGTGTTCGGTGGCGGAACTGACATCTTGCTTTGACATCTGTGAGCGGGAGAAGCTGAGAGGAGGAGAGTCGACCAGAGAGTAATAAGGTGTCCGAAACGTCAGACTCGTATCACTGCTAGGTAGAGGACAGGCGTTCCCCTTTCTCATATAGAGAGAGTGTTATAGGGATTAAAACAAATAGTTGATAAAAGGTTTGGGTTTTTTTCTTTCTCACACTGGGGGAGGGCTAGTGGAGTTTTTGGGGAAGTTTAACTTAAGGCTCATAATACGGAACCAGGGAAGGGTAAGAGTTGGAGGGGAGGGCATCGGGGGGATGAAGACTAAAGAGAGGAGGAGTGGAAACATTGACATCATTGACAATGATGAGAGGACGAATTAAGATTTTGAGCTGGAATGTCAGGGGTCTACCCAATGCCACAAGAAGGACAGCGATTCTTCAGTATATTACGCAACAGAGGATCTATTACAGAAGAGATGGATGAGGAAGGCGTATCACTCGACGTTCTCAGCTTATGCTAGAGGTGTATCACTACTTGTACACACCAAGACACCATTTGAGGAAGTAGAGGTATCTATAGATAAGGATGGCCAATATGTACTTGTAGTATGTAAGATTTTTCATAGACTACTGTGCATTGTATTGGTATATATCCCTCCACCATACTTAGGGAAAAAAATGCAAGAAATCCTGGAAATATCAGATAGATGGATAGGGGTTCCAATGATCATAGTAGGGGATGTAAATAATATTGCTAATGACCATTGGTATAAGGGGAGGCATGCCCTGCTGAAGAGTGAGGGAAATATGACTACGTTTGGTAATTATTTGAAGGTAGTGGCTTTGATAGATTTATGGCGGGTGCGAAATATGGATAGGTTCTGTTATTCCTGCTATTCGGCAACATATGGTTCACTATCCCTTATAGATGAAGCATTAGGGAATGACGGTGTAAATAACTTGGTGCAAGAGGTGGAACACTTACCAAGAGTGGTGTCCGATCACAGTCCGGCAATAATGCTACTACAAGTAGAGGATCAGAGGAGTAAATTGAGTTTGGGGTGAAAAATTAACCCTTTTTGGTTGCAGCTTCTAGACACGGAAAAGATTGGAAAAGAGGTAGACAAGTTCTTTAGGATTAATGAGGGCAGTGCAGAGCAGCACATTGTATGGGACACTATGAAGGCTTATTTTAGGGGGATTCTCTTTAGGGATATATTGAGGCATAAGACCACATCCAGGAATAAGGATTTAGCGGTAATGGAAGAATTAAGGGTAGCGGAGGAAGCATTAAGCAATCAAAGCTCACAGGATACGCAAAACCACATGAAGGCCGCTCAGGAGGAAGTTAACAAACTACTTTTTTTTCGCAGGGCAGAAAGGTCGAGAGCTTTCCAAAAAGAAGCTATTTATGCCGAGGGCAAAAAATCGGGCCAACTGCTCTCAGTGGTAGCCTCTGCACAAAGGGGCTCGACACATGTTTACTAGTTAAAACAGGACGATGGCAGAATATTCTCAAACAGGGAACAAATTTTAGGAATCTTTAGGAAATTCTATAGGAATTTATACTCCTCACAGTCGCAGCCGATAGATGGTGAGATAGATTCTTGCTTGGAGAGGGCCCTCTTGCCTAAACTGAGTGAAAGAAATAGAGACAGTATTGAGGAACCTTTTTCGGCGGAGGAGTTGATTTGGGCGTTGGCGTCCAGGTTGGTGGACAGGGCGCCGGGGGCAGACGGCGTTCCGGCAGAAGTGTACAAAACCGTTAATGACGATATAATAACTAGACTGGTAGGAATACTTGGTGAGGCATTTGAGAGTGGGGATGGCCCGCATCTATGAGGGAGGCCATTGTCGTGGTTATACCCAAGGATGGAAAAGATCCACAGCTGTCGGAGTCATATAGGCCAATATCACCTTTGACGGTAGACATTAAAATACTGGCCGACTTCCGGATCCGGCGCCTCCATGTGCAGCCGCGTCTAGGGGCTGCTCCGCTCCCCGCCTCAACAATCCGCCGACATCTGGCCTCCAACCTGACCCCGGACATCCATACACACAGCGGCGTCTGCGGCGACCACGGGAGCGTCCATCACGGTCACAATGGATCGCTACATCACAAGGAGCCGGGAGGGAGAGAAGGCTGCGAGTCTGCATGAAGAGTCCGGTAATGGCGGGCAGGGCGTGCACGGCGTGCACAGTGTGTACACAGCGCTTCTAGTTGGAGAAGTAGCAAGGAAGCCTGAGACCGGAGATGAGGAGGCTGAAGGGATAAATGAGAGGGGTACTGCAAAGACAGGCGCAGGGAACCTACAGGAAATATCCCCAGAACAATTACAGAATGCAGCAGCCGCCATGAACAAACAACCCCAGAGCTGTCCCCTTGCAGATAAGGATAACATAGGAGGAGGACAGGAACCAAGAGAAGGGAGAGAGGTTATGGAAGGCAGATGAGAAGCCCCACATTTTGATTATAAAGCATTGGCAAAAGAGCTAGCCATCCATCTTGCTGATGACTTTAAAACTGCAGTGGCTGAGATGGTAGCAGCCACAACAAAAGACCTGAATGCCAAAGTTGAGACACATGACCAGCAACTTACAGAGGCTGAATCAAGAATTAGTGCAGCAGAGGATAGAATACAAGAGCTGGAGGAACAGATAATGTCTTTACAACAACACTCTGAATATGCACATGCAAAACTAGAGGGCATTGAAAACAGAGCAAGGAGGAGTAATCTTAAAATAGTGGGACTCCCTGAATCTATCCCTGCGCATCAATTGGAGGAAATTTTTGAGGTAGACCTACCCAAAGCCTTAGGTCTTACTCATAGATGCAAGACGGAGCGTACCCACAGAATCGGCCAGATGAGGGAGCCACAGGAAAGAACAGCGACTCCAGGAACCGCCGCCTCGACATCCAAACAGGCTACTAAATCAAGGCACGCTATAGCCAAATTTCTTAACCACCGTGACAAGGAAGAAATCCTTCGCGCTTACAAGGCCAAAAAGCACCCATTATTAATACAGGGACACAGAGCTCTGGTTTTCGCGGACTACTCTATAGAGGTCACGCGCCGCAGGAGGTCCTTTAGTGAAGCGTGCTCGTTACTTCATAAAAGAAACATTCGTTTCCAGTTGAACTTTCCAGCGATAC
Organism: Allobates femoralis; assembly: GCA_033576535.1. Lineage (NCBI taxonomy): Eukaryota > Metazoa > Chordata > Amphibia > Anura > Aromobatidae > Allobates > Allobates femoralis. The sequence goes on along the minus strand of JARQOC010000005.1, from coordinate 302,286,678 downwards.
TAAGATTTAGGTCCAGAGAGGGAATCATGCTGACCTTCTCTGACCCCGAGGAAGCAATGGTAGCTATCCGTGACAACACGAGCTCCCCAAGAGCAGCGGTGTCACCGTCGGCATCCCATCAAGATCCTGGATCGCCCATGAAGCCTAACTCTGCTTTTGAACTGGATTCCGAGACTGATAAAGACTCTGTAAGATCATACAGACTAAGATCCAGCTCCCTGTTGAGTGAAGGAGCGGGAAAGAAACCGCCTTCGGAAACTCCACGACAACAGAGACAGACAGGACCTCGCTGGCAGAAGAAGAGATGAAGAGAGAGTGAGAGGAAATTGAATTGAAATGCAACTGTGGTTCCCCCTTTCCCCCCCCCCTTTTTTTTTTTTTTTTTTTTTTTTTCTGCTGAGCAATGCTGTCATAATTTTGCTGGAAATGTGTATAGAGGGGGGCCATATAGGCGAAATGGGGAGAGTAATGCATATATGTTTTGTTTCTCCTCCTCACTCTGTCCCATCCCCGTCCTCTCTCAAATTTCAACTGTCATTGGGATTTCTTGATATTATTGATAAGTTGATGACAACATAAAAAAGATCACTTTAGAGTTTTAAACAGACTTTATAAGGGAAGAGAGGAGGGAGAGAGGAGGGGAGGGAGGAAAGAGGGGAGAGAAGGGTGGGAGGGGGGGGAGAAGGAGAATAGGAGGAAGGAAGGAAGAAGAAGGGAAAGAAAAAAAATAAAGAAAAGGAAAAACCTATAATATATGAGTTGAATATAAGTACGCCGATGGTTGACTACCAAATTCAATCTTTATATGGTGAAAATGCTATTGGTGTATAGCTTTAGACTACGGGTCCACTATATCTCTGTTATGGAGGGGATTAAAGCTCTGAGAGAAGGTGGAGAAATGGAGTCCAAGGGAGCGGAAGGTTGGAGAATACTAATGTTACTATTCTTATTTGTTTAATAGGTTGGAGTGGGAGGTGGGGCGGGCGGGACTATGTTTGTTGGCTGCACTCGAGGGAAGAAGTGAAGTGATCCACTTGGAAAGATGTATGGAGTAGGTGTGAAGGGAAGGGGGGGGGGAGGGATAAGCAAGGGCAAACGATTGGGAAATATCTCTGAAACTAGGTCTGACAAATTGTGCATCTCCTGTACCTTATTCTTCTTACTTTGGCCTACACCTGACCATACTACATGTGTGTGGACGTTGATTAAGAAAAAATCAGGGACCCTGTTCGGGGAGGACTCTGATGGTTAGGTGGGTCTCCTGGAATGTCAAGGGGTTGCGCTCCCCAGTAAAGCGCATGATGGTTCTTCGCCATCTCAAAAAACTACACGTAGATATTGCTTTGCTTCAGGAGACCCATCTGACCTCGGAGGACTTCTTCCGTCTTAAAAAATTGTGGGTGGGGGAGGTCTTTGGGTCAAGTGCGGTGGAGAGGAAGGCGGGAGTCCTGATCTTAATCCACAGGTCATTGGCTCACTCAATTATCTCCACCTCAAGTGATGATGAGGGTAGATTGTTTCAAATGACGATCCAAATACAAAATGATATCTTCAATATTTATAATGTATATGCTCCTAACGCAAACCAGAAGCCTTTTTTCCAACAATTACAGAATAACTTACTCCAAGAAACAGGGGTTAATAAAATAGTAGGAGGAGACTTCAACACGGTAATGAGGGTAGAAGAAGATAGACGCTCCTCAACATATACGCGAAGGGGAAGTCAGGTCGGAGGAGCCCCGAGGGTAGAAAGCACTTTAGAATCCTTAACTAAAATGGTGGGCCTGTCAGACACTTGGAGACTGGCCAATCCTTTGGGTAGAGAATTCACCCACTTCTGACATCCCCATGGATCCTGGTCCAGAATAGATATGTTTTTTGGGTCCACCAAGATATTACAGAGAATGATAGACATCAAAATCGAAGACATGGTGATTTCGGACCATAGTCCATTAGTTTTAGAGATTAAAGATAATTATGAGAAAGGAACCGACTATCTATGGAGGTTTCCCGACACATTTACCAAAGAAGAAAACTTCACCAAACTACTTGGGGAATGGTGGACGCACTATACCATAGATAATTTGGACCATAGATCTGACCCGGCTCTATTCTGGGAAACTGCAAAAGCAGTTATGAGAGGACATATTATGGCATACAGCATGGGGATCAAAAAAAGGGCTAAAGAAAAATTTGTAGAAACCAGTCTGAAAGTGAGAGAGGCCTATCTACAATACAAAAACACAATGGAGATTCCTGACAAAGAGACATGGCTGCAAGCTAAAAAAGAATTTGATGAGTGGGCAGGAAAACGTGAGAATATATTTAAAAATAGACTAGAGTTAGAGCTACATAAATTTGGAGATAAGGCAGGAAGATTGCTGGCAAAACTAGCCCGAGGTAGACACACCTCTTCCCCTATTCAATCAATAAAAGACAGTCAGGGTAATACCTGGAACGACCCTAAAAATATTGTGAAAACTCTGGGCAGGTTCTATGCTTCGCTATATACAGAGAAAACAACTCCCGACCCAGAAAAACCTACCTGGCTAAGCAGGATCAATTTGCCATCTATCTCCCAGGAAGACATCCAAATGCTAAATAATCCGATTACGATTGGAGAAATTGAAGAGGCTATAAAAAGTTCAAACCCGGGCAAGGCCCCAGGACCAGATGGCTATAATGGTGCCTTTTTCAAAGCTATGAGGGAACAGATCACTCCAGTTCTCTGTGATTTATATAATGAGATATTAAGGGGATCGCCTATCCCTGACAGAATGAATCTGGCCCACATTAATTTAATCCCTAAACCAGGCAAGATACCCACCGATCTGGCTAGCTACAGACCGATTTCATTAATAAATCAGGATCTGAAATTATTATCTAAAATACTGGCTGATAGACTGGCAATGGTCTTGCCCAAAATAATATCTTCACACCAAGCAGGATTCATTAAGGGACGATCGACGACCACAAACATCCGTAAAGCAATGCTTTTGATGGATATTATGGGGAAAAAAGTCAAATTAGAGAAGGGGAACCCAGCCATGATCACCTTAGACGCTGAGAAAGCATTTGATAATGTTAGGTGGTCATGGCTGGACAGGGTTTTGGATACGATGGGCCTCACGGGACCTTTCCGGCATTATATACAGACTCTCTATGGTAATCCTAGAGCTTGCGTGAGCATTCCGGGCTTTTTGTCCGACTCCTTTACCCTCCAGAAAGGAACTAGACAGGGATGCCCTTTGTCCCCCCTTCTTTTTAATTTAGCCATAGAGCCTCTGGCACTGTATTTGGAGGGATGTAACTCCTACACAGGTTTTAAGGTGGGAAACAAAGAGGTAAAACTCTCATTGTTCGCGGACGATGTCATCTTATATGTTCAAAATCCAGAACAAGACCTTCCAAATATCCTGACAGACATAGAGATGATAGGCAAACAAACTGGATTCTCCCTAAATAAAAGCAAATGCGAAATTTTGTTTATAAATCCTGGGAACGGGACGCAGGGAAAAAAAAATCTTTGTGGCCTACCTATAAAGAAAGATAGTATTAAATATTTGGGAATACATTTGGCCAGATCACCTGGACTGACGTATAAACTTAATTTTCTACCGATCATTCAGCAGATAGAGCAAGAATTGTCAAGATGGGTAGATTGCCACTCTCTTTGATGGGACGCTGCCATTTATTAAAAATGGTTAGCTTCGCAAGATTACTTTACCCCCTTCAAACCATCCCCATGCTGTTGAGACATATTGACATAAAGAGACTTAATAAAGCTTTTTCTAAGTTTTTGTGGGGAGGAAGGAGACCCCGCCTAGCATATACAACCCTGATCCAATCCAAACAGGAGGGAGGACTCCAGCTCCCAGATGTTAGGGGTTACAATTTAGCGTGTATACTACGTAATGTCCTTGATTGGATCAGAAACACTAATAAATTCTCAGATGTATCTTTGGAGGGGGAATGGGCCAAACCCTGGGACCTAGCAGCTTTATTACACTCGCCGTTGACTTGTCTGCCCCCCACTTTGAAAAATACAGTGATATATAAAGATACCATAATTACGTGGAAAGAGTTAGGGAAAAACTCAAATTCGCATGGAGGGTCTCGAAATCACTTAACCCCTGGAGATGCCCGTCTTTCCCTTTAGGACGTGAAAACTCTTTATTTAAAACATGGAGAGATAAGGGAATTAATTCGTTGGGAGATCTCATGAATCTAGACGAAAAAAGATGGATGACCGAGTCAGAAGTCTTGACTGCCTACAATTTGCCCCAATTCCATGCTATACAATATCGTCAATTGAGATATTGTCTACTATCACATCTGCGAGACATCTCTGGGGAAGTTGAGAATTATTTGTGGTCTGAATTGATATCCATAAATGAAGTTGAGGTATCCATTACTTCATTGTATATCAAATTAAAACAGATTCTGAGGCCACAGAGAAGGAGAGGGTCTTTTAACAAATGGCGTAAACATTTCATAGACCCTGAACTTCCGCAGAAGATCCTTGAAGGGTGGGACATGGTAAGGCGGTATGTCATTAATGAGAGATGGAAAGACTCGCAATTCAGGATAATGCACGGAACCATTCAGGGTTTCAATATACCTCCCTCTAAGACCAATCAAGAGAGATGGGTTCATTGGCCAAAATGTAAGTCACCCATGACCGACCTGGAACACGGTCTGTGGTCCTGTCCAGAGTCCCAGAAATATTGGAGAGCAGTGAATGCATGGGCTAGAGGGATTTGTGGAGACACAGGAGAGTTAGATCCGGTACGCTGGCTTTTTCACTATCATCCACCCTCGAATGCTAGAGGACAACCCCATATACTATGGCATTACATTGCGTTGGTAGCAAAGAGACTCTTGCTACAGCACTGGCTCAATGACAGACCCCCGGATTTAACTCATGTGAAAATGACACTACGCCACACACTGACACTCGAATCTCTAGATACACTCCGCAACCCAAGCAAATTAGCCAAAAAATTTTTTATCAAATGGAGACGCTTTATTGAAAAAGAACTCACAGATGTGGAAATACAAACTTTCATGGTATCCTTCCGATCATCAACGTGGTATGCATTGGAAGAGTTAGAAGGCACATTGGGTAGCTTGAGATGTCAGGTATAGGAGATGCAACAACTTTTGATACACGATTAACAATAAACTAAAAGTTTTTCTATACTCATACTGATATTTGTTAACTCTTGAAAGAAAAACTTCTTGCTTAGGACTGGGGGGGGGGAGGGATTTAGGGTATATACAATGTAAAAGATGAACGTTTATACATATAATGTATTACTTATACAGCTTTCTTGTATTGATGATCTAATTGCATACTTTTCTGAATTTTTGTACAAACGTTATTATGTTTAAAACCCAATAAAAATGATGGTTCAAAAAAAATACTGGCCAAGGCTCTAGCGAACAGACTGATTCGGGTAATAGACAAGATAGTCAACGGGATCAATCTGGCTTTATGCATAACAACTCTACTGCTGTCAATGTAAGGAGGCTATTCTTAAACATGCAAATTCCAGGCAAGAGAGTGGTAGTATCTCTAGATGCACATAAAGCCTTCCTGGAATGGAATTACTTGAAGTCAGTGTTAGTTCGATTCGGGTTCAAACTAGTGTTTATTTCGCCGATAAAATTGCTATACTCTGCTCCAACAGTCAGAATTAAAGTGAATAACAAACTGTCAGACAGCTTTCTTCTAATCAGAGGTACATGTCAGATAGCAGGAGGTGAAAGGATTTATGTATGGGTGAGAGGAGAAGAAAATAACTTTATATGCGGATGATATTTTGTTATTTTTGGAGAACCCTGAGGAATGTAGTAGCACTAATTGAGGGATTTGGATGGATTTCGGGGCTACAAATAAATTGGGATAAGTCATGTGTTTTTCTTAATATGTAAATTAACACACACAGATATCTCTTGAGAATCAGCCAGCGTTTATTTTAAAACAAAATGTAGTGTTACCAATTAGAGACATGTAATGACTGAGTCTGCTTTCCTGATCTCACTGCAGAGCTGTGCCTAATTAGGCTGACTTCACATGTCGATTTTGCTGCATTTGAGTGTATCTGTATCAAAACGGATACACACGGATCCGATTTTGCCTCCCATGTATCCCTATGGACAACGGATCAGATTGGATGTGTCCCTATTGGCATCCGATTTTAGCACCATCCTTTGCTGTCCGATTTAGTCACGGAGCCAAAACCGTAGTCTCCGTGACTCCAATCAGACATCACAGATCTGTAACGGATCCGTTGCGTTCCACGTTACATAATATGGGAGTCTATGTATCTCGGATCGGTCAAAAAATCGGATCCGTAAACAGATCCGATTTGCTGTACTGCGCATACTCAGAATCAAGGTACAGCCCTATCTCTGATGACGATCCGTGGAAAACATGGATCTGTGGGCATCAGTGGCATGTGTTGGCACAGATCATGGACTCTTTTGTCCACATGGAAGTACTTCCAATAATCATGTAAATGATATTCTGTCATTAATGGTTTCAACTCTTCTGAAATTGGTTATTTTTGTTGGAGCAATCTACATCCCTATCCACAGGAACATTAAAATCCCCATATATAATCTTCTCCGCCTGGACTAATTCAGATGTTTTCTGGAGGACCTTGCGAAGGAATGAGTATTGTGCTTCATTCGAGGCATATATTACCACCAAGGTATGCAGTTCTCCATTTAATGAACATACTAATATTAAGAACCGGCCAGCCAGATCCGCATATGACTGTATGCATTAAAAAGCAACATTATTTTTAATCACTATGCAGACCCCTGCTTTTTTACTCTAATTGTTAGTAAAAAGGATATGAGGGAATTGCGGGTGATGAATCCTACTATTATCGGTCTCTAACAAATGCGTCTCCTGTAAGCCTATTACTTCTGCCCGTGACTTCCACACTTCCCGCCACAGCATTGACCTCTTTTCCGGGGAATTCAATCTTCGTACATTCAGGGACATTAGTTGAATACTCATATTGAAGTGCAGAGTCCCCGCAGTCAACACATCAGGGTGGAAACACACTGGCGAGAAAAAATGCAGTCCGATTGTCGTTCCCAAGAGTCTTACGATTGTTGTCCTTTTTTTGGTCAGTTTTGCATCCAATTGCTATGCGACTGTCCGACATTTCCTCAAATGACATCCGACAGATGTCCGACTGTAATCCGAGTGTGGTCCGTGTGCAATCTGCGCAACACCTGCGATTTTTGAATGAAATCAGCCTTACAATTGTCTACAATGTGTGTCAATTGTGAGATAAATGCTTTGTACCAATCAGGGCTCATTAGAGTATATACAGTGTTGGCCAAAAGTATTGACACCCCTGCAATTCTGTCAGATAATACTCAGTTTCTTCCTGAAAATGATTGCAATCACAAATTCTTTGGTATTATTATCTTCATTTAATTTGTCTTCAATGAAAAAACACAAAAGAGTATGAAGCAAAAAGCAAAACATTGATCATTTCACACAAAACTCCAAAAATGGGCCAGACAAAAGTATTGGCACCCTCAGCCTAATACTTGTTTGCACAACCTTTAGCCAAAATAACTGCGATCAACTGCTTCCGGTAACCATCAATGAGTTTCTTCCAATGCTCTTCTGGAATTTTAGACCATTCTTCTTTGGCAAACTGCTCCAGGTCCCTGATATTTGAAGGGTGCCTTTTCCAAACTGCCATTTTTAGATCTCTCCACAGGTGTTCCATGGGATTCAGGTCTGGACTCATTGCTGGCCACCTTAGAAGTCTCCAGTGCTTTCTCTCAAACCATTTTCTAGTGCTTTTTGAAGTGTGTTTTGGGTCATTGTCCTGCTGGAAGACCCATGACCTCTGAGGGAGACACAGCTTTCTCACACTGGGCCCTACATTATACTGCAAAATTTGTTGGTAGTCTTCAGACTTCATAATGCCATGCACACGGTCAAGCAGTCCAGTGCCAGAGGCAGCAAAGCAACCCCAAAACATCAGGGAACCTCTGCCATGTTTGACTGTAGGGACCGCGTTTTTTTCTTTGAATGCCTCCTGTAAACTCTGTGTTGATGCCTTTGCCCAAAAAGAGAGAACATTCTTCTAAAACGTTTTAGGCTTTCTCAGGTAAGTTTTGGCAAACTCCAGCCTGGCTTTTTTATGTATCGGGGTAAGAAGTGGGGTCTTCCTGGGTCTCCTACCATACAGTCCCTTTTCATTCAGACGCCGACGGATAGTACGAGTTGACACTGTTGTACCCTCGGACTGCAGGGCAGCTTGAACTTGTTTAGATGTTGGTTGAGGTTCTTTATCCACCATCCGCACAATCTTGCGTTGAAATCTTTTGTCTATTTTTCTTCTCCGTCCACATCTAGGGAGATTAGCCACAGTGCCATGGGCTTTAAACTTCTTGATGACACTGCGCATGGTAGACACAGGAAGATTCAGGTCTTTGGAGATGGACTTGTAGCTTTGAGATTGCTCATGCTTCCTCACAATTTGGTTTCTCAAGTCCTCAGACAGTTCTTTGGTCTTCTTTCTTTTCTCCATGCTCAATGTGGTACACACAAGAACACATGACAGAGGTTGAGTCAACTTTAATCCATGTCAACTGGCCGCAAGTGTGATTTAGTTATTGCCAACATTTGTAAGGTGCCACAGGTAAGTTACAGGTTGCTGTTAATTACACAAATTAGAGAAGCATCACATGATTTTTCTAACAGGGCCAATACTTTTGTCCACCCCCTTTTTATGTTTGGTGTGGAATTATATCCAATTTGGCTTTAGGACAATTCTTTTTGTGTTTTTTTTTCATTGAAGACAAATTAAATGACGATAATAATACCAAAGAATTTGTGATTGCAATCATTTTCAGGAAGAAACTGAGTATTGTCTGACAGAATTGCAGGGATGTCAATACTTTTGGCCAACACTATATCCCATGGACATATGTGTGCATTTAGCTGACCCTCCATCCCCTCAGTACGCAGTGTTGTGTACGTGTGCAGCTGACTACAGAATTTAGAATAACCTGCCCCTAAACACCATTGTGTGGGTGTTATTTAATTGGGCTCTTTCCCGGTGGTATGGTGCTCCCTACCCATTTGTGTACAATCCTTGGAGTCGGCATCCAATGTGGGTCCGTCCGCTGCTCCTGCAGCGTATCCTGCAGCGTATGTCTCGTGGCCATTTTCATAGGCTGTATGGTCATTGACGCTGTCATCCTGATAAATTTTATGCATATGTTATGCACGATGACCATACCCACATTTGACATTTCTTTGTTCTGTGGCCTGGCCTCACATAGCAGAATACCCAAATGCGCAAAGTATCACACCTGAGGAACGGCTTCTCTTCACACTTATATTGGCATTACTTTCATTTGTGTGTTAAGGGGTGTCATATCATTAGGAACTCCATACATGTGGTTTTAACCGTCCAAAACACCTTAACCATGTCATGATGTACTGATTGTGTCCCTTATGTGGTGGGTTTGTTGGAAAACTGAAGGGTCAGTCCCCTGGCCAGATGACTTTGTGACTGGACCTTAAATGTTTGGTTCCCGACAACATCATCAATATAACAGGATTAATGTTTGCTCAAACAACGGTACAGCATGCATTGTGTGACTCCTAACATAGAATGTTTAATGTTCAAATTAATCTTTGCCTCTTATCTGTTACGTGTGAAGAAACCAGAGATTTTTAGGTTTTTTTTAACACAAGTTATTCATACAACTAAAAATATATCAAAAGAAACATACAGTATTTTGGGTATATGTTACGTTTTTTGTTATGGGTACAATTGAGCATCCAGGAAAATTTGGATGGCAGCCTTGCAGGCAGCCTCAGTGGGCGCAAGTATCTCACGCAAATAGCTGCTGAGGCTGCATGCAAAGGCTCCCTCCCCATCATCACTCACAGGCCTCGCAAGATACTGCAAGGCGACCGTATCCACATTGCGCCGGAGGTTGGTGGATGAAAATGCTCCGACGCCTGGAGCGACATAATACTGGTGACGATCGGGAAGACCTGGCCATGGGCAAGGTGGCTGCAGCACTATGTCCTTGGTCCCCTGGTGGCAGGTTTTGCCCAGATGTCAATGATGGCCCCTGTGCTGGCTCCTCAGAGGAGCGAGAGTCCGACACAGCAGCACTAGATGAGGCGTGTGTTTCTTCACGGGACACCGATGGGCCCACACCCTTGCCAGCCGACTCTGCTGGTTCTTCAATGTGGGGCTCGGAAACTCAGAGGTTGAAGTGTGCCTCAAGTTGGTATCAGATCTATGTTTGAAGAAATCACAACAATCACTACACTTGTTTATAAACAAAAATACTTATCCTGCCCACAAATTGAAATAAATATACATTTGGTCTCAGGTGCATCACAGGTTCCAGGAATGATAGACGCTGGAAGTAAATGTAAACCCTCCTCCTCTGTGCGTCTGAGCCACTGGGTGGCACTTCGTTCAGCTCCCGGCGGTATTGGTCACGGCAACTGCACTACCGCTTAGCTACCATGTCCACTGCATAATTGAAAAACCCATTGTTTACCATTTGAACATACAGCACTCATTACACACTGACCCCTCTATTAACATTACAGTTGATTTGGAATTTTTGAAGAATTATATATTACCAAGGTTGATCTGGACATCACAAGAGCTGTTGTCAAAACAGGGGAAGAGTTGCCTGGTGATGTACTTCCATGAGGCATCCTTGTTCCTCCTGTCATCATTCCCTTGGTCTCCCAAAGCTTCCAAACTCTGACCTCTCCTGGACCAGGGCTATAAGCATCTCCACATTTATGTGGTAGGCTATGATGCATCCATGGGGGCTTCCTGGCAGTTGTGAGATTTGTGCCACCTTTAACCTCCTGAGTAGTCATGTGACACCTCCTTATTGTTATAAGCTTCCGAGGTTTTCAGTGGTGAAAAAAAGTATCCGAGTCGGATGATCCATGTGCGGTCCGACTGCGGTCCATGATTTTGTCGGACCCATAGACTTGCATTGGCAAGTCTCGTGCGTGAATCACATACTGTTGCAGCATGTTGCGATTGGTTTCTCGTCCGTCAGTCGGATGAGAAAAAAACGCCCGACACTCGCAAATGTGCTCTCAGACATTGATTAACATTGGTCCGACTGCAATGCAAGAAAAACTTGAATTGCTGTCGCCTGACTTTCACACCAGTGTGTCCGTACCCTCAGATTCAAAGTTAGAATTCCCCATGTCTTATGTGTCGCAACACAATTGTACATGCACACAATTTCCAGTGATATGAAATGAAGTAGAAAACCTTCATACGCACAAGTACCAAAAAAAAGAAGAAAAAGAGAGCACAAAAAAGAAAAAGAAAAAATTAGAAAACAATAGCAAAAACCAGAAAGCAGGATGCATGAAACTGGCATCATCCTGCCAAGTTCAGTCAAATAACCACAGACACCATGACTGCAAAGGGCAAGGGAGCTCTTCTTACTCCACTTTCACACTTAGCAGAGTAGTTCACAGTCCAGGGTCACAAAAAAGACAACCCCCACTGGGGGTGAAACGGACCAGTTCCAGACCTCCAATTCAGGCTTGAGACCAAACCTGTGCTATCTTTTTCCCTTGGATCAGCTGCCTAGGGACAAAGGGAATCTTCCAGCCAGTTAGGTTATCCTCCGCTTACTTGGGAGAATAGAAGACCACCATACACCCTTCATAGTATATCAACTGCTTTTACTGGGTTAAAACCCCATCTTTATCGGGTCCCATTGTCCCAAAGAGCTTTACACACATGATCATATTCTCTTTTCTTGGCCACTGTTACAGCAGACAGATCTGGGAAGACTTGGAGGTTCTGCAGCTCATCAGGCAGAGTTGGAATTTTCCTCATTATCTGCATAAATGTATTTCTAGTAGTAAAAAGGTGCAGTCTAGCCAGCATATCCCTAGGTAGATCGTGGTTCACATGTCTCGGCTTGGGAGTTTTGTGAATTCTATCAACCATCAGATCCCTAGGGGTTATTTCAGGGAGGACAGCCTGCAGAAATCCTTGCAGGAAAGCATGTAGATCCTTATCAGCAATCCCTTCTGGTATGCCCCTTATACGGATATTGTTCCTACTAGATCTGTCCTCAAGGTCATACACTTTACCACTCACATGGGCAAGCGACTCTCTAAGAGCCTCATTTTCATCTACCAGGGCATTAAATGAGGTGGAAAATTCAGCCATTTTGTTCTCCACTTGAGAGGTTTGTTCCTTTCATCTCCCTCAGCATGGAATGCATGTCTTCTTCCAGGGAGGATCTCAAGGAGGCGAGAAGGCCCTGCATATCATCTTTAGTTATTTGGCTGGTGTGCTGATGCTCTCCCGCCGTACCCGCTCCTTCCCCAGATCCTAGTGAGGAGCGCGAGGATCCCAAGGGAGACACAGGCGCCGTTTTGCCTGCAGCCCCGGCGGGCTTTCCCCTGGCGAAGAAGTCTGGTATTCTCTACGTGGATCGGCGTTTCTGAGCTCTGCCACGCATCATCATGTGCCCAGAGTGTTTAGGAAGCTGTCACCCGCTGTGTGGAGGTACAGGGTTTTCTGTAAGAGCCATTTGTGCCGCTTTAGGTCCGGGGTCTCGGAGCTCCCCTGATATGCGACCGCCGCTATGAGCTTGCGACCACCGCCATGTACTTAAAGAACTCAGTTGGTTATGAGGAAGTTGGATTTGATAAAATCAAATAAGTGGATTTGCAGTGTATCCCTGTCTACCACATCAGCGAATGTAAAGAGGCCTGCCTTAAGGCCGGTTTACACGTGTTGACATTGTTAACTATGCCGCTGCAACTTGTGACGTTGCAGCGACCTCGTAGCGATGTTGCAGCGACCTCGTAGCGATGTCGCTATGTGTGACATCCTGCAACGATCAGCTATCAGCTCGCTGATCGTTGCAGAATGGCCAGGGCCGTTTTTCAATCGTTGGTTTCCCGCTGGGCGGCCAGCATGGCGTTTGTGACAGCAGGAGAGCAACGATCAACGACCTCCTGGCCGATGCGCAGCGCCCTACAGTACACACTGGGACATGGTAACCAGGGTAAACATCAGGTAACTAAGTGCAGTGCTATGCTTAGTTACCCAATGTGTACCCTGGTTACCAGCATTGTCGCTGGTCGCTGGGGAGTCTGCATGTGTGACAGCTCACCAGCGATCATATAGCGATGTCCCAGCGATCCTGATCGTTGGTCGGATCACTGGGTCATCGCAGCATGTAACCCGGCCTTTAGTGCACAGGTGAACCATTGTCCGTTGCAAGCTATTTGGGATTAGAGGTTGATAGATGGAGGATATCATCGGGGAGTTGGCTAGCCCGTATCATTTCCCAGACTGAGATCAAACATCTCTTGTAAATTGTATAGGACCCAGCAAAGATAAAGGTAACTTAGCCTGGTGGTGAGACCACAAGAATGAATTGGGGTGCATTGGAGCCAGCCAAAGTTTTTCAATTTCCGTCCATTTGATATAGACCAGAGCAAAGCCCATGATGGTATCCTTCAAAGATGGACAGCCCAGTAGTATTTTGTGAAGTCCAGGATTGACAACACCCCCCGTAGTCTATGGGTAGAATGAATGTTTTTGAAATTTGATGGCGTTTGCTATTCCATATAAATTTCATGATGGCTGCCTGTAAGGATTTAAGTTCAATAGGAGGAACTTTGACCGGAAGGGTTTCAAAGTGTTAAATTGATTTACGTATGATGATCATTTTAACTGAGGCTATACAACCCATCAGTGAGAGGGTAAGGGGCTTCCACTTAACCAATTGGTTCTTCAATTCCCTAAGGGGAGAAGGAAAGTGGCATTTATATAGGCTATCGTATGATGAGGACAATTTAAAGGGAACCTGTCAGTTGGTTTATGCCCCCCCCAGCTATCACTGTCTGCACCTGCAGCTTTATAATACTATTCTAATCATCCCTGTCTGAGATCACAGCGAATTATTAAAGGTGGAAAAAGGTTTTAAACACTTACCGTATATACTCGTGTATAAGCCGAGTTTTTCAGCCCAAAATTTGGGCTGAAAAGTCTCCCCCTCGGCTTATACACGAGTCAATACGGTTGGTGGGGGCTGTGGAGGCTGGAGGAGGGGGGGAAGGCTGCTGTATGAGCGGCCCCGTCACGTGGGGCCGCTCATTATATATGCACTGCTTCCCCCTGTCAATCAGCGGCAGGGGGAAGCAGTGCATAACTAAATAAATGGCCCCCAAATGCTGGCACTCGCCCCCCTTGTAAGGGCCCCCCCACTGCTTATCTTACCATCCTGGTCTTCTGCTCAGCGCCGCTCCTCGGTGCTCCGTTCTTCATCCTCCCGTCCAGCTACATCCGGGATCCCCGGCCGTCGCAGGCATATGACGTCATCGTGCGACGGCCGGAGATCCCGGATGCAGCCAGCGAGGATGGAGCATGAAGAACGGAGCACCGAGGAGCGGCGCTGAGCAGAAGACCAGGATGGTAAGATAAGCAGCAGGGGGGGGGGCCCTTACAAGGAGGGGGGGTGAGTGCCAGCATTTGGGGGCTGCTGGATACCCCCTGGGGCTGCTGGATACCCCCAGGAGGCTGCTGGGTACCCCCTGGGGGCTGCTAGGTACCCCCAGGGGGCTGCTGTGTACCCCCAGGGGGCTGCTGGGTACCCCGTGGGGGCTGCTGGGTACCCCCAGGGGGCTGCTGGGTGCCCCCAGGGGCTGCTGGGTACCCCCAGGGGCTGCTGGGTACCCCCTGGGGGCCGCTGTGTACCCCTAGGGGCCGCTGTATACCCCTGGGGCCGCTGTATACCCCCTGGGGGCTGCTGTATACCCCTGGGGGGTGCTGTATAACCCCTGGGGGCTGCTGTATACCCCCAGGGCTGCTGTATATACTGCTGGGGCCTGTATACCACTGGGGCTGCTGTATATACCACTGGGGCTGCTGTATATACCACTGGGGCTGCTGTATATACTGGTGGGGTCTGTATATACCACTGGGGAGGCTGCTGTATACCACTGGGATTGCTGTATATACTACTGGGGCCTGTATATGCCACTGGGGAGGCTGCTGTATACTACCATTGGGGGGCCTGTATACCACACTGCTGGGGGCTGTATACCTGTGCTGGGGTCCACCCTCGGCTTATACACGAGTCAATAGGTTTTCCCAGGTTTTGGGGCAAAAGTAGGGGGTTGGCTTATACACGGGTCGGCTTATACACGAGTATATACGGTACATTTTCTTATGTAATTAGTGTACACCTTGGAGGAGGTAGACTGTCTAGCAGGTTAATAGCTAACTCACTATTAACTTGCATGTCTAAAGGACCTGTGTGATGTCCCAATTATGTGACCATAGTGGGCGGAGCTAAGTGAGCAAACTCACTATGTCCTATGGAGACTTACTTCCACCTATTGTAGTCACATGGTTGTGACATCACATCAGGTCTCCCAGCATGTTCTGACATTCTGTTGAAATGTTAACTATTAACCTGCCAGACAGTCTACATCCTCGAAGATGTAGACTGACTGACTTATTTACATAAGAAAATGTAAGTGTATAAAGTTTTTTATTTTACCTTTAACATCACACTATGAGCTCAGACAGGGATGATTAGAATAGTATTATAAAGCTGCAGGTGCAGACAGTGATAGCTGGGGGGGGCATAAACCAACTAACAAGTTCCCTTTAAATTGTCCTCATCATACGACAGGTACAGACAGTAATAGCTGGGGGAGCATAAATCACCTCACAGGTTCCCTTTAACCCTAGATATTTATTGGCCTCAGTCTTCCATCTAAATTTATAGTTGGCAATCAGGAGATCAAAGATGTTGGGAGGAATATTCAGCGGCAAGGCTTCCAGTTTGGAGCAGTTTATCTTGTAGTCCAAGAGGTGTCGATATTCCCTAAGTGTAGCCAGGAGTTTAGAAAGGGTTGCATTAGTGAGGGTCAGTGGGACATCATCTGCAAATAGTGAAATTTTAATTATTTTACCCCTGGATCCTGGCCCTGAGGGTTCTAGCAAATAGTTGAGCCAGTGGCTCAATGCACATTGCAAATAGAAGTGGGGATAGGGGGCACTCTGTTATGAACCGATGACTCAGGAGTAACATTCAGATTCCATAGACGTTGTTGGTAACTGTACTGACCGCAATCACTGACTACACACCGCAACTAGAAGTAGCCGTGGGATGTAACTAACCAGACCTAGACACCTCTGCACAGCCGGAGAACTAGCTGCTCCTAAAGATGGATGTAGGAAAAGCTATCTTGCCTCAGAGCAGAACCCTAAAAGAACAGCAAGCCCCCACAGATATTAACTGGGAAACAAGAGAAAGAAAAACAAACACAGGCAGAGTGAAAGGTTTAGCAAAAGAAGCCAAACTAGCTATATAGGAAAGACCGGACAGAATACTATTGCGGTCAATATAAAACACTATAAAAAAACACAAGTACCAGATAGTACAAAAATTACCCTGAGTCACTAAGACTCGGCGTCCTCTATATCTGCAGACTTCTATAAATCAAGTGCCAGCAGAATTGGAAATAACAGATAATAGGGAATGGTAAAATTTCTAGGAAGAAAACTTCCTATCTGAGAGCAGATTAACAAATATACAGACTAAATAGCAACCCCACAGCTCAGAATAAGACTAAACATAAGCAGAACCTTAAGCAAACAAATGTGTGCCACAAAATATAAAAAAAAACATCCACTTAGCTTGCAAAGAATTCCACAGAGCTGAAGAAACCAGAGAGATGTGAACTCCTCCAGGAACCAAAGACAACTGGCAAGGATTGATCCACTTCAAACCATTATATGCTCCAAGAAGCAGATAGCCAATCATCACCATCACCTGTAAAGCCCACACAGTAAGCTGCATCATCAGCACCAACCATCGGAGGGAGCTCCAATGGATTCACAACAGCACCCCTGTCTTGTGCAATTGGAGATGTGAAAGCTAGGAGACCTGTGAAATGGAAGCTTTACAGCAGCAGAAGTGTGGTTATAAAGTGCTGTTAGGGCTGTGAGGAAGGTGCCCGAGATACCAAATGCTACTACTGTCTTATATAGGAGAGATCAGTTAAGGAGGTCGAACGCCTTTTCCACACGCCTCAGGAGGCGAGTCTGTTTTTTATTTCTATTGGCCACGTCAGTTAGGTCAATCATCCTTCTGGTGTTGTCCCCCCACTGCCGGAATGATATAAAGCCCACGTGGTCCTTGTTAATAATTTTGGTCAAACAGCAGTTGAGCCTGGAGGCTAAGAGGTGCGTAGATTTCTTCAGATCTAAATTTAGTAGGGCTATTTGTCTGTAGTTGGTGCAGTCTAAGGGATCCCTAGGTGGTTTAGGAATGAGTATTAGGAGTGAATGGAATATTGTGTTTGGAATAGGCAATCCTTCAATGGATGAGTTAAAAAGAGATATCATATATGGGGATAACTCTTCTGTAAACGTTTTATAATATAGATATGTAATGCTATCTGGGCCTGGGGATTTGGCAGTAGGCAACGATTTCAATGTATCCTCTTCCGCTTCTGAGGGCTAGGGTTGGTAGTTTGAGATTAGATAGTATGAACCTTGTGACCTTTTTCATAATATTTTCATTTAGACTATAGGAACAATTTCTCAACTTTTTGTATAAACAACTCTTTAAATTTTTTTCCTAGTCGTTATCATCTTTCTTAGGATCACTACAGATGGGGAAATGGATAGTGTTTTCTTAACAATAGGGTATTTGATCGAAAATTCATTCAGGCATCAGTAACATATTCTAGTGGGCTCGTGGGATAGTTTCAGATTTAAGACCAGCAGAACATGATCTGACCAGGTTATTGAGACAACTTTTATTTTCACAAGTAGTCTAAGTATATTAGCCAAGAAAAAGTCTATTCGTGTATGTGTGTAATGGGGTGAGGGAGAGTAGAAGGAGTAAGCTGTTTCTCTGGGATTCTCAATCTTCCACATATCAAAGAGAGTGGGTTCTGACAATCTTCCTGACCTCCAGTGCCAGTTTGGCAAACTTTGCAGAAGGCGTAAAACCCCCAACTGAGTGCGTGTCAAAGTGTTCTGAAAAAAAGATGCTTAAATCCCCCCGAACAGCAAGGCCACAGGTGGTAATTTCTGGATTACAGAGAATACTCTGCAAAGGAAGCGGATCTGGGCAGAGTTAGGAGCACAAATATTCCCAAGGTGTGAGGGAAGAACAACAGCTGCCCTCTTGCGCCCCCCCTTATCGTCTGGACAATCAGAGGATTGGCCGAGGATAAGGAAGGGCCACAACTGCACTGAAAGTGCCGCTTTATTAAAGCATTCACAATAAGAGGTTCTGTATATATATCACCAGTCTAGGCCTGGAATTTATAATAACTCTTCAGTCCGTCATAAACCAACCTTCCCCAAAACACAAGCACAAAATGCTGCCACTAGTTTCTCGTTTGATATAAGCCCGGTCTGTGATCAGGATTATATCAGGGCCAGAAACCAACCCAGGTATAATATTAAACAAACACAAGGACATGAGGCTCATGGATCGAGGTAAAGGAACAACCCATAATTAAATTATGTATTTAATCACAGTAAAGGCACACTAGAGTAATAACAACATTTACAGATATTACAAACAGTTATGCAAATAAAAGGTAGTAGTTCACGACAGGTATATGCAGGCAAATGTAATTCAGTTACCAGTTTTCTTGCTGCTAGTGGCCACACCAAGGCAGTGTAGACCCACAGGGTTTCCTTGTAGGTAATCCACAACATGAAACATGACAGGTCCCCTTGAAGAATAAACGAAGAGCCAAAGGGGCTGGGCGTTCTTATTCTCTAAGCTGCCGGCCACTCTTCTGTCCATGGTCGTGCCATTCAGGGCACGAAACGGGCCGTTGTCCGGAATCCCTCCACATCCCCCTCCCTCCATTGTACTGTATGGAATTGAATGGAACCCTGAAAAGGGAATAAATTCCTAAGAAGCACCAAATGGGTGAGTGTCCTCTTTTTTTCTGGACTGTTTTATTTAACATACACTCAAGTGAACACACCCAGGTGCATAGCTGCCTCATCTAAGATGACTGATACACGGGGAAACTCCCAACACAAAATCCCAGTAGTGTCCGGTCTTTACAATTTGGTTTTCACTGATATAAATGATGTGAAGCTAGGATGCACGGTATTTTCCTAATTCAGAATAATATTCCGGCCCCACGAGGTCTGGAGAGGTCCTTTGATCATGTCACTAGACTATGCCAGAGAAGCCAGTTCCCAGCCTCTGTACACACAACCCAGGATCTCAATCCTTTTCTTTGTAGGTTGCTTTCCTTACTATAACCTTTTGTTTCCTGTCTGCCAGATGACTATTTGCTCCTGAGGAATGTTAAATGGGTGTAGGAATAGATGCACAAATACGTAGAACCATAATGGGCTTCTACATGTAGAACCATAATGGGGATTTATGATTATGGAATATTGGGATTTTGTTTGATTGATAGGTCAGGAGTTATCCCTTAAGGCCCATTTACACGGTACGAGATCGTGAACGATATCGCTCAAAGGTAACGGGTTTGCAGTCGTTCCAACGACATCGTTAGGACGTCGTTGCGTGTTACTCCGAGATACGACTACGATAAATCATTGGATCTTTGATCGCAGATTTGAGAACATGTTCTCAAATCAGACGAGCCTCGGTCAGCCAACTTGCTGCATCGCTGTGTGTGACACCACGATAACGATGTTGTTAACGACTTCTATTCAGAACAGTGAACAAGGATCGTTCGCTGGGTTGTGCGTACGATAGCTGCTCATCACATCGTTGGTGCGTCGTCCACGATATCTGTACGTGTCACATCTCACCAATGATGTTAAAAAGATGTCCTAATGACTGAGCGCCCATGAGATCGTTGGGGATATCCTAACGATATTGCAGCGTGTAACGGTACTGTCACGGGTGTGTCAGGAGGCACGGATGAGACTGTAAAGGTCACTCGCAGAAGGTCCCAGCGTTTGGCCAAGCAGTCCACATCCTAAATAAAAATGTCTCTATCGCTATAAGAGGCATTTCCCTTTTAGTTAAAGCTGGAGGTCACTAGGACCCAGCTGATTCCTTACCTTGGAGCTGCCTATATATTTCCCTTGACTCCCTGGGATCATAAGAGTGCAGATTTCTCTTCCTGTCAGGAAATTAGTGCGAAGGGGAAATCCCACCTGTAGAGGGAAATTTACTGGTCCGACAGGATTTGTATTTGGAATTTGAGGTGTCTGCGCTTCTGAAAGGTCATGGACAGGTCAAGGTATAGTTGTATTTCGATCCCCATCTCTAGGACCTAGCCTTTGACATTTTTCTTTCCTTTGTTTCAAAGTCATGAAGGCAGCAGTGATATCGAGTAAGGGTCCAGTAATGCCTTTGGGCTGCAAGGTGCTGTGTGCATGTCCAATTTAATTGGCGTAGACAAGGGTTCCCACCAGAATGTTAT
Organism: Allobates femoralis; assembly: GCA_033576535.1. Classification (NCBI taxonomy): domain Eukaryota; kingdom Metazoa; phylum Chordata; class Amphibia; order Anura; family Aromobatidae; genus Allobates; species Allobates femoralis. Next base: position 302,266,196 of record JARQOC010000005.1, on the reverse strand, counting down.
TAAACACTGTTTGTAGAATCGCTTTGGGGTGTTTCTGGTTGTTTGATTTTGAGATACCCTGGATCCTTATATTGCATATTCTGCCTCTATTGTCAATGTCCTTCAGGTGGGAGTGCAATTCCCTCACAGATTTCTGCTGTATTGGTATGAGTTGGTGAAATTCTGGGGTCTGGTAGTGTCATGGTGCACCTCCAAGGTGTCCAGCCTGCACGTTACATGTTGAAGATCCTGATGCACATAGGCTATTTCTGATCTGCAAGCATCCTTCACCTCATTTATCAGGGTTTTGAATTCTTCTTTAGAGGGTATGTGTGACAAGAGGTTCATCCACTCTGAGGCTAGCAGGGGGTGGGCCGTGGGTCAGACCCTCATAATTCAAGGAGCAGTCCATGGTCTCATGCGTCCCTTCAGCAGAGTTATAAAGAATGGAGAACCTATTGTTGTTCCTCAGGTTGATACAGGCATTAGTGCCCTTATTAGTTAGAGGAATAATGAATTTGGGGTTTTCATTGGCTGTAAGCCATAAACACTTGAAAAAGTGTTTGCACTGACTCTATATAATATATGCGTTTCACTTTATGTATTGAATGACTGAAATATATTCACTTTTTGATGATATTCTAATTTATTGAGATGCACTTGTATATAGACCTTAGAACAGGGGTCCCAAACTCGACTCGGTATGTGGGCCACACATAGAAACATTTTGAATTTGGAGGGCCGCATTCTTCGTAGGACTAAATTACATTTTTTTTATTTTTAGTAACTACCACATATAATATCATATATAATATCCTCATCCTGGTCCCCTTCTTGTAGTAATGTCCCCATCCTGTTTCCCTTCTTGTAGTAATTCACACATTCAGATCCGCATGCAGCAGTAATGGCCCCATTTTGTAGTATTGCCACCATTCTGATCCTCTTGCAGCAGTAATGGGCGGCCCAATATTGTAGTAATTCTCCCATCCTGATCTCCATGTCGCAGTAATGGCCCCATCTTGAAGTAATGCCCCCATCCTGATCCCCTTGAAGCAGTAATGTCCCTATCTTTTAGCAATGCCCCATCCTGATCCCTTTGTAGCAGTAATGTCCCCATATTGTAGTAATGACGGTTTTTTTTTAGCAAGGTTGCCTCAGACATACGCACACACATACACATTTTTCTCACCTGTCCACACACACACATTTTTTTTCTCACCTGTCCTCCATTCCTTCGACATCATCCTTCCTGCAGCCCACAGCACCGTGGACGCCTTGATGATCGAGGCCCGTTCAGCCGCCGTAGTCCAAACTTGATATGTACTCCCGCCGTGCCTTGCAGTGGCAAGTTCTCTAGCTCAGCTACAGCCTCAGTGGCAGCAGCCACATGCTAACGTCAGCTGCTGACATCTGATTGGCTGGTGGCTGCCATTGATGTAGTTGAGCCAGAGAGTATTTGTCTCTGTGCTGCGCCCAGAATACCTAGGAAGCGCGGACCGCGGCGGCCCCTGGAATGGGCCACGAACGTCAAAGCGTCCATGGTACTGCAGGCCACATAATGAAGCCCCAGGGGCCACATGTTTGCCTTAAAATATTGTTCACCTATTGTCTGTCTTTTTTTATGCAGCAGATGAATTGAAGCCTCCACCATACAGTGAGCTGACTCCAGAAGTATGTGATCCTGACTCACAGCTATTGAACATGACAGACAACTATGATGTTTCCAGCTTGAATGAAGCACCTCCACCTTATACACCCACCATAGTAATAGAAGAAATTACTGCCCCTCCATACCATCAGAGTGTTACATCATCTGACTCCCAAAACTGTGGTCCATAGCTCTGGCAAGTGTCTGCTGTTATGTGCTAAGTATTAATCAACATTTTGTATTTGATACAATGAGTTATTTTCCTGGATGGGACCAGTCATCTCTTGGTGCTGAAGTGATAACAAAGCTGTCACAGCCCTAGAAGAAATCTTTTTGTATGTAGTCTTTCTTTGATCGCTTTTACTTAATAATTTTCTATGCATACAGACAGATAATCAAAATCTGAAACCAAGGTAGCACACATCCGTCTTTCAACTAATACCGCCATTTTAAAGTGTTCGTATTGATATGGCATGTCACAAGCATATAATTGGAAATTATTTTTAAGAGGATCTGTGAAAAAGACAGAAGGGCGACAGACATGCCAACAGCCTGTGAACTTTTACTTACCCCACAGTGACAGAGAAGAACACTTGCTGTTTCTTTAAGACTGTGAAAAGTGGGTATAATGGACACTGGATGAATTTTAATCATTCCTCTAAAGTTTAAAAGAATCCAATGTATTAGTATTAACAGATGGTGGGATTCTTCACTGCAGGAAAAAACTACAATGGCCTTCACACCTTATTCAGCCTTTAAAACAATCTATGGATAGATCCTGAATTCGAGAGAGAACAATAAACAAAATATGTATTTACCCCTGTGTACAGAGTTACCTCAAGGTTGTAGCCTCTGCATTAATGTTCCTTTGGAAGCACAAAGCCAGCAACCCTTTAGAAGCTCTTCTATTGGATTTTTTTTCTTTTTTTTTATACATAGTTTGAAGTTTAAAACTGGAGCACCATTTGCACTGGAGGACAACTGGAGCAAAGCTTTTACTGAAAAGTCCAGCGAAACAAAGACGTCATCATTTTCATGTCAACCTGGTTTAGATTGGCCACTGTTGTCTGCAGTATATATTGTTTGTTGTAATGTAAAATGTTAGACTCAAGTCTTGTATGTACTTAGTAGGGAAAAATGCTGAAGAAACTTCTGCATTTATACATAAAACCAGTATCCAGCCGTTTTAAGTAATCCTTGACTGTTAAAAAATTCAGAAATAAATAAGGGGCAACTTTGTGGGAAGGCACTGAAAATGCCAGAAAGACAGATCAGACGCTACCCTTTAGGGTATGTGCCCACAGGACTTTTTTAAGCAGTCCTGAATTCAGCAAATCCTGAGGATCCTAGAGTCCTTGACAGGAGATTAGCTATGATCTTGTCTGCGTTTTTTGTGTGTTTTTACTGCGTTTTTTCCATGGACTTTAGCAAAAACGCAGGAAAATAATGAACATGTCAATTCTTTCCAATCCACACCAAAAACGCAGGTATTTGACAGTTCTTGACACTTGCAAAACCAATATGTGGGCACAGCGTTTCTGTGAAACACATTGGTTTTGCTGGCAATCAAAACCGCAGGAACAAATTAGCTTAAATTACCATAAAACCAATGGTAAACTGCATGCAGAAACCGCACCAAAAACGCAGCAAAAACGTCCTGTGGCACATACCTTAATGTGTGATGAGAAGTAAACCCAGATGGTAGCATTCAATATGCGTATTCTAGTCTGTTGAAAATATATAGTGGTTATAGTCTAGATGACCTTTTTATATGATGGTGTACAGTTAATGTTTTTTTTTTACCATTTCAGTTTTTACACATTGAGTGGTTTGAATATATTATTGCAAGTTGCTTGCAGTTTAAAGCATGACTAAACCTAAAAAATGACTGAGAAATATAAGCAGTAGATAACTTTGGCCATGCAATTTAGAAGTCTGTAAAAGGCATTTTACATAGGGTGATGATCACTTGAACGTTTATATTTACATATGATACGATTCCAATCATTGTACAGCACTGCCTAATTTCCTAAACTATTGGACATTGCCTCTACCATTGGGCACCTATATGTCTTTTTGTGTGAATTAGAATGTCTAGCATACCTAAAGAGATTTTCCTATAGTTAAAACCTATCACTTTTCTTTTTTTCTTAAGTGATAAGTGTTAAGCCCCCCATACACTTTAGATGCTGTCTGCCAAATTATATTTTGGCTGATCTTTCTGCAGGCTGCTATCTTGGCCATCTCTCCCATACACAGAAGTACTCATTCTGCTGAGTGCATAGATATCTCTGGTGGCGACTTATCCCCAGGAGAACAAAAGGATCGGTAGTCCAAAACTGGATATGCTGGATCCTTTACTCACCTAGCAATCAATTGTCCTTCACCCAAATACACATTAAACTGTAAGATTAAAGGGAACCTGACCCCTAAATAATCAGCCCCCAGTCTTTTAAGACCTGTCCCTGCACCATCATAATCGATTTCTAGCCATCCCTTTGTCTCAAAAATGGCGATTTCTAAGGTTTATAAAAGTTAATTTTGTACCTGCAAAACTGCGCATTGCGAAGTCAGCAATACACCCAAATGGGTGTATTGATGTCAGTATAGCCGGACACGATGCGATCAGCGTCATAGCGGCTATACCGCCTATCTACGGTGACGAGGAGGCTCTGTATTGTTTAGCATGTCCATCGGGGCGTGAATAATTACATTGCAGGCGGCTAGGAGAAGCCACAGGGAACGCCCTGTGTGACTTCTCAAGCACTGAGAAGCCGCAGTTCTGCAGGTGAACAAAATAGAAATCGCCATTTTTTGAGACAAAGGGATGGCTAGAAATCGATTGATGGTGCAGGGACAGGTCTTAAAAGGCTGGGGGCTGATTTTTAGGGGTCAGGTTCCCTTTAACCCTTCTTTATCTGAGGATTTGTCTAAAATTATTCTAATGTGTTTGGGGTCTTTAGACTCCAAGGGGATCCACCACTTGAACTTCTACCATCACAAGGATGGAGATTCCATGTCTCCTGTTTGAATGAATCGGTAGTAAAGCTTGTGCTCCATTTATAATTTATGCTAATGACATATATATCTGAGTGCAGCACCTGGCTAGTTCTGCCAGTTTCTTTTGTATTGAGTAGAGCCGTGCATACTTGCTGTCACATGACCACTCGTTCCTGACGCCAGCACTTTAGAAATCTGTATCTCATCTACTGCTATGAGGATTCACAAGTCTGCAGTCATATATAGTGACTCTAGACTTTTGTGCCAAACGTGGACAACCCCTTTAATCTCCTAACCATCAGATCAGTGATAAATGTTGGAGTACTGAATCTCTTTAACCAAGCAGTAGATACATTTTGTGAGCCCCAGCTATTGCGCTGAAGTGCACAGACCATGTGGATCACTTTCACAGTTTTGGGAAAACTTGAGTTGTACATCATGTCACAAATTTAGATGTACATCTTGTCATAAATTTAGATGTATATTAAAAAACAAAAAATTATATCCTGCTATGAAGGCATATGTTCCTTTCCCCTTCCATCAGTTGACACCTCTCCATTGTCCTTGTGCATTGATCTGACCAGGTTCTGACTTCTCTGGGATGCAATTCTCTTGTTTTGGTATCAATAGCTTTCAAACTATAGTTCTCGACAGTGACCCAAGAAAGCATCATCTATGAATCCAACGATTAAGTATGTAGAAAAAGCCGTCCTTTGCACTAATTTAATTGCCCTGTGCTATGTATCAGCCGTCCTTTACACTAATTTACTTGTCGTTATGTATATTGTGAACCTACAAGAAAAACTTGTGCAGACTGCATGGCCATTTGTAGTAAACTGCACATTTTGCTCTTACCTCAAGTGAAGCACTAGGACTGATCAGGGCCAATTATAAACTTGAAGACATGCAATCCCTAAGAATATAGGTGCTGCCTGATAAGAACTATGACTGTGAAATTTAGAGCTTCACAAAACTTGTTATTAGCCCTTACTAATGACTACAGTTAAGTTTTGTCCCGAAAGAGAAGTGACTGCTGACTTCTAAAATCTTGGCACATGTCAATTCACAAGCAATATAAATGTATTTGCTTATTTATCACAGTAACATTCTGTACTTTATCATATGGAGGCAAACTGTATTTGGCTTAGATATCTTATTTTGATTGTCGACTTGTAAGATTTTATAGCTCCCTTGAGATTAAAATTAACCCTTTTTTTTTAATACATATCGGTATACTGCTGATATGAGTATTCTGATAAATGCAGCAGAACATTGTTATTACCGCATGTTGCTTTTACTTTGTACAAATTTTGAAAATTATATTGAATATGATGATAGAGCACTTTATTTGAGACGTCTAATTTTTAAGTGTACTGACCCATAGCGATACTGTAGCTTTGTGTTCTACATATTGGGTCAACAATCGTAGAATAAGGTCCTGGCCTTGGACATAATGTAATTGGAAATTGAAGCTCATGTTCTAGTTGGTCTCAGAGAGATAATGTACGAATATTTAGCCTTATATTAAATCGTACCTCTCTGTGAACTGCATAGTAGATTGGTTTATCTGAAAACATTATCCCCAGCAAGCGTAACCACGTTAGTACTTAAAGTGACCCTAAACCCGGAAGCCAACCCCACATCCCCTTCATACCTATACATGCAGCTTGTGAACCTGCTGCCATCGATCCCTGTATCTTGCAAAACCGCTGGGGCATTCTTCATAATTCATACTTTTATAATGTCATTTCTGGGCGTTTCACTGAAATTTTAAAGCCGCAGCAGGCGGGCCTGTGTGCCGCTCTCCCCCTCCTTGTCTGTAATTCTGCACGCCCATGGCTGCGTGCATAAACAAGAGAGGCGGCTCGCCTCATAGTATGGGCGGTGAAGCCGATATGACGTAATACGCGTCATACCGGCTTCACCGCCCATACTATGAGGCGAGCCGCCTCTCTGTTGTTTAGCACGCCCATCGCTGCGTGCAGAATTACGGACAAGGAGGGGGAGAGCGGCACACAGGCCCGCCTGCTGCGGCTTTAAAATTTCAGTGAAACGCCCAGAAATGACATTATAAAAGTATGAATTATGAAGAATGCCCCAGCGGTTTTGCAAGATACAGGGATCGATGGCAGCAGGTTCACAAGCTGCATGTATAGGTATGAAGGGGATGTGGGGTTGGCTTCCGGGTTTAGGGTCACTTTAAACAATATATAAGGACTACAGGTGAAAAATTAGATTATCTGTGTCATATGGATGAGGTCGCATAAATCTTATACTATTTTTCTATTTTCTGAAATAACACATTTGATACTATTAATAGGATGGCCAAACGCTTAGCATTACATCATTGTCTAAGGATTAATTTGTACATGCAGCAGTTTTGTGATAAATCCGACACATTTCCACTTGGCAGATTTGTTGGAAGAAAATATTGCAATTGCCCCATTTATCTGAATGAGAATAGCAGAAATCCATGCACATACTGAAGAACTGGAACTAGATCACTACAAACGACAAGGTTCAGAGTTTCAGCTGAGAGGTTGCTGCACTTGTATAGTCCCATTCAGTAAGATAAATAGTGCCACAAAGTAGAATTAATAGAAATAGTCACATTTTAGTCCCAAGTTGAGGGTCATTTTAAGTAGAAATTAATTTGTTTTAGTAGCTAAACAATTAATAATGGAGAATTATGCGCAATTTCTTGTAGAAATTTCTTTGACAATTTGATCTATATAAATGAGGATTGCTGAAAACTGCTTGCATGCTACAGAAGCATCCTCATTCAAATTTATGACAATTATCAATTCAGAAATTTCTTCATTAAATATGCAGTGTGTGAATTTACTCAAACAATGCAACTCTTTGAAGCAAGTTTATTTATATTTAGAAAGTCTGTTTGAAGACAACACATAAAACATAAATGGCAGGGATTTCTCAAATGATGAGAGTCCATTAGATTTAAGCCAATAAATGCCTTTGTGATGCAAATTGACAATACCCCTTATGCACAGACAATTTTATTGTCTCATGATTGCACATTACTCTAATAAAGGGGGTGTTCTTAAGTTACTTTAATTAGTTCGACAACATGAAAAGCAAGTTTGCATTTGACTTGCTTTTTTATCGGCTCTCGATTCACCTGCAATGACTGCTTTTATCTATTACAGTGTACAGCTTGTTTCCATGGAGCCTAACCATCAATGGGCAATAGTTACGCTTCAGTAAAGGAGTTTACTCTCAACATCCTAGTCAGCCTTTCTGCCCATTTGTTACTTTACAACAGTCTGCAGCATACCTCCCTCCCATCTTCTGAAGAGATGTTATAAATCACCAACCCTGCAGCTTTAAGTGGTGGTCTATTAAGGACTGCCCTCTGGTCTGTCTAGAGCTTTATGTTCAAGTACCCTGTTATCGCTATACAGTGATAAAAGTGCACACACTACAGATCAAACGGCTGGGACCTGACAGTGTTATAGCAGAACTTGTGCTGAGCTAAGCATTATAGTTCTACTATTACAGTTTTACTATTCACCAGAGCTGTCACTCAAGTAGTAGTGACTGCCCTGCTAGAATCCAGGAACCAAAGAGACTGCCTTGTTTGAGTTGGTTAAAAGACAACTTGAGAATACCCTTTCAAATCACACAAAACAATTTTTAAATTGAATTAATTGGAGTCTGTCAGTCCAAATTTACACTTTAAACTAATCACACATCCTTGCAGGAGATAAGGAACAATTTTTAATTATACATTGAATTTTTCAAATCTGTTCCTTTTTCCCACAACAAAGAACTTTAATGTAATATGCGAAATGTCTTGATGTACCGTCCCACCTACTTATTTAGGTGACTGTCATTACTATGTTGATTTAAACTGGTGATTTGCCCAGTGCCAGCACTGTCTGAAGATAACCTGCATTACAGTATGTACACACTGTACTTGTGCGGGAGAGAGCACAAAAATCACTCTCTCCTCGCTGCTCACATCGCTGAGGAAAGAGTGATTGCCCAGGGTCCGCATTGTCAGTCGACAATATAAGGTGTGAAGGTAATTTTAAATTTAGGTGAAACAGTGCACCAAGCATTTAGCTATGCCAAGGAGTCTCTGAGCACCCTTATTTGCATATAACAATAAAATCATTTTGGGAGGCAAATGTAAAGCAAATTTGAAAACAAAACATTTTTGTTGTTGCTCCATCACCAACATTGCTGTCAGCTTGAAATATCAATTGGAGCTGACAGATATCCTTTAATAAGATGCCCCTTGATATAATGTTTGGGGCACTACCTGTTGTTCTATTTATTACCAGTGTTATAGGGAGTGTGTCGCTGTCAAAATACTAACTATACCACTTATACAAATATGTAGGTTACATAGCCCCTATAAAATCATACTTGGATTATTACATTTAGGCCCAGTTCACATCTAAGGCTGGGCTGCGTTTGCATGTGTATGCATTTTTACAGCTAAAAATGCATTGAAAACGCAAAACGCATGCGTTTTTGCAAACGCAGCCCTAGACACAACAGCCCACGTTTTTGGCAGCGTTTGCAAAAACGTATGGGTTTTGTGTTTTTGCAAAATGACATGCGTTTTTGCATGCGTTTGCAGTACATTTGCATTGCAGCCTATGGGTGCGTTGACGCATGCGTTTGGATGTGTTATTAGCAGTAGAAACGCATACAACTCAGCCAAAATGCAGATGTCAAAAGGCCTTAGTGATTTAGTTGGAATTAAAAAAAACAATTTATTTCATATGCAAATGAGGGTGCTTTGGCATACCCTTGGCATGACCATGAGCTCAGTGCACTGTTACCCTATCCCCCACCCCCTTTCCCACACACACACACACACACACACTTTCTCATATTTTGATTGTGAGCACTTAATATGAACTCTGCAGCTGTGCTCACATAGTATTGCTGTCTCTAATTGCTGGATCCTGTCTATAATACAGCATTGAATGGAGGCCACAGACGAGACGAGAATCAGCTATGACACTGTGTGAGCGTGGCAGCAATGTCCATGCGGCGGTGCAGACCCATTGATTCACTTAGTGTTTTGGGGGGTGGCAAATTGCCTTTAAATTAGGGTTTTCTCTAAAACACAGCAATGGTGTATACATGCATCAAATATGTAGACATTTCTTTGACTGTCAAATTCATTTGAATGGGGCTTTCAGAAACCTACCTGCAGTGCTTGCTGCGAAAATAACCCTACTTAGATAAATGAAATGGGTTTTTCAGGTTTGGGCATTAAATCTGCTATGTGTGAACATACTCTTTTGTGTCAGTATACAAGCTGGTTTGACTAAATCATATTGCCCACACTTAGGCCAGCAGGGCCTTGGAGAGAGATTCTCTTTAAAGTGACACTGTCAGGTCAATTTTCAGTATGATACTAATATTACCCTTGAATAGGACCTGTGCAGACATTTTAAAAACATGAAAAATCATTATTGTACCGTTTGTAGTTTCCATGTTATCAGCATTGTCAGACCCTTCAGTGAGCTCCTGGATTAGTCCTCTCCATTATAAGCAAACAGGAATAGTCCGGCTGCTGTATAAACTGTCATGTAATTATGCACTCCCTATCAGCAACTCTCTCCTCCCTTTGCGAACAGTGCACTGTCAGGATTCAGTAGCTTCTGTTCTGATGAGGACAAGGAGGGAGAGAGCTATTGCCGATCTGACTTATCTAGACTCCATCTGTTTCTGTAAGCAGGAATCCCTCCTGTGACAGTTTCTGTGTTGTCTTGCAGACACAGAGAGCAGAGAGGAGGATACAGCCCCACCCAGTGATCTCCTGTGCAGTGATGTGGTGTGAGTATGTTACATGCATATTCATGCTTATTGGGAGTGGACAGCAGAGAACTTAGTGAATCATTCACTGTGAGTGACAGATGGAATTAATTTCTTAATTTGAAGTTTACAGAAGATAGGGGGGAAATATAAATGAAAGAAATAAATTAATAGAGAGAGTTTAGAGACAGGAATTAGAAAATGATAGCAGTTACATATGGATTTTTGACCTGACTGTTTTCCTTTAACTGTATGTACTATGTAAGTTGAGGTTTTCTAAATTATCTGAATTGAAAGGATCATGAACAGGCAAATACCATAGGAGTGTGAGAAATGTCTGTTTTAAATGGAAGTAGGCAGCTTTCCTCTTAGTAAACAACTTTTACAGTCATAGTTACCATTATCTTAAAAAAATGTTTGTACTGGTTATATTATGCTTTGTTCACTCATTGCTGAATTCTGATATACAGTATTTTTAACTTTTTTGTGATCACTTTTTTAAGTAGTCCAGATAAATATACAACATATGTATAATAGTAATTGTTGCCTAAGCATTAGGCTTTAGAAATTGGTGTTAAAATCAGTAGTTATAAGCAGACAATTATGTTATTGATTGCATTCCATGTCTAGATTTGAATGTGTTCACATCCATATTGGATAAACTGTAAAGCACAATTTGTTTACCGCCATCATGTTTTCGCTATATTATATGTACATTATTAAGTTTAAGCCAATTTGAGAGCTCCATATACCATGGTCCGAGTATGGTCCGTGACTTCAGGACTAACACTTGGTCTCTTAACACCACACTCAACAGCCTTATATATGCTTATGAAGTGTTTCAAGTAAACGGCAATAGAAAAATTCTGAAGGAAAGCTTAAGTGGTGCCATAGACAACTTGTGCCAATCTATTTAAAGACTAACACCATCCAAAACCTAAACATGTAAAGGGTTCTTATAATCTCTGCACTGCTTAAGCACTGACACAGGAAGTGAGGCTATGGAAACTGTTGTGAGCAGCAGAACTATATGTTTTTCTAGCTCCCCTTCATTTTCTGACGTTTCAATAAAAGACTGGCAAAAAAGAAGGCAGAAGTAGGGCCTGTCACGTTTTACTTTCATGTTAGTGACTCCATTGTGGGTTTATTCTGAACTCTAAAAAAACATGATTCAACGTACCCCAATCAGAGCTATTCACTATAATGAGGAAGGTAGAGTCACTTTAGTCTATGTCTGGCCTCTTTCCGTTGGTAAGACACTAATGAGCCATGCACACAGTGAACAGATCTGTAGGACACTGTTCACAACCACCAAAAGACTGAATCACAAAAAACAATCAAAAAAACGTGCAAAAATACTCTGTTAAAAAAGATAAAAACAGTAAAAAGCAAGTGCTGCATAAAAAAGTGATAAAAAACAGGGTATTTAGTTGATACGTTTTTTTGCAAAAAATGTATACGAAGCTGCTCTATCGAACGTCAAGGTAACCTACAGATCTGTTCACTGTGTGCATGGCTCATTAGTGTCTTTCTAGTTTGTTTCTTGTTTCTGCAAGATAAGGGAGCCGCCCACCACTCCCTTTGGGTCCTGCACATGAAAGCTGTCTTCTGCAGTCAGTCCGTGTCAGACACTGGACCTGTCTGGACCCGGCTCATGTAGGTAACTATTCACATGGTCAGGTTTTTTGAACACACAGATAGGGACTGCTCTGATACGGGTTACCTTGACTTTTTTGCAAAAAACGTATCAACTAAATACCCTGTTTTTTATCACTTTTTTATGCAGCACTTGCTTTTTACTGTTTTTATCTTTCTTAACAGAGTATTTTTGCACGTTTTTCTGATTGTTTTTTGTGATTCACTCTTTCCGTTGGTGTCCATCTTTCTTAGGCTGAGTCAAAAGCATGGTCAGTGGCACATTGGAACGTGATGTGAACAAGCACCAAATGCCTCATCATTTTAGAAAAGAGAAAAAAAACTTACTCCTTTACTTCTGGAAATGGTGAAAAAATATTTGCCATTCATTTTTTCATCCCCATGTCAGGACCACAGTGACAGCTGAGATAGAATTTCATCAATGTAGAATCGATCCCCAAGTAGATCACATTGGGATGGTGGTGTTTAAACCGTGACTTCCATGTTTAGGATGGAAGTTTTTATTAAAAAATGTTGTATATGACAATGAATCCTGCCTCTGAAAGGAAACCTGTCATTAGATTCATGCTGCCTGGATCACTGTGTATACATATAGGAAAAAATTGATTCATCATTACATAATAGAATTATTTTTTGTTCCAAGGAACACTATATACTTTCACAGACTAATCCAATTGGAGTAAGATATTAAAACATAACATTTAATATGAATGAGTTAAAACCAATCTTATCTTAAAAGTGAAAAGCCCCGCTAAATCCTAAATGAATAATATAAAATAATTAAAAAGATGTAAATACTGTAAAACAAAAATGAGCGCTGGAAAGAGCATTAAGGTGCTGCAATATTTTTTAAGTGCTACAAAAAACATATATTGCACCCCAAGGCTTGATATTAATAAAGTGCTTGGTGTATATTATTATATCGAAGCGATGGGATTTAGTGTATATATTATTGCTTGGTCCTATCACTTATCATTGTTTCAATGGAGGACTACCTAAGATGCGCAGGGCTTACCTAGGTGGCCTCTTCTGTTAGAGTTACTGTATGTATTATGTATTATTCGTATGCAGAAATATATTTACAGAGGCACAGTAGCCTGCAAGCGATAGGTACAACTTGTCACTTACTGTCCTAAACCCGTATGAGTTATGTCAGCAGCATTCTTTTTTTAATACTTTTACCATGATAGGCCAAACTGTTTAAACCCTTACAAAATTGGAAATACTGCACCTGTTCTTTATATTAGTCAACTAGATCTATACTGAGCCCACTAAAGGTAATGTGCAAATGTGGGCTACAGAGTGAAAGATAACATATCTGCGGTATCAGTGCATTGCACAACTTTTTTTAACATGATTTTTGGTTGCTCCCCAGATTCATCATGGGCTGGGCAGCTTATTTACTGTCAGATTTCATATTATTGATACATCCGTTAATATAAAAATAACTTATTACCCCAGAGATATCATTTTACTTTGATCCACAGAAGGTGTTAAATGCCTCGTAACATATTCATGATCTGAGATGCTTCAGTTCTAATGATCCGTTTTCAAGAAGAGGTACCTGTGTTTTTAATAGTCGCCATTAACTTAATTCATGAGGGACTTTATGGGTTTAGGACACTAAATGACAATCTAAAGTTGTACCTATTGCTTGCAGGCTATTGTGCTTTTGAAAATATATTTCTGCATATGTATGTCCTTAATATAACTCTAACCCAAGAGACCATCTAGGCAAGACCTGCACATGTTAGGCAGTCCTCCTTTAAAACAATGATAACCGATAGGACCAAGCAATAATGTATATTCACTAAATCCCAACATTTCAATATAATGATATACACCAAGCACCTAACTAATATCAAGTCTTGAGTTCAAATATATTTTGTTTAGCACCTTAAAAATACTGCAGTGTCTTAATATTCTGCGCTCACAGTGCTTACCTCTTTTGTGATAATGTTTTATTATTCACTTAGGATTTAGCTGTGCTTTTTCTTTTTGAGATAAGAGCAGTTTTAACTCATTCATATTAAAACTTATGTTTTAATACTTTACTCCAATTGGATTAGCCTGTGAAAACATATAGAAGAGAGCTGTCAATCAACTTGAGCAATGCTAGGAGAAACCGCCACAATGTTTCAGTGTGAAACATACCTGGCTGCAATCGTGCAGCTGAGCTTTTTCATGTTGCCCGTGGCTCAGGCAGCATTAATGTAATGACAGATTGCCTTTAAGCTGGATTCACACATTTGTGTTTCACATACATGAGATTATTAAGTTTTGGTCAGGCGACCTCTCACTGATCCATGCATTATCATTCATGCTTGGGCTGTGAAACACACATGTGTGAAACTGGCCTAAGTCTGCTGTTTTTCTTCTGATATCATAGTACTTTGCTCATATATTATTTTCTATAATGTACCTAAGGCTAGAATATTTTAGAAATTTTAGTGGGGTTAAGTAAAAGTTTAACAGTCCTATTAGTCTTAACTATTTTTATTAAAGGTGTACTTCCTTTACAAAGCACACTACCATTTTTTATTGTGTACAGTATTTCTATCTAATGTACAAATGTTACGTTGTCACTTTGCATATTTCTCAATAAAATATTAAAAGTTGATACATTATGCCTCCTGGCTTTCCTATTTTCAAATTTGCAAATCGAATCTATGTACTGTAAGTAATCTTCTGTAACAAATCATCTGTTTTGTTAATTTTAAAAGGAACCTGTAAAGTCTGAGAATTCTATTAAACTGAAGATATACAGGTAATCGGAGAGTGATGACTATAAAAGTATGACCCGACAATGACTGAGAGTATCAGTGCAAATAAAAAAACATTAATACTAGGGGAGCAGTAGGAATACAATAGGGCAACAGGTAACTATTTTGACTTGATAAGTAATTTGAAACATCTTTTTTATTACTGTTGGGTTTTTAGGTTGGGCATTTTACCATCAGTTTTCCTCATCTGTTTCAGAAGCAGAAAAATTGATGTAACTAATTAGGTTGATATTGACTTTTAGGATGGCTACTTCCATTAGATGGCACTAAAGGTCAAGTCCACTTCTTCTCTGAAGAGTATATTTGCATAACTAATTAGTTTAGCAACACATTGCATTTAATTGGTGGTTGAAATGGATAGGTTATGTTAGTTCAGCTTAATTTTGTTCAGTTGCTCTTTTTACAATTTATTTTCCTGTCTGTGGGGATCCTATTTTTTGCAGGATCCCAAGGACAGGAAAGGACAGGATCGCATGTGTGCCTCCTGGTGCTATTTCTGTGTCCGGGTCCGTGATTTTCACTGACACAGAAATGGCGCTGTCACTTGTGCAATGTATATACATAAATTGCAGAAGTGAAATTAAGTAAAATATGGGTTAAAAATAAAAAAAAAATCTCCTTACCTCTCTGGCGTGTCCCGTGATGCCTCCATCTAGCTCCCTACAGCTTAAGGACCTGGCAGGGCGGAGCAACCCGATCAGCTGATTGGTCACATGACCGGCATCAGCTGAGCTGTTTATACCTGTGCCCTCCAAAACCGATCAGCAGGCAGGTCACATGACCACATCAGCTGAGCAGTTTAAATCTCCTACCCGCCGATCGGTTTTGGCGGGCCAGAGATTTAAACCGCTCAGCTGATGCTGGTCATGTGACCGATCAGCTGATCGGGTTGCTCCGCTCCACCAGGTCCTTGTCGGGAGCTAGATGGAAGCATCGTAGGACACGCAGAAGAGCTGAGGAGATTTTTTTTAATCTTTAACCCTTCTTTTACTTAATTTCACTTTCGCAATGTATGTATATATATTGCGGAAAGTGAAATTACACGGAAAAGAGCAGTTTTAGTGTACTGAGCATGCCCAGTACACTAAAATCGGGTCAAAAAAACGATCAGCTGTTTTCTAGGACCCGCGCTCCCTAGACCCCCATGTTAATGGCCATGGATGATGTCAGCTCCGATTCTGTCGATTTGGTCCGCTGTGCCCAAAATCGGAGCAGTCTCCGGTTTTGGGTACAGCAAAAAATCGGACAGAATTGGATCTGACACAAATCAGATGGCAATAAGGCCAAATCCGATTAGATCCATTGCCCATAGGGATACATGGGGGCCAAATCTGATCCGTGGCTGTCCGTTTTATAACGGACAGCAACTGATGCCAGAAAATCTCAACGTGAAAGCAGCCTTAAGATTAAGTAATTTCAGTACATGTCGACATGTAGCTCTGCTGAAATGACCATGCTAGGAAAACGTTTGTGCAGATTTCGTCTGGGTTTTTTTAATCTTCTGCTGGATCACAAAGTCTGCAGGGAGAGGATGCTTTGTTCTCGTGCTGCAGACTCTGAATGTAGCAGAGCGAGCTTTATGGGACAATCGTTGTGGATTATCATCGGAGGGTTATGTGTAGGGTTCATAAATTGCAAAATGAAGGTTGTCTGTCTGATTTATTTCAAATAAAGGATTTTTCTCTGTGATAGTTTTCAAATAAAGAATGTTTTCTGTGTCTGTGTTTTTTAACTATTTCCTCAAAGAATTGATAATGAGCAGATCTCATAGAAGGTGGCATCTCATAGCTGTCCGCTTTATCTGCGCTGAGAATTGAAAATACAGCGAAGTGCTACATCATTTTTTTGAATTATTGTATTTTTACACTACTATGACATCACGTTCATTGCCTATGGCAACCAATCACAGACTCCGGCACAATGGGTGAGGGGCACAAT
The DNA here is from genome assembly GCA_033576535.1 of Allobates femoralis. Lineage (NCBI taxonomy): Eukaryota > Metazoa > Chordata > Amphibia > Anura > Aromobatidae > Allobates > Allobates femoralis. Next base: position 302,249,393 of record JARQOC010000005.1, on the reverse strand, counting down.
AGCCAAACATAGACGCTGTCACAGAGAGTGGGCATCTGTGATTGGCTGTTGGAGCCAGTGCAGTGACCTGGAAACAGCTCATACATTCTAGCATCTATCGTGTAGGGTAGATGCTAAAATGTGTGGGCTGTTTTCAGTTTACTGCAGTGAATAATCAGGAAGTTAATGAGCGGTCCTGGAAGTACAAGTACACAAACACTGGAAGTATGAGCTGATGTTTAATCAATGTTTTTTTATTTTTACAGCCCTCCCAGCCTCCATTTCATAACTTTAAAGTCGGGTCAAGTCCAGTTAAAAAACGTCAGAATATCGGCGGGTTGACCCATCACTAGATACCAGAAACATAAGAACATATTGTGTATGACAATAATTATAGATAATTGACTTACAGGTGATATGCTCGGTAACAGTTTTTTTCATTTTCCTTATCTTTTCCATCGGTCCCAGACCATCATGATGACTTCCACTAATGACTCATTTGTAGAGCTTACAACAAAATAACATTTGACTTCTCACATTTCCAAAAATGTCCCCATCTATTCCTGACATTCACAAACTTCTCATCCTGCTAACACATCAATGTTCAGACTGCTGTTCCTGTATTAACCTTATTACTGCACCCGCTGTGCAGCATGGTAGCCGTCCCAAAATGTAATAATACCTGCCACTGCTCTCCTTACATAGTAAAATATCCTCTTTGTGCCATCTGGATGGTAGCATTACCACCAAAAAATATTAATGCCCTCCTAGAAAGTAATAATGCTCCTTTTTGCCACTTTGACAGTTACAATACTAAGTGCCCATATAATGTAATAATTTCTCTTAAGTACCCAAATAACATTTTATATTGTCTCCTTAGTGTCTATAAATTGTAATACTACCCAAAGAGTCCTCTCCCAACATTTTGATGGATACATTTGTGAGGGTTATAAGAATTCACTTTATGTGGTTATTTAAACCTAGACTGAGGAATCAAAGATTCCTGATAGAGCTGCTGCAGTACCCTCAGGTAGAGAGATTTTGCCATGTAGAATAAATAGTAGGAGAATAATAGGAGTTGTAGTCTGCGCAGCTGATGTTTAATTCAAGAAAATCCAGAGGATTCCCAGCACCCCAGACCTTCACTTAATCTGCAACTTCAGCTCTGACAACAAGTCAAAAATCCACCCTGCGACCAAAGCCTTGATTATCAAGAGGCTGAAGACCAGATCCACTGCAGAGGTGGCTGGCACCTTTAATGTGTCTGTCTCAGCTTCAAGTACAAAGAATTAATAAAAGATTTGAAGAGACTGGAGATGTGTTTGACAAGCCCAGGTCCGGCAGACCCTGCAAGACAACTGCTCAGGAGAAATGTTTGTTGGTTAGAAAATCCAAAGCAAGCCACTCTTCTACTGCACAGAGCTCCAACAGGCCTGGTCACCTCAAGTCAACTAGAACAGTTTGTAGGATTCTGGCTCAAAATGGCCTCCATGGTCGAATCAGTGCCCAGAAGCCAGCACTAAACAAAAGGCAAATAAAAAGCCATGTGGCATTTGCAAAGTCCCACAGCCTGCTAAACGCTGGAAAAGTGGCAGAAGGTGGATTTCTCTGATGAATCTTCAGTAGAATTATACCACAGCCACCGCAAATACTGCAGGAGACTTACTGGAGCCTGTATGGATCCAAAATACACCCAAAAAAGTTAAATTTGGTGATGGAAAGATCATGGTCTGGGGTTACATTCAGTATGGAGGTGTGCAAAACATTTACAAGGTGGAAGGCAATGTCAATAGCCTAAAATATCAAGAAAAATTAGCTACCTCTTACATTCCAAATCATAAAAGGGGTCAAATTCTGCAGCAGGATGGTGCTCCATCTCATACATCCATTTCTACAACAAAGTTCCTCCAGGCAAAAAAGATCAAGGTGCTCAAGGACTAGCCAGCACTGTCACCAGACATGAACATTATTGAGCATGTTTGGGGTAGGATGAAAGAGGAAGCTTGGAGAACAAAACCAAAGAATCTAGATGAAATCTGGGAGGCATGTAAGACTGCATTCTTTCCTATTCCTGATGACTTCATTAATAAATTGTATTAATCATTGTTGAACCGCATGGATGCAGTCCTTCAAGCTCATGGAAGTCACACAAAATATTAAATATGACTCTAATAGCACCACAACTTCATTCACCAATGTTATGCAACATATATTTGTATTTTAAGTTAATTATTTGTTTGAAAATCACATACTTTCTTTGGGCGACACGACTTTTGTCCTGCCAAAATTTGACCATTCTGTGTTCATTAAATGATCAATATTTCAACATTGATGCCAATTTATTTTCTTAACCTAAACCAAATTTGTGAGGGTTTCAGCTTTCAAAAGAGTAATTTATACAACCAATGGATGAATTTAATGTCAGGTTATAAGCTTTTATTTACATAACATGGATAAGGGACATAACTTTTGTTAGGGACTGTACGAATAAGGACCTCAAAGTCCACCCCACATATAAATACAATCCCAAAAGACCCCCTATATCCAGAAATGCCCTCAGAGTCTCGCCACATATAGTAACACTGACCCAAATGTCCCCCACATTACTAATGGCCCTTGAGTCTCCTCACACACTGTAATAATGGCCTCTCAGTTTCCCATACATAAATTGATAATTCCATTAATTTAGGAAAAAAGCATTCGTGCAATTATATTGGCAGACTTTCACTCCCATAAGGCAATAAAATAGGAATGTGGTGCTCACTTATAGAAGTCCAGATAAATCCAATAAGAGTAGAAAAAAATCAGTGGCACTCACCATCCTTAAAAGCAGTCCTTTATCATTTTCACATCCAAAGATCCATGCAGGAGAGGTTCAGGTTGCACGTGGCATACGAACAACAGCCATTTCGCAAGGCAAGCATGCTTCAAAAGGTCACCACCTGTCCTACAAAAACACCCCACTTTCCCGAAAATAAGACCGTGTCTTACATTAATTTTTGCTCCCAAAGATGTGCTAGGTCTTTTTTTCAGGAGATGTCTTAATATCCCCATCATCCCCTTCCAGCCCTCATCATCCCCTTGCAGCCCCATCATACCCTTGCAGCCCCCAATATCCTCATTACGGTGCCTATACACATACACACATACCATACAAACACCCATACACATCCATACACACATCCCTTTTCCCATCGGTCCACTGCTGCATATATTCCAGATGCCACTTTGAGCTCTCTCCTGCCGTATATGTACGGGAAGCCACCGGCCAAACAGAGGCCAGCAGCCACCGGACAATCAGAGGCCTGCATGTAACGTCATGATCTGACATTAGTTATTGGCCTCCAAATGGCCAGTCGCTTCCCGTACATCTACGGCAGGAGAGAGCTCAGAGCGGTGCCCAAAATACATGCAGCGGCGGTCAACTGGACAACAGTGGGGGGGGGCTTCGGTACCGGTATAATCACAGCTGTATGCCCTGCCCGGGTCTCCTGTTCATTGGGCATGCTTAAAAAAAATGTAAGGTCTTAATTTTGGGGAGAGGCCTTATATTGAGCAACCTAGCAAAACCTATACTAGATCATATTTTTTGGGCACGTCCTATTTTCAGGGAAACATGGTATGATCCCCCAACAGCCCGCTTCCCTTCTCTAAGATATTGTATTGCTCCCACTACCCACTCATGTATAGCATGATGGACCCCATAATGTAAACCACATAACCTAATATATTCTATTTTTCCATGGACCATCCTGTACTTATAAATAATACAGTCTTGGGCATTATTATTTTACCAATCTCATGAATTTTTAAAAAAAAATTTTTGTGAACCATCATTTTTTCTTTTATTGGTTTTTGAAAAAATATAACATACAAGGTTTTGTATACACCAATATCCAAAATACATTACAACTGTCGCTTGTCGTACAAAAATACTCATTGATGGAAATCAGGCATAATTGATCATCAAGATATTGTACAATCATATTATGTAGCACCATTCCATATATTGGAATATGTTATTTAACCTACTCTTAACAAACCCACCCCAACGATACCCATCCCTTAATTTTCCCATCTTGGTAGAATTATGAACGTCATCCTAGAGAAGCCACTCCATATATTTTTGCCTTATAAAATGCCAGTGTCTTCTCCACCGTCTCTCTCCACCGTCCTTATTTTAGTTTGCCCAGTGTGCCTCCCAACTCCTCTAACGCATACCACGAAGTTTTTCTAAATGGGGCCATAAATGTTGCTATTTCTATTTCCAAATTGCTTTCGATGAGACTCTCCACTTGGAAAAAAAATGTTTGGAGACCTTGGTCGGGTTTCTCAATGTTTCCATCGCTTCCCAGGAGAGAACCCTTCTCAAAGCGTTCTGCAGAGCTTCGATCCCCGGTAGAGAATTGTCCAACCAATGTCTTAAAAGTATTCGTTTGGCCACCATCGCAATAGTGTGGCAGAGAGCATGGGGAGGGCGTGGATTAGTCGTATCTTTATGGTAGTGGAATAACCACAACATGGGATTCAGTCTTCCCTTATTAACAAGTACGCCCTCCGCCAAATCCCCCACCTTCTCCCAGAACCGCCTTGTTATTCTGCTTGACCATAATCCATGCTCCAGGTCAGTCATTGAGTCACCACATTTAGGGCAGGTCCTCAATCTATTGCGATTAGCTGGAGATGGCGGTATATTAAATCCTTGAATAGCACCATGGATTATCCTATATTGAGTGTCTCTCCATCTTTCATTGGTTATGACCTTTCTCAACAGCTGTCAACCTTCTAAAATCTTCTCCTTCATATCAGTATCATTGTAATGTTTTTTCCACCTAGAGAATAATTTCTGTGGCCCTCTAGGTCTAAGAAGAGATTGCAACCTTGCATATAAAGTAGAAATGGACATGTTGTCACCCTCCCCCTGCGTCAGGTCTCTCCATATCTCACTCTCCAATTCCCCAGAGATGTCCTTCAAGTTTGTCAGTAGATGATGTTGAATTTGCTTATATTGTAAGATGTGAAAGTGTGGGAGTTTGTATTTAGTCAGTACCTCCATCCCCGTCAACCATCTCTTTTCCCCCAGGTGCATGAGATCCTTTAAGCTTCTGACTCCCGCCTCCCTCCAACTCCTGAATAACGCATTTTCTAGTCCCAAAGGAAAGGCTGGACAAGCCCATGGGTTAAGTTGCCCCGAAATCCTCCAGGACAGACCTAGTTTGATTCGTATTTTTTTCCAGGTCATAGCCGTGTCTCTCAATATCGTTGTGAGTTTGATATCTCGTGGCATACAAGACAACGGTGTATGTAACAGAGATATCAAGTCCCAAGGTTTAGCAAATTCACTTTCCAGCTCCACATCAGAAAATCTGCTTGTGCCAACTACCCAATCTAGTACGTTTCGCATAATGCAAGTAAGATTGTATCTCCTGGCATCTGGTAGGTGAAGGTTCCCCCTCTCTTTAGATTGGATCAAGGTAGCAAAAGGCGATTCTGGGCTTTTTACCTCTCCAGAGAAATTTGGAGAAGGCTGCATTTAATCTCTGAACATCAAGGTGTTTTAGTAGCAGAGGGATTGTTTGCAGCGGATATAACATTCTTGGGAAGCTCACCATTTTGATGAGGTGACCACGGCCCATCAACGACAGAGGAAGTCCCTTCCATCTCTCTAATTCCTGTTCTATTTTCACTATGATAGGGGTGAAGTTAAGTCTATATATCAATCCCGCTGATCTAGCTAAGTGGATCCACAGATATTTAATGCTATCCTGCATGTTACGAACACCACTCAAAGCCTCTATATTTCTCGATTCACAATGTTTATGAATGAAAAATATTTCACACTTATCCCTATTTAAGCGGAAGCCAGAATACGCTCCCATCCGTTCAATAGCATCCAATACAGAGGAAAGGTCACGTTTCGGGTTCCGCATGAAGAGTATTATGTCATCGGCAAAAAGGGAGAGGTTCACCTCCCTTTCTCCAATTTTCAGACCCTCAAACAAATCTTGAGTATCTAGATACCGTGCTAGCGGTTCCAAGGCCAAATTAAAGAGTAGAGGGGACAGCGGGCATCCCTGCCTCGTCCCTTTCTCTAATCTGAATGTGTCTGATAGGAAGCCAGGTGTGCTCACACATGCTTTCGGGGTACTATAAAGGGAAGACAGATATTGACGAAATGAATGCAAACAGGAGCTCGCCCTCGCCTCCAATGATCCGATCCCAGGTGTGCAGAGTGGCTGGTATCCACCAGGTCCATAAACAAATTTCAAAGAAAGTTCAGCACACCGGGTCCATATTTCTTCAAATGGATATTCCTTTATTTAGTGCTCATATATAAAATAGTAAAAGCAACATCTTGCGGGGGCAACCCGGTCAGACGCGTTTCGATAGACTTTATCAATGACAATGACTTCAAGACATATAGACAATATATACATAAACAATTAAAGGGATCCTGTCACCCCCAAAACACCTGTAAACCTATTAAAAGCTGTCCCTACAGCATAGTAACACTTTCCCTACACTCCTTTTACCTCCTAAATGCAGCAAGTGACATTGAAGAAAAACGTTATAATAGTACCTCATTAGTGATGATAATGAGTGACTATGCTATTCATAGTCACTCATCCAGGCTGCCCCTCTTCTTCATATCACGCCTGAATAGGCGTGATCTTCCTCATGGATTCAAATTGCCGCCTCCCTGCGCGCCTCCGATCTCTCCCATTGCTTGCGGGCTTCAGTGTGGGGCTGTATGACGCGATCCGCGTCATACCCAGCGCCGGGTGACGTATTTACACCGGCGCCGCGCTGTCAGCTTCAAAATGCGCACTGCGCATGCCCATGCGCATGTAGTCTATTTGGCATCTTGCACGGTGTGCAATCTGGACTACGTGGGATGTACTAGTCGTCCTCTAAAAAAGAGGATATCAGAGCATGTTACGGCTGCTGATCCTTCTACAGCCAGCAGCCGAAGGTCTCCCTCAGGTTTGTCCAGACATTTTTTGGAGAAGCATAATGGCCGGACAGATAGTCTAGTGGTTAGAGGAATTGAACATGTCTATAAGCCCACCCGTGGGGGAGACTGGGATCACAAACTTCGGAATACAGAAAGTTTGTAGATCCTACGCCTAGGAACGAGATTTCCAGCCGGTTTAAATTATAAGAGTGATCTTATGTATTTTTATTGATTCCTCTTTATTGTTTCCTCCGGGTTTTTCTCTCTAACGTGTATACATTTTATGTATGCAAAGAAATAACGAATAATGCTATATCTTCTTCGATCCTCACCATGAATTATATGCATTGTGTATTGCTTAATTGTAAATGTTCTATATGGACTGCACACCATAACAACAATTTATTGTTATAATATAAAGGCAAAAAATAATAATATTTTTTTTTTTTGCCATATCATATACTTTATTGTTATTGAATTAGTATAATGAGGATGGTGTGAATGTCTCATATCTTGAATATTTTGAACAAATTTTAGTAGCTTTTCCTTCCTTTTGGGAATTTTCTCCCTTTGAGGAATCTTCTTTTTAGGAGTTTTCCTTTGGGAGTTCTCCTTCAAGGAGTTTTCCTTTGGCATTTCTCTCTAGCCTTTCTTTGGATTGCAGGTTACAATTTATAATGGGAACACCATGCCCTAAATTACCTTGCATGATTTGAGGTTTCACATGTGTGCTCATTTGTTTCTTAATTGTTTATGTATATATTGTCTATATGTCTTGAAGTCATTGTCATTGATAAAGTCTATCGAAACGCGTCTGACCGGGTTGCCCCCGCAAGATGTTGCTTTTAATATTTTATATATGAGCACTAAATAAAGGAATATCCATTTGAAGAAATATGGACCCGGTGTGCTGAACTTTCTTTGAAATTTGTTTATTGACGAAATGGACCCACCAATCCTATAGCATTCAGGACCAGGTCCAGCCACAACCACCTTACATTGTCAAATGCTTTTTCAGCGTCCAAGGTGATCATGGCTGGATCTCCCCCTCCTCTTTCCCCCTTCCCACCACATCTAGAAGGAGCATAGCTTTTCTAACATTTGTAACAGTCGAGCGTCCTTTAACAAAACCTGCCTGATTAGGGTGTATAAGTCTGGGGAGAATGGTAGCGAGTCTATCGGCCATAATTTTAGACAACAACTTTAAATTCTGATTAACCAAAGAAATGGGTCTATAACTAGCTGGATCTGTAGGTATTTTTCCAGGTTTAGGAATCAACTTACCGTAATATAGGCCAAGTTCATTCTCTCGGGTATGGGTGCACCCTGCAGGAAAGAATTGTATACATCTCACAAGACTGGGGAGATTTCTTCTCTGAGTGATTTAAAAAAAGCCCCATTAAAGCCATCAGGACCTGGTGCTTTGCCAGCCGGTAATTGACGTATAGCTAATTCTATGTCCTCACCTGTAGTAGGCGCATTTAAGTAGAGTTTCTCGTCTTCCGTTAAACCTGGTAGTTCAATGTTTCTCAGCCATTTCTCTCTTCCTTCAGCTTCACTTCCTGACTCTTTATATAGGGATGAATAGAATTTCCCCAATACTCGATTAATATCTTTGGGCCGTGTATCTCCCCTTAGCTAAACGGACAAGAAGGCGACCAGCCTTGTCTCCAAATCTATGGAGTTCTAATTCTAACCTATTTCTATAAATATCCTCCCTCCTATTCGCCCACTTATCAAAATCTTTTTTAGCCGCAAGCCACAGTTCTTTATCTTCCTCTGTCATTGATCGCCTATAATTGGAGTAAGCACTTGTCACCGTTGAGCTGGATTTCAAATATTGTTCCTTGATCTGCCTTTTTAGTTTCGCACTAAATGCCATGATGTTGCCCCTTAAGACAGATTTTGCCGCCTCCCAAAATAGGCTCGGTGCAGTGCGATGCCCCTCACTGTTGGATGCATAATCAGCCCACCATTCCTTGAGCATAATGACAAAGTTTTCATCTCTCGTCAGTGTATCAGGAAATCTCCAGAGGTAGTCCGTACCCTTCTGATGCACATCCCTTGTTTCCAACACCACTGGGCTATGGTCCGAAACGACCATGTTCTCAATTGTAGAGTCAATGGTCCTCTGAAATAATAGTGATGAGGCATAGAACATGTCAATTCGTGACCAAGACCTGTGGGGATGCGAAAAATGGGTGAATTCCCTCTCTAGAGGATGCATTACCCGCCATATATCAGTCAAGTTACAATTCTGAAATAGGTTCTCAAGATAGCTGGTTCGGTCAACATTGGTAGACTTCCCTCCGTCCACAGCGTGGGGAGTCGAGGTGTGTCTGTCCTCATTCTCATATACCACTCTATTAAAATCCCCCCCACGGACTTCCGGTTCCGGCGCCTCCATGAACGGACGCTAGAAGGACAGCTCCGGAACCCAGGGCCGAATAAACCTTCTAAACATCATCGCAGACCGCCACAAACAGCCGCCGGAGGTTGCCAAGGATGCAAGGACTACATAGACTGAGTGCAAAAAATCAGCACAAGAATCACTCAAAAAGCACTCTGTTGTAATATAAATTCTAGTCTGCAGCAAGTGCTGTCAAAAAAAGTGTCAAAAACAGGGCTATTAGTTTGTACGTTTTTTGCAAAAAATATACGTAAGCTGCTTCACCTCGCCACGGTCGCCCTTACAGAAGCAGTCCTAACTAATATATGCATTTAAAACCTGCTTATGTGTAAAAATACCTCTATACAGGAGTCTGTCAGGACCAGGACTTCATATAATATGGGTTGCTTTTGAAGCTAGCTTATTGTGTGAACAACTCACTGGGAGGGGTGGGGAACCTCCCCCTCCTGCAGGAGCAGGAAAAGTACATTGAGCAGACAATAATGAGCTGTGCACACGATGAACGCGTCTGCGTAACCGCGTCCATTCCCACCAACTGAACTACATAGACTGAGTGCAAAAAATCAGCACAAGAATCACTCAAAAAGCACTCTGTTGTAATATAAATTCTAGTCTGCCGCAAGTGCTGTCAAAATAAGTGTCAAAAACAGGGCTTTTAGTTTGTACGTTTTTTTGCAAAAAAGGGCGACCGTGGCGAGGTGAAGCAGCTTACGTATATTTTTTGTAAAAAACGTACAAACTAAAAGCCAGTGGACTGCATTATCGCCTGATATATTGGAAACTGATATATGACCATTAGGCCCGAACTCTCGAGACATGTCTGTTGACAACTGTGAGTATACCGGTTTTCTTCTTCTTCGAGAATGCAGCCAATTATGGATCTGATCCGATAGACCGCAGGCGCATGAGGAAAAACCACTTCTACGTCAACCTTATGAGCTCACTTATGGAGGGGGGGGTGAAGTGAGTGAAGGAAGGAGGTGGGAGAGGGGAAGGAGGAAAAATATATATATATATTTTTTTTTTTTTCTCTCCTTCTTCTCATTATCTCCTCATCCAACCTGCACTGTCTTTACTTGGCACATGTGGCGGATCTTACATACGAACACAGTGACTCGCCCTGGACCCAAAGAGTTGGCAGGAGAAGCAGTAATGGAGGAAAAAAGAGAAGTGCTCAAAACGAAAAGGGGGGGAGGGTACACGGGGAGAAGAGAGTGGAAAAGAGGTTGAAGCGAAATGTTTATTGGGACGCTGCGATGTGTTTAATACAAAACTGTCTCTCTCAGGAATGTTCACAAGAAGGCAACTGTGTAATAGAGTAGCACGTGATGATAGAACTAAGATGCTGTGGGTCCATTCTCATATTTTATGGAAAATCTTCTGCTCCTTACTAAAAGTTGAAATGCAACCATGGTCAGGCGGGTGACCTGGAACGTTAAGGGGATGCGCTCCCCAGCTAAGCGCATGATGATATTGAGACATCTTAAACGATTGAAGTTAGATGTGGCACTGCTCCAGGAAACCCACCTGACCAAAGAGGATTTTTTTCGCCTAAGAAAGCTGTGGGTAGGCGAGACATATGGTTCTGGTGCAGTCAATCGGAAAGAAGGGGGTTCTAATTTTGATTCATAGATCCTTGATACATGAAGTGATGTCCTACGATGTTGACGATGACGGGAGACTAGTTCACTTGTCTTACAATTGCAGAATGACGTAATAAGTATTTACAACATTTATGCTCCCAATATGGCCCAACGGACTTTCTTCAATGACATACGACAGCGACTTTTGACGGACGGGGAACCTTCTAAGCTGATAGGGGGCGACTTCAACATGGTTTTTAATGAATTGGAAGACAGACGAGGGGCCCAAGTGCAAACCACAAAACGGAAGGGTGGAGATGGGTTACAAAGCTTCCTGGAAGAGCTGTCAGTCAACTGCGTGGTACCTGACGCTTGGCGAGCCTTACATCCCCTGGGTAGGGAATACACGCATTATTCGCATGTCCATGGCACATGGTCGCGATTAGACACATTCTTGACCTCCCCTTGCCTACTCCAAGGGGTGGTAAAATTAGTATAGAAACGATGGTTATTTCCGATCATAGCCCGGTGCTGCTGGAAATCAGTGATTCCTACCCCAAAGGAACGGATTTTCTGTGGCGATTTCCAGACGCGCTGGCACGTGAGGAAAACTTCGTGGCAATGTTGAAAGAGTGGTGGCAACATTACTCTAAAGATAACGAGATACATCGTCTAGACCCTCCTTTGTTTTGGGAGACGGGGAAGGCGGTAATGCGCGGGCACATTATGGCGCATGAAATAAAACGTAAGAAATCTGTAAAAGACCAATATGATAAGGCCAGCTCAGCAGTTAGAGAAGCGTATTGTCTCTACCAGGTAGCTAGAACGACTGCTAATAAGGACATTTGGTTAAAGGCAAAAAAGGAATTTGACGAGTGGGCGGTCAGACGTGAGGCCCTGTATAAGAAGCATTGATCTTGAACTCCTCAAGTTTGGAGACAAGGCCGGACGTCTGCTTGCCAATCTGGCGAAGGAGAGACGACCTTTGACACACATCCTCAGAATCCGTGATAAACACGGAACAATTAGAGACAATCCCAAGGATGTTGTCCAGACACTGGGAAGGTATTATGCATCGCTATATTCAGATCGGGATAGCGGGGACACTGATGACGGAGGTGCTGCTTGGCTAGACTCACTCCCCATACCAAAACTAACTGATGATAATCTACTATACCTCAACAGTCCCGTCACAGAAGACGAGGTCAAGGGAGCAATAGGACGATTGAGTACTGGCAAAGCGCTCAGCCCGGACGGATTCAACGGGACCTACTTTAAGACCTTGAAAGACCAAGTCGCCCCAATACTGACTGACCTATATAACGGATTCCTACGAGGAACCCAAATACCAGAGGCCATGAACATGGCTTATATTAAATTAATCCCCAAATCAGGAAAAGATGCCCTGGACCCCGTGGGATATCGGCCAATATCTTTAATCAACTAAGACCTGAAATTAATGTCAAAAATAATGGCTGACCGTTTGGCCTCAATTTTACCAAACATAATCCCCTCTCACCAGGCGGGCTTTATAAAGGGGAGATCCACTACTACGAACATACGTAAGGCAATGCTTATAATGGATGTAGTGAGGGGGAAAGAGGGGAATGAGATAGGTTATCCAGCCATGGTCACACTAGATGCCGAAAAAGCATTTGACAATGTACGGTGGCCATGGCTGGATAGAGTCTTTGACTCTTACAATCTAAACGGTAACTTTAGGACATACCTTGGGGCCCTATATAGTACTCCAAAAGCAAAGGTGAGCATACCAGGATTCCTTTCTGATGCCATTAGGCTGAGCAAGGGGACTAGGCAAGGATGCCCACTCTCGCCCTTACTATTTAATATGGCAATAGAACCCCTGGCGCTGTATTTAGAACACCATAAGGTGTTTCGTGGCATCATGGTGGGGTCGAAAGAGGTACGCCTGGCGATGTTTGCTGATGATGTCATCCTTTTCTTGAATGACCCGGACAAAGATCTCAAGAAAGTCCTTACAGAGATAGAAAGATTAGGCAGATACTCGGGCTTCACGCTGAACAAAAACAAATGTGAAGTCATGTTTCTACAAAAAACGCCTCCTCTAACAGCAGGAAACCAATATGAAAACATCCCGATAGCAAAAGATAAGATCCGTTACTTAGGAATTCTGCTGGCCAAATCACCTGCCCAGGTATATAAATACAACTTTGCTCCCATAATTGAAAAGATTGAAAAGAATTGCTGAGGTGGAAAGACCTACCCTTGTCTTTATCGGGTCGGGCGCACTTGATTAAAATGGTCAGTTTCCCGAGACTCCTATATCCGCTCCAAACTATCCCCTTACTGTTGAAACACACAGATGTCGCCCGGCTCAACAAAGCATTCTCCAAATTCTTGTGGAGAAGGGGGAGAGTGAGGATAGCGGTGCAGACACTTCTGCAGACGAAAGACTCGGGTGGACTGGGTTTGCCGGACATAAGGGGCTATAACCTGGCCTGTATGGCCCGACATGTAGCGGACTGGCTGCATCACACTGACAGGTACTCTGACGTCACGCTGGAGGGAGAGTTGGCCAGACCGTGGGGGTTGCCGCCCTCCTTCACTCCCCACTTTCTGATATACCGAAACAGATCAAAAATACGATGGTCTGCAGAGACACCATTGCCGCATGGAAAGCCATTAGGAAAAAAATGAGACTCTCATGGAAAGTCTCTACGCACTTGTGTCCATGGAACCACCCTGGTTCAAAATAGGCCGTGAAAACAAACTCTTTGGGGAGTGGGGGGAGAGGGGAGTCGGCACCATGAAAGACCTCATGAATCTAAGTGAGGGGAGGTGGATGACAGGTCCGGAGATAATGCAAAAATACGGATTTTCAAATAATTACTTACTGCAATATTATCGGATACGACATCATCTAATGGACAGTCTGCTAGATATTAGGGGAGAGATAAGTAATACTCTCTGGAAAAACACGATTGACTCGAACCCGTCCAACATTAACATCTCATTTCTTTATGCTGGGCTACAAAAGGTGCTGCGACCGACTGCCCCAGACAAACTGTTCCGAAGATGGAAAAAACACTTCCCAGACCAAGACCTGGTATCAAAATTACTAGAGGGATGGAAAATGGCAAGGCGACAATTTGGGAACGAGAGATGGAGAGACACTCAATATAGGGTGATGCATGGGATCATTCAGGGCTTTAATATCCCACCGAAACAGGGGGACCGCAGAAATGGCTGGCTTGTTCCAAATGCAAGACCCCGATGACAGATGTAGAACATGGACTGTGGTCGTGCCCAATAACTCATTGGTTCTGGAGGGGATAGAGACACTGACATCAAACATGTCTAGGTATAGAATTGGACTGTCCCCGTTACTATGGTTGTTTCACTACGTTGACACGACTGACCAAGCCCCAGTTCCCTTGACACTGTTTCATACCGTAGCTATATTAGCCAAACGCCTTATACTACAGTGTTGGCTGGACGTGTCGCTGCCAGACGCAAAAGCAATTGTGTCTGTGCTGACAAACGTGGTGTTAATGGAGAGAGCAGATGTCCTAAGGTCACCATCAACATTGACCACAAAATTCTTCCAAAAATGGCACCCCTTCGTTGAGACGGCGATGACAGATCATGACATCAAGGTTTTTATGATGCCCTTTAAAAACATGACATGGTATGCCAGGGCGGAGTTGGAAGGTTCCTTGGGAAAACTTCGTCTAGACACAACACCATGAGAGATACACACACAGATGCGCCTGATAAATGTAAAAGTATATCTAGATATCCAAAGAGTTTATAAGAGATCTTTGACCAACCGAAACTAAATAGAGTTGTCGCAGGGGGGGGGTGTATATGTGGTGGGGAAAGAATTGGAAAAATGTTTGGTTCATTACAGCATGGTTCATGGTTGTGATAGAAATATGCCATTGTTATATGAATACGCCATGTTAATTTTCAAAAAGTTTTTTCTGTGTAATGTTAACCTTTCTGACCTACCTGTACATAGCAATGTAGAAAATCCAGTAATAATGTTGATTTAAAAAAAAAAAAAATCCCCCCCCACCACTTGAAGATCAAGCTGGTCAGTTAGTAAACGACTCTGAAGGGACTGAAAGAATTAATTCTGTGCTGTATTAGGGGCATAAATATTGTATACGCTAAAGGTATCCTCTTCTATCTGCATATTGAGATGAATCAATCTACCCTCCGAGTCCGCTTCCATCGAAAGGATAAAATGCGCTAGAGTCCTTCGCACCAGTATTAGGACTCCCGCCTTCCTCCCTACTGCCCCTGAACCATAGACCTCTCCTACCCAAAATTTTTTGAGGCGTAAGAAGTCGTCAGAGGCCAGATGGGTCTCTCCTGGAGTATCGCCACATCAGTGTGGAGTCTATTAAGTTGACGTAGTACCATCATGCGCTTTGAGGGAGAGCGCAGACCCTTCACGTTCCAGAAGACCCACCTAACCATATCCAACCCCGTGCATATGCGTAAAAATACAAATAAAGTAACCTCTCAATAGACATCGCGAGTATGCAAAGGCATTGTACATCTCTATGTCAACAAATGGGTCTGTAAGGACATTCCTGTGGAAAATGACATTAAAAAGGTACATATGGAGCATTCCCAGGACAATTTTTTCTAGTCTGAGTGAACCTCCCCTCCTCTTCCCTAACATTCCCAACAGCCGCGTTTGATCGCTCCTCTTTTTTCCTCCATGGCTGAAATCTCTCCCAGATTAGGCTGCCGGCCATCCGCCTTTTACATACATATAAAACATCAATTATCGCATCGTCCCAGACCCCCTTATATCATTAACTTATAACGTATAACAGTCAGTATTTCCTCCTGAGACAACGGTGTCTCACAAACCAATCTGGAAGTTCGGTAGTCATATTCAGACAAAACTTTTCTTTTGTCCCCCCAATCAAAACCCGCCTCCCAACCTAACTATCCACTCCCATTAGTTTTCCTCCTCTTCTTATAACACTGCTTTCTCCTATCCCAGTAAGGATATCAGGCTAAATGTAAATAAATTTAAGGGGAAAAGTGCATTACTCAGCCCACTTTTTTCTTGTTCCACTTGGTCGCCGGTTGAAGATGCTGATGAGGTGTTGTTAACTTTCGAAAGTTCTCGTCTTGTAAATCGTCAGATCTTAGTCTATAGTGTCCTCCTCCAAGGAAGTTGTTATGGTTTTAGGACTATTCGTTGGAGAACTTCTATTGTCAGATCAAGTGGGGGATTTTTCTCCTTCCCTCACCCTCAACATGGCCTCTTCCTTTTCAATAAAGGACATCATTGTACCTTCCCTTGATCAGAATCTCAGGGTGGCAGGATAAGCCAGTTGAAAGCGAATATTACGTTTGTGAAGTATAGTGCAAACCTCACTGAATGCGCGGCGTCTGTTAGTCACTTCAATGGAGTAGTCTGCAAACACCAATACTTTATGCCCCCTAATGGAGAGGGGTATCTTTTTGGCTTTATAGGCTCTTAATATTTCCTCCTTATCTCTATGATTGAGATATCTCGCTATGGATTGACGCGGCTTGTTTGTCGCTTTGTCGCTCCTGGTTTTAGAGTTTTCAGCCCCACGGGGAGGGGGATCTCTAGAGGGGCCAATCCTGTGTGTACACTCAGTGGGACATCTGTGCAGTAAGCCTAAGGTTTTCGGGAGGTCCACCTCAAAAATATCAATTAACTGGGCAGGGGGGATAGTCTCTGGGAGGCCTATTATCTTCAGATTGTTCCTCCGCTCCCTGTTCTCCATATCATCCATTTTACTGAATGCATAAGCTGAATGCTGCTGTAGAGACTGTAATTGCTGCTCCAGCTCCTCCACCCTCCCTTCTGCAGCTGCAATTCTGGTCTCAGCCTCCTGCAACTGCACATCATGCTGGCACAGTTTGTTGTTAAATTCCTGTGTTGTGGCTTCTACCAGCTCCGCTACTGCAGCTTTAAAGTCTGATGCCAGATGTATTACCATCTCCTTAGCCAGGAGCTTATAATCCACATGTATTAGTCCCCCTGGTTGCACCTCCATTCTGCTGCTATCTCCCCCTCCCACAGCTCCCTCCATTGCAGGCTTTCCCCTCTCTGGTACCTGCTGGGGCAGTATGTGTTCAGCGTCACTTTCCGACGCCTGGTTGTCCCTCTGCTCCACCATTCTCCCTGATCCCTCCGGAGCAGGCATCTCTCTCCTGGCCTCCTTTACGCCGGGCCGGTTCCCGCCATCCTCCCTGGCCGCTATGTGGAGCGCGGCGTTCGCCTCCTACTCTCCCGACTTGGAGAAATAGCGGTCGATGGTGGACATTACCTCCCCGCTCTCTCCTGAGGGATGCCGAGCCGTCGGGTGATCCTGGGGCTGGGGATGGAGGCGGATTGCGCTGGCGGCTCCCGGAGCTTCCCTAGGTACGTCCAGCCATGGAGGCGCCGGAAGCAGAAGTGAATTTTTTTTTTAATTTTAATTCACAATGACAACATTGTTTCAAAGATAAAAATTTAATAATATGCAGTTTGACAGTTAAAAGTTACATCCCATAACACCATTAACGGTTAGTGTGAATCTTTAAGTCATTGTGGTCATCAGCATGACAAGAAATGTATACAAGTTGCACAGTTTGTATTCCCTCAGCAGGTGCTGGCTGATGGGAGCACTCACAGGAACACAACTTTAGATTGGAACAGTCACATAGACTGGTGCAAGGGCTTGATCTGAATTTTGACAAGTATATAAGTGGACTGATTAAAGCATTGAACACATTCATCAGCCTGGCAGTTTCAGTGGACACATTGATACTGTTTGCCCATGTGCATTCACTATGACAAACTATGGATGTTAAATATACAAAGCAGATAATTAAGACAGCATAGCTAGATGATAGACACAAGATAAGAAATGATGATGTATAAGTAATGTCCAGTATGACAGCTCTTCCCATATCACAAGGCAAATGGGTTTTCTGACAAAGTAAATATATCACTATTTTAACATAACATGGAACCAATGCAACAGTTGGAATGAGGATATTGGGAAAGAGGAACAGTATAAAAGACCGTACTGTTGTAATATTTAGTACATCATCGACATGCATGGAGCCACACACATGCTTAGACCTTCCATAAACTTTAAAAGTAGTGTAGGCATAGCTTAGGGAAGCAATGACAAAACTTAGTGCCCATGATGCCATGACTACCATTTTACCAAACTTTACATTTTTATAGTGAATTGATATGAGAGGAAAATATATAGTAACCATACGGTCAACACAGATAATGCAGATAAATAAGACACTTCCAAAATGCCCAAGGGCATTTGTGAAGTTCATGACAGAGCAGGCATATTTCCCTAGGTGCCAATCATATTTTTGGTTCAGATACATTCCCCATACTGGACAAGACAGGAGAAATATAATGTGTGCAACAGCAACATTCACCA
Source organism: Allobates femoralis (assembly GCA_033576535.1). NCBI lineage: Eukaryota > Metazoa > Chordata > Amphibia > Anura > Aromobatidae > Allobates > Allobates femoralis. Next base: position 302,231,033 of record JARQOC010000005.1, on the reverse strand, counting down.
GATACAGGTGAGAGGTGGACCAATTTTGAGTGCTCCGAGCTGTCCTGACAATTTTTATAATATTTACAGCAATGGCAGTAAAAGTCAAAATATAATACAGATCCGAGAATATTTGAGCAACCACAGCATTAATAGGTTCACAGTCTCCATCCGTGATTTGTGGAGTTCTAAACACTTTTATGTGGCTTGTACAGTTATCGTTTGTTGAGTTGTCTTCTCTTTCAGATGAAGTCATTATGAAATCATATCCACTGCTGTATACACGAAAACATTTTTTCTTGTGTCATTTATTTAGCTCTGAAAAAAAGGAAAACTACTAGATTATCTTTGTTTTTACCTAAGTATTGTATATACATTATAGTAACAAAAATATGTTTGCAGAATATATCCTGAGGTCCATATCACCATCATAAAAAGCATCATGTAATACAAAACTATGGGTATGTCTACACAGTCCCTGGTATCCACACTTATTTTTTTTTTACAGAAGACATTTCAGAAAAACAAAGGTGGTGGTTGTATTCCTGAAGCACAATCCCTGGCAAAAATTATGGAATCACCTGGCTTGGAGGATGTCCATTCAGTTGTTTAATTTTGTAGAAAAAAAGCAGATCACAGACATGGCACAAAACTAAAGTCATTTCAAATGGCGACTCTCTGCCTTGGAGAAACACTAAAAGAAATCTTGATTAGCCAGTAGCGGTTACTTTTGTAGACCAAACAGGGGGAAAATTATGGAATCACTCAATTCTGAGGAAAATATTATGGAATCATGACAAACAAACAAAACAACACTCAAATACATTACTAGTATTTTGTTGCACCACCTCTGGCTTTTATAACAGTTTGCAGTCTATGAGGCATGGACAAACAGTACTCATCATCAATCTGGCTCCAACTTTCTCTGATTGCTGTTGCCAGATCAGCTTTGCAGGTTGGAGCCTTGTCATGGACCATTTTCTTCGCAACTTCCACCAAAAATGTTCAATTTGATTGAGATCCGGACTATATGCAGGCCATGACATTGACCTTATGTGTCTTCTTTCAAGGAATGTTTTCACAGTTTTTGCTCTATGGCAGGATGCATTATCATCTTGATAAATGATTTCATCATCCCCAAACATCCTTTCAATTGGTGGAATAAGATAACTGTCCAAAATATAAATGCAGACTTGGGCATTTATTGAAGATGTAATGACAGCCATCTCCCCAGTGCCTTTACCTGACATGCAGCCCCATATCATCAATGACTGTGGAAATGTGCATGTTCTGTTCAGGCAGTCATGTTTATAAATCTCATTGGAACGACACCAAACAAAAGTTCCAGCATCATCACCTTGCCCAATGCAGATTCACAATTCATCACTGAATATGACTTTCATCCAGTCATCTACAGTCCACTATTGCTTTTCCTTAGCCCATTGTAACTATGTTTTTTTTCTGTTTAGGTGTTAATGATGGCTTATGTTTAGCTTTTCTGTATGTTAATCCCATTTCCCTTAGGCGGTTTCTTACAGTTCGGTCACAGACATTGACTCCAATTTCCTCCCATTCGTTCCTCATTTGTTTTGTTGTGCATTTCCTGTTTTGGAGTCATATTGATTTCAGTTTCCGGTCTTGACGTTTTGAGGTCTTCCTCGGTCTACCAGTATGTTTCCCTTTAACAACCTTCCCATGTTGTTTGTATTTGGACCAGATTTTAGACACAGCTGACTGTGAACAACCAACATCTTTTGCAACATTGCGTGTTGATTTACCCTCTTTTAAGAGTTTGATAATCCTCTCCTTTGTTTCAATTGACATCTCTCATGTTGGAGCCATGATTCATGTCAGTCCACTTGATGCAACAGCTCTCCAAGGTGTGATCACTCCTTTTTAGATGCAGACTAACTAGCAAATCTTATTTGATGCAGGTGTTCGTTTTGGAATGAAAATTTACAGGGTGATTCCATAATTTTTTCCTCAGAATTGAGTGATTCCATAATTTTTCCCCCTGCTTGGTCTACAAAAGTAACCGTTACTGGCTAGCACATTTTTTTTTTCAAGATTTATGTTAGTGTTTCTTCAAGACAGAGAATTGCCATTTGAAATGACTTTAGTTTTGTGCCATGTGTGTGATCTGCTTTTTTTCTACAAAAGTAAACAACTGAATGGACATGCTCCGAGCCAGGAGATTCCATAATTTTTGCCAGGAGTTGCATATCTAAAATAGTGACAGCTTCTAAGCAAAAGCTGCCAGGAGAATGGCCCTGTCACTTCTTTTAGTCACTTTGTGGAAATGGCAGTGACAGAAGATAGAACAAATGGACAGAATGTTGTTTAGTTCATCCTTTTGGACATTTTCTAGCAATTTTTTTATTTTAGGCGGTTCTGGTAGGATCTGCTTAAAAAAGGTGTTGTGTACACACACTATGAGTGGTGCTAACACTGATTGCAAGTTCCAGGTGAGTTTCCCTTTATAGTGGTTTCCCAGGATTTGCAAAAATGTAAATGGATTAACTCCAATAGTCATTGCTGGTCTCTGCTTACTCCCTGCAATAAATCGTTCACTGACTGCAGTGATGAATGGGGACCACTTAAGCAGCAGCAAACTATATATGAGTCTAGCTCTTTCAAAGACAAATTTAGCAATACTTTTCATGGCCAGTCTGTTCCTCAATTACTGAAAAATAAGCATTTTATGCTGTATCAAATGGGGGTATAGATCTGAAGTCTCGATCACTCCAGCTTTATTCCCCACTGAGTGCTGCCTCCTCCTGCTTGATTGTTAGCTCCTTTGCCTGAAGTCACACAGCCTAAGGGTGGAAACACACTGGCGTGAAAAAAAAAGGTCAGTTCCTCTTCCAGGAGAGTTGGACGAGTGACATCCGTTTTTTGCTCCGTTTTGCATCCAATTGCTATGCAAGTATCCGACATTTTTCTCAGATCACATCCGAGTGATGTCCGTGTGCAATCCGTTTTTTTTTTTCAGCAGCTATTTACTGTATAATCATTTACAAGAACATTACAGTGTTCTCAGCTACAGAATGATAATGTATTTGTGACAAAAATTATGCCTCTTGGATGGCCCGTGTGCTATCAGTGTGCTGTCCATGATTTTGTCAGACTCATAGACTTGTATTGGCGAGTCTCGCGCGTGAATCGCATACTGTCGCAACATGTTGTGACTTTTTTCGCATCCAGAATCTGGATAAGAAAAAAGCATCCGACACACGCCAGTGTGCTCTCAGACATTGAATAACATTGGTCTGAATGCAATGCGATAAAATCACACATTCCACTTGTCCGAGTTTCACGCCAGTGTGTCTGTGACCTAACAGACTGCGTCTGTCAAGCAGTAGGAGGCGGTGTTGAGCACGGAATAGAGCTGGAGTGATCGAGGCTTCAGGTCTACAATAGTTCTTCAGCTTCATTTGCATATCAATTTCAACACTGATTTCTCAGTAATGTCACTGTAGGTAACAGTAAAGTCACAGGTAGGAGGCGGCACAGAGAGACAGGAGGCGGCACAGAAAGATAGGGGCAGGGAGGACCCCCGGGAACAGTGAGGACTCCATAATCAGTAAGTCCCTCCAGGCTCCTTATCTCTACACTTTCTAAAGTGTTTTGTACAGGTTACGGGGGAAGTAGAAACATGGGAGACCCCTTCCCTGAATGCAGCAGACATGCTGCATTCAGTGGTGCTTTCAGTTTGGAAACACCAGGGGTTGACAGGTCCTCTTTAAAATGTATTCATTTTTACTGGCATACTTACATGAGTGTTGTCATTTGGTTAAATATTCCTTTGCAGATCCAGTCGTAACTTGCAAAACGGTATCTGCTTCAAAACAGAAAAATCATCAATATCTGTGCAATAAAAGTTTTAATAAACTTATAATCAGTCTCTACGTTATAAATCTGCATTCCTGTATCCCTGTGCCACTCTGCCCTGTACATCTTATTTATTTTACTTACTCATGTATCTCTTGAGATGAGTAGATCAGTTCTCTCTGGCCAGAAACTGAGTGAATTTCCCCACCTTCCGGGTTCCTTGGTGCAGTATTTGAGTCACCAGCCTGGTGTGACATCATCTGTGTGCAGGGCGTCACACAGGTTATGATATACCAACACAGCAAGATATAAAAGAAGCCCAGGATAACGGAAGGTCAGGAAATTTACACTGCTCTTATGTACAACCAGAAAGCACTGCTCTGGTCCATGTGCCGGGGGTTGCACAAAGTGATCCGTTCATTTCTAATATATAATATACAGTTGAAACCAGAAGTTTTCATACACTATATAAAGACACATAAGTGTGTTTTTCTCACTATCTGACATGAAATCAGAATAAACCTTTACTGTTTTAGGTCAATTAGGATTACCATAATTATTTATTTGTGCCAAATGCCAGAATAATGAGAGAGTGAATGTTTTAAGGCATTTTTCTTTACTTTCTGCAGACACAAGTTTACATTCTCTAAAATTAATGCGCCTTTAAAAAATTTGGGACAACCCATATGAATGACATCATGTGTTTGCAAGCTTGTGATAGATTTATTGGCAACATCTGAATTAATTAGAGACACACCTGTGGGTGTATTTTTTAATACACACCTGAAACACACTGCTTCTTTGTGTAGTAACATGGGAAAGTCTAAAGAAATCAGCCAAGATATCAGGAATAGAATTGTGGACTTGACAAGTCTTGTTCATCTTTGGGTGTAAATTCCAGATACCTTAAGGTGCCTTGTTCATCTGTACAAACAATTATTCACAAGTACAAACAAGGTAGGAATTTCCAGCCATCATAAGCGCTCAGGAAGGAGACGGGTTCTGTGGGCCAGAGATGAACGTGCTTTGATCCAACATGTGCATATGAATCTAAGAACAAAAGCAAAATACCTTGTGAAGATAATGGCGGAACCTGGTAAAACTGTGCCATTATTCACAGTGAAACAAGTACTGTATCAACAAGGGCTGAAAGGCCCCCCATCTACCAGAAAGAAGCCATTACTCCAAATGAACAAAAAAGCCAGATTAATTTTTGCAAATGCACACAGGAACAAAGTCTTACATTTTTGGAGACCTGTGGTTTGACAAATATAAAATTGAACTGTTTGGTCATAATGACCATTGTTACATTTTTTACTGTATTGTATTGTATTTTCTGATAACTGTTTCTTATGATAGTTAAATATGATCCCCTGTATTGTAAAGCACTGCGGAATATGTTGGCGCTATATAAATAAAGATGATTATTATTATTATTACTAGATGGTGGCATCGGGTATTCTAGAATATATATGTAGTTTATTTATGAAGATTTAAGAATAATGCAATGAGTAAGGTACCGTCACACTTGGCGACGCTATAGCAATCCTGACAACGATACGACCTTGCAGGGATCGCTGGAGCGTCACTATGTGGTCGCTGGTGAGATGTCAAACAGTCAGATCTCACCAGCGATGCAGCAACGATATGTCGGTGTCACACGCTTAGTTGGCATTGATATTGCTGGATGCTGCTGTGTATGTTTGTCTTTAAGAGTGCATAGTTGATAGTTGTGAAGGTCCTGGCCTCCTGTGTTGTGCTCCAGCATTCACTATTAGGTTCAACTGCTGGTTGAGGGGTTAATGTGTGACTCACCTAAACTCCCCTCTCCCTAGCCTTTAGGTAGCCTCTCCTTCCACCAGGTGGTGTTGCTGATAGAGTTTCACTCTATGCCTGGAAGCCATGCTGACCTGTGTGTTTGTGTAGCTGATGTCCTTTCTGTTGGAGTTGCTGTATCCCAGTTCTGTGGAGGGAGACGAGGGGGGAATAGTGCAGGGCTGGTGGAGGCCCGAACCTTCTCACCTTTAGAAACACCTTCGGGATCAGGGCCATTCAGGGTTCCTAGACTAGGGTCAGACTAGTCTTCCCTGATCACCCTGCCATAACTGCCGTTCCCTCTTCAGCATTCTTGCTACACCATGACAGTCGGTCGTTGGGACCCTGTCATTCTAGGTCATAGTATTGAGGTCGTTGATTGTTGTCCTGCGCAGCTTGGTGGGGGATTTGAATCCCGGCCGCCATATCGGAATACCCATAACTTGGGAATTCCAATATGGCGGTCAGGGTACTTCCGCTGTGTCGCCAATGACTTCCGTGCAGCAGGAGATGACCCGCGGCTACCGTCAGGAGATCAGCAGCTACACTGCTGATCTCCCGACAGTATCTGTGGCGTGCATGGTTTAAATCTTGCGCCAATTGGCGGCCAAACTGCGCCAGTCGCTGATTGGTTGCGGGCGGCTGGCGCAACCAATCAGCGACACAGAATTTCCATTACAGACATAATTAGACAATTATATAGTAGATTACATTTGAAGGAAAAGAGAGAAGCTTGGAAGCCTAAGAACACCATCCCAACTGTGAAACACAAGGGTGGCAGCAACATGTTGTGGGGTTGTTTTGCTGCATGAGGGACTGGTGCCCTTCACAAGATAGATGGCATCATGAGGAATAAAGATTATGTGGCAATACTGAAGCAACATCTCAAGACATCAGCCAGGAAGTTTAAGCTTGGGTGGCAATGGGTCTCCCAAGTAAACAATGACCTGAAGATACTGCCAAACTGGTTACAAAGTAGATGGCTTAAGCATAACAAAGTCATTGTTTTGAAGTGGCCATCACAAAACCCTGATGTCAATCATATTCAAAATTTATGGGCAAAGCTGAAGAGGCAGGTGCAAGCAAAGCAAACTACACGTATGGGTCTTTATGGACTCAGTGATGCCAGGTTTATTTAGGCATTCATTTATTAAGTTTAATTAATTTTTTGTTCTGTTTTTGTTTATTACACACTTAAATATTGTAAAAACATATATATGAATACAAATGTTTTTCTTAGTTTCACACATGGACTTGAATATAGGATCTTTAGATTGGTCAGCCCTTTAGCTGCTCTTGTTCATCCTGTGGACTAGCACCACCAAAGGCCTGAAAACAGTGGAATATGACACCATGCAACTGCCTCCTTCTTACCATCCACCCCCCATGCCCTCATGCCATCTTGATATCAACAAAATCTACATCTCCAGGATGAATATACTGCTGAAACAAGGAGCAGAAGGCAACAGGTGCAATAACATGACTAAATTTTGCTGCACTTAGCCTCAATCCACACACTAAGATGATAGCAAGTGGAATAACATCACTGGATCACGACTGCAGAATTTAGCCTCAGTCCACACACTAAGATAATATCAAAGGATAAACAAGAGAAAATGTGTGCACATCCACAAGATTATTGTTTTATTCATGACTCTTTTGTTAGTTTTTTGTAGAATTTTGGTCAATCCACAAACCGCATAGTCCGATGCAGTGCATCGGATGACCATGGTAAAGGGAGTAGTGATTATACTATGTGGAGGGCTGTGAGGGCATCATACTAGTTGGGACATGAAACTGTATGTGAAGGGCTTCAGGCACATCGTAGAGTGGGGATGGGGCTACAGAAACATCATACTGTGTGTGAGATGCAGTGAGGCATCATAGTGTGTATCATACTGTGTAACAGTGTTTCCCTCCCCAGCCTCTAATCAGGCCTATGTCAACATTTCCTGTCCTGCATCTAATGGGGATACTGCCTTTGTTCCTCTCTGCAGGGAACTCCTCCAATACACAAACCTGTAGACAGGATGGAGTCGGGATTTCTGGAATCTTCTGACTGTAGCCAAATGTTCAAAAGTGGGAGTGAACCCCTGTCCCATCCAGGGGCTGATCCAAGGAGAGAGAACAATACCCTCATGCTTGTTCAGTTGTGTGGTGACTTTCAAAGGACTGGGAGCTAAGGCTGCGGCCAGGTCCTGGTGTCTGTCCGTGGATTGTTAGAGGCTGCCACGTGGGATTGTATTGTGTCCCTCACCTGCTGGATCCATTAAACTCATCCAAGAATTATTTCTGCCTGGCACTATATTACTGGGTTGCAGCCCCGGATCTGTTCCCTTTGTTGTGGACTCTAAGAATTAAAATTCATATTTGATGTCCTATGCTCTCTGCCCCAATAAAGCTGTTTGGTTAATCATCGGTCTGGTGGCCCTTCCTGCTCTGTCACATACCCCGTCACATTCTGTATTTGGGGGCAGTTGGAACATCTATTTCATGGGGATTATGGGAGTACTATATTGTGTAAGTGAGGAGCTGTGATGGGCATTATATTATTGTAGGGGGAGCTGAGGGGGCAACATACTGTGTGTGTTGTCACTATAAAGGCATCTTATTATGTGGTGGTGACTGGGAGTATTAGATTGTTGTTGGAATATGTTTGGTGCAACAACTCCATTCCTGTCTATGAGTGTTTAGTTGCTAGGTTTGTATGCTGTTAAATAAGTTAGAACAAAAAAAAACTCCTAGAAGCACGCACAGGAAGAAAATATGAGTGACTGCATTCAGATCCCAGTTTCTATGAGAGAGGAAGCTGCCTGCAGAAGCAGAAAGAGAGACACACACAGAAATTACTTCTTGATGACCTACAAAGCTTATTATTTTGTTCCTGATTGTTGCTGAATAAACCAACTGTTGTTGTCGCTTGCAGAGTACTGCAAATAATCCACTTCCAATAATTGTTTGTAGGGTTATCACATTGATGGGTAGAGCTATGGGGGTATCATTATACTTAATTATGATTATCATCATACTTAGGGTTGAATTACAAGAGCATTATGATTTATACACTTTGCTAAAAAAATCAGTAAATTATAGGGTTTTTATTAGCTGCTAGTGCTAAAAATATATGTTACAATAAATCCTATTGTTAAGCATCTGCACACCTGGGATACTATCGGAGCTAGTCCGAATGTATACTGTAAGGTCGCCATAGGCAAACATTCACCAGTCACAAATATTCAGTCTGCGTTTGGCTGGTATTCGACTGCATTGTTCTGTTAGTTGTTGCTTGAGATGAATCACACTCAGTGAGTATCTTCAGGCAGTTTATTGCATTAGGCCAGTGATGGCGAACGTATGGCGCGTGTGCCAGGGAGGGCACGCAGAACCATCTCCGCTGGCACACGGCCTCGCGTCTGCACCACCGCTTTGAAAGCCATTTCGGATCAGAGGAGACATAAGTCCTCTCTCCGACACTCTCTCCTAGCCCCGCCTTCCTGGTCAGCGTCATGTGACAGCGGTCATGTGACCGCGGGGAGACGACAGAAGATGTCAGGAGAGGAAAGCTGCAACAGCAGTAAAAGCAGGAAGGTGAGTATGACTTTTTTTTGTTTTTTTTAACCTATATACAGCAGCCAGGATGGGGCAATACTAACAGGGGTCAGGATGGGGCATATTATTATGTGATGGGGGCTAATGGGGCATATTATTATGTGATGGGGCAGAATGGGCATATTATTACGTGATGGGGGCTGATGGGGCATATTATTATGTGATGGGGGCTGGATGGGGCATATTATTACGTGATGGGGGTTGATGGTGCATATTATGTGAAGGGGTCAGGATGGGTCATATTATGTGATGTGGCAGGATGAGGCACATCACTATGTGATGGGGGTAGGATGGGGCAGATTACTATGTGATGGGGACAAGGATGAGGCATATTAATATGTGATGGGGCAGATTACTATGTTATAGGTACAGTTGTGGGGCAAATTAATATGTGATGGGGAAGATTACTATGTGACGGAGGCAGGTTGGGGCAGATTACTATGTGATGGGTACAAGGATGGGGCAGACTACTATGTGATGGGGACAAGGATGGGGCAGATTACTATGTGATGGGGCAAGGATAGGGCAATACTAACCAGGGGGAAATATGGAGCATATTACTATATGATGGGGACAAGGGTGGTGCAATAATTCCAGGGGATAAGGATGGGGCACATTACTGCTAGATAGGGCATATTACTGCATGGGGACAAGGATGAGGCACATTACTGCAGGATGGAGCATATTACTGCAACGGGACAAGGATGGGGCATATTGGTGCAGGATGGGGCATATTACTGCATCGGGCCAAGGATGATGCATATTACTGCAGGATCGGGCATATTACTGCAAGGGGACAAGGATGAGGCATATTACTGCAAAGGAATAAGGGTGGGGCATATTAATGGCAAGTGGACAAGGATGAGACACATTACTGCAGGATGGGGCATATTTCTTCAAGAGGACACAGATGGGGCATATTACTGCAAGGGGAGAAGGATAGGGCATTACTGCAGGATGGGGCATATTGCTGCAAGGGGACAAGGATAGGGCATTGCAGCAGGATGGGGCATTACTACATGATGGGGGCAGGATGGGGACATTACCACAAGGGGACAAGGATAGAACATTACCAAAGAGGACAAGGATGAAACATGCTATAAGGGAATAAGGATGAAGACATTACTACAAGAAGGGGGTCAGGATAGGAACATTATTGCCAGGAGAGGGTCAGGATGGAGCACAACTGCAAGGAGAGGGTCAGGATGGGGCCACAAATGCATGGAGATGGTCAGGATGGATCATATTGCTAGGAGAGGATCAGAATGGAGCACATAGCTAGAAGGAGAGGATCACGATGGAGAACATAGCTAGAAGGGGAAGGTCAGGATGGAGCACATAACTACAAGGAGAGGGTCAGGATGGAGCACATAACTACAAGGAGAGGGTCAGGATGGAGCACATAACTACAAGGAGAGGGTCAGGATAGAGAAATTATCTACAAGGAGAGGGTCAGGATGGAGCATATAACTGCAAGGAGAGGGTCAGAATGGAGCACATTACTAGAAGGAGAGGGTCAGGATGGAGCACTTTACTAGTTGGAGAAAGTCAGGATGGGACACATTACTAGAAGGAGAGGGTCAGAATGGAGCACATTACTACAAGGAGAGGGTCAGGATGGGACACTTTACTAGAAAGAGAAAGTCAGGATGGGACACATTACTAGAAGGGGAGAGTCAGGATGGGACACATTACTAGAAGGAGAGGGTCAGAATGGAGCACATTACTATAAGGAGAGGGTCAGGATGGGACACTTTACTAAAAAGAGAAAGTCAGGATGGGACACATTACTAGAATGAGAGGGTCAGGTTGGAGCACATTACTACAAGGAGAGGATCAGGATGGAGCCCATAACTAGAAGGAGGGGGTCAGGATGGAGCACATAGCTAGAAGGGGAAGGACAAGATGGAGCACATAACTACAAGGGGAAGGTCAGGATAGGACACTTTACGACAAGGATAAATAAGACAGCGCCTCACCAGCCGGTATACTTCAAAGATTCATGCTTTTTATTCCGTCATCTTAGCACAAAAAAAGCATGAATCTTTGAAGTATACCGGCTGGTGAGGCGCTGTCTTATTTATGCTTATGTTACCTATGCCAGGTGGGGCTCCCTGACTGATGACGTGCGCCCATACTAGGAATTTATTAAATTCCAACCGTTACATGGTGCTGTGGAACCTTTAACTTTGATACTTTACGACAAGGAGAGGGTCATGACGGAGCACATTACTACAAAGAGAGGGTTATGATGGAGCACATTACTACAAGGAGAGGGTCAAGATGGGACACATTACTACAAGGAGAAGATCAGGATGGGACACATTACTACAAGGAGAAGGTCAGGATGGGACATATTACTACAAGGAGAGGGTCAGGATGGAGCACATTACTACAGAGAGAGGGTCAGGATAGAGCACATTACTAGAAGTAGAGGGTCAGGATGGAGCACATTACTACAAGGAGAGGGGCAGGATGGAGCACATAGCTAGAAGGGGAAAGTCAGGATGGGACACATTACTACAAGGAGAGGGTCAGGATGAAGATATTACTACAAGATGAGGACCAGGATTTCAAGTTTGAAATCTGCTTGCATTCCATGATAAAATCTATCTCCTATCTGTCTAATATACTGCATTTTTTTCCATACAGATCAATCTACCTGCTGTTTCTAGAAAGGGCAGTGGCAGAAGCTCAGCTTCAATGTGCAGTACATATGAGCTGGATGACCACTGCTTAAGAGAAGACTGCAAAGGTAAGTTTAAAATCAATTAATTGGTAAAATAATTGAATTGATCATCAGTGTTTCAGGACTACAACCACTGCACAGGGAAGAGAGTTAGCATCTGCTGGCTCTCCCCCCTGTGCAGCGCTTATGATTACCACTGCCAGTAATTTAGGTTACATTACCGTATTGGCACTTCGCCATAAATAATTTGGTTTTGGGTTGTGGTTTGGGCACTCGGCCTCTGAAAGGTTCGCTATGACTGCATAGGCGGCACGGTGGCTCAAGTGGTTAACAGCCTTTGCAGCGCTGGGGTCCTGAGGTCCTGGGTTCAATTTCCACCAAGGACAACATCTGCAAGGAGTTTGTATGTTCACCCTGTGTTTGCGTGGGTTTCCTCCGGGCACTCCGGACATACTGATAGGATGTTTAGATTGTGAGGTCCAAGAGAGACAGCATTACTGATGTATGTAAAGTGCTGTGGAATTAATAGCCCTATATAAATGAATAAATATTATTATTATTAGGCACTCGCCGCCATTACACAAGTCTGTGCCCTCGTACCAACAACTGAACCAACAAGTTGCATATAAGTAGTTAGACCCCTAGGGTCCATATAGCATATAACATATTGCTACATGCATACCATTTGTTTTACTGTACAAGAAAGTATACCATCCATGCAGTAGATTCCTATGGTGGATGAATGCCTTAGCATTCATCCTGACTGTGCACATTGTTGGGTGCATGTCATCTGAGAGTATGTACTTGGTAGTGGACACAGACACAGTGTGGGCCGTGCTTTATATTTAGTAGCAGTAGCAGCTAGTCAACATATTTAATTATTCTTAATATTAACTGATAAAAATGTATATAAAATAATATTAATATTCAACAAAATTAAGTTCAGCCTATTTATTCTACCCTCTCCACAACAGTCACAGTCTTGACCCCTTAGAAAAATTAATTACCCAACCCTAGTTTAGCTAATACATTGCATACTTATAACAAGATAAAGAAGAGCCATAATATAATCATAACAACAAAAATATATTTTTATTATACAACATTAAAACAATACAAAATAAAATTTCAAGATGAGAGGGTGAAAATTGCACCAAAACTATGGACTTGAGATAAAGATCAGTGAATTTGTAAATCAGATCACATAGCCCTCCTTTGTTGGAGATAACAGATATATTTTTTGCCTGCAAATCCATAAAACATCATTTTTTTAAAAAAACAGATAGCTGGAAAAAACAAATTGGCGCACATAGGGTATTATCCTAGATTAAGGGATAAGAATAAATGTGGAATTCCTCTCCTGGAGTGGTTGCGAGATAGTCACAACGACCATGTAGAAAATGGCTGCCGCAATCCCCAAGGAAGGATCAAAGAGGAGAAGAAAGGGTTAAAAGACAGCATTTCGATGGAGAAAACAGTCAAATGCGGATGGCCAGGATTGTGATTTATTTCTATGCGTTTTGGAGAACGCAGTCTCCTTATTAAGGAAAATTGCAGTTGTAAGTCCAAATAAATTCACATGAGGTGTTTATATATATATATATATATATATATATATATATATATATACAGCTGTGCTTAGAAGTTTACATACCCCGATGTATGTATTAACAATGTTAATGATTACGCAAAAACTTTTTTTCCCCCCTCATGGTTAGTGGTTGGGTGAAGCCATTTATAGTCAAGCTACAGTCCCTGACAAAAGTTAATGTCACTTATCCATGTTATGTAAATAAAAGCTTATAACCTGATGTTAAATTCATCCATTGGTTTTATAAATTATTCTTTTGAAAGCAGAAACCCTCCCAAATGTGGTTTAGGTTAAGAAAATATATTGGCATCAATGCTGAAATATTGATCATTTAATGAACACAGAATGGTCAGATTTTGGCAAGACAAACGTTTTGTCGACCACAGAAAGTAATGTGGTATTCAAACAAATAATTAACGTAAAACATGGATAAGCGACATAACGTTTGTCAGGGACTGTACTGTGTTTTATCTTTTTAAATCATAATGACAACCAAAAACATCGAAATGACCCTGATCAAAAGTTCACATGCCTTGGTGATTTTGGCCTGATAACTTGTACAGAAGTTGACACAAATGGGTTTGAATGGCTAATAGAGGTAACAACCTCACCATTAACCTGTTTGCTTATAATCAGTGTGTGTATAAAGCTGAGTGAGTTTCTGGGATCCATACTCTTGCACTTTCATCCAGCCACTGACATTTCTGGATTGTGAGTCATGGGGAAAGCAAAATAATTGTCAACAGATCTATGGGAAAAGATAGTTGAACTATATAAAACAGGAAAGGGATACAAAAAGATATCCAAGGAATTGATAATGCCAGTCAGCAGTGTTTAAACTGTGATTAACAATGCAAGATCAGGGGCTCTGTAGAAACTAAACCACGATCAGGTAGACCAACAAACATTTCGGCCACAACTGCCAGGAAAATTGTTCAGGATGCAAAGAAAAACCTACAAATAACATCAGCTGAAATACAGGGCTCACTGAAAACTAGTGGTGTGGTTCTTTCAAGATGCACAATAAAGAGGCACTTGAAGAAAAATGAGTTGCATGGTCGAGTCGCCAGAAGAAAGTCATTACTGCGCAAATGCCACAAAGTATCTCACCTACAATACGCCAAACAGCACAGAGACAAGTACACCATTCCAACTGTAAAACACTGAGGTGGATCACTGATGATGTGGAGATGTGTGAGCTACAATGGCACAGGAAACTTAGTCAAAGTTGAAGGGAAGATGAATGTAGCATGTTATCAGCAAATACTGGAGGCAAACTTGCACTCATTAGCTTGGAAGCTGTGCATGGGACGTACTTGTACGTTCCAACATGGAAAAAAAAAAAGAAAAAACATATAAAAACTTTTATTTATCAACTGCAAACTCACAGAAATGTTAAAAGACATTCCAACATGCCAACGATCCAAAACACAAGGCCAAGTCGACCTGCCATTGGCTACAGCGGAACAAAGTGAAGGTTCTGGAGTGGCTATATCAGTCTTCTGACCTCAATATCATTGAGCCACTCTGGGGAGAACTTAAACACACAGTTCATGCAAGAAAGCCCTGGAATTTACAGGAACTGGAGGCTTTTTGCAAAGAAGAATGGGCAGCTTTACCATCTGAGAAAATAAAGAGCCTCATCCACAACTACCACAAAAGACTTCCAGCTGTCATTGATGTTAGAGGGGGCAATACACGGTATTAAGAACTGCGGTATGTGAACTTTTGATCAGGGTCATTTGGATGTTTTTGGTTGTCATTTTAATTTAAAAAGAGAAAATCCAGTATAGTTTGACAATAAATGGCTTCACCCAACCACTAACCATGAGTGGAAAAATGTTTTTGTGTTCTCATTCATATTCTCTGAAGAAAGCAAAAAATCTGTCAGGGTAGGTAAACTTTTGAGCACAACTGTAGGTACAAGGAATCAAATAAATTAAAAAATAAAAAGGTGCGCGGATACTGGACCAGTTACCTGATTCAGCTACGAGCGGTGAAAAGGAACATGTGACAATTCAACACATAATATTGCAATAAATAACAGGATGTCACATAAACCTTGCCATAAGTATATCATGGAGAATTGTAGAAAAATAAAGAATATAATGAGAGAACAAACAAAATATTTAATGAATAACAATGTGATTAGAACCTGAGTGTATCTATACATAAGACAAGTGAACAATGGCTGGTGCCACATGGATGTGTTTGAAACACAAGGACATGGGCGAGACTCATTTACTTACATAATTGCACACCAAACGGGGACAGAGCACACCACACGGGTACAGAGACATAGCACAAGGGGGCACAGAGAAGGAGCACGTGAAATAGGTGTAGGATAATCTAAGTAGTTTGTAATGATGAAACCTCTTAATAGATAGATGAGATAGATAGATAGATAGATAGATAGAGACAGACTTTAGCATAAACTAAGATGAATTACCTTTGATAGTGAGAACTGATTGAAGCAGCTACATCTTTGCAAATGTGCTCCTTTTAGAATTCCTCAATATATATAGTTGAGGTGAGGTATGTAGAATTAATCCGCAAAGCAACATTTAATCTTTGGAAGCCTACAATTGTCACTAACAAGCTACTCATTATATGTGTGTCTGAGGATTGTATTCCCAATTGGGAATTAAGGGTAAAAATGTTATTTTGTTATTTATTCTATATTACTTTGCACTGGAAAGACAGAATGTGCCATACTAAATTGTATGAAAATCATTTGTGTAATTTGTATCTGTTTTGTTGCTCTGTACAAGGAGCAAGAAATTAACTTTGTTGAATCTTATTTAAAGGGATCCTGTCACCCCCAAAACACCTCTAAAGCTATTAAAAGCTGTCCCTAGAGCATAGTAACACTTACCCTACACTCCTTTTAGCTCCTAAATGCACCAAGTGAAATTGAAGATAAATGTTATTACAGTACCTCATTAGGGATGATAATGAGTGACTATGCTATTCATAGTCACCCTGGCAGGGTCTTCCACTTCATACTATCACGCCTCCATAGGCGTGATCTTCTAATCAGATTAAAATGCGCGCCTCCCCGCTCTCCTATGGCAGCCGGACCGCTGCAGTGTGCGGCTGGGTGACGCGAATCGCGACATTTCCGGCCCGCGCATGCGCAGTGCGGCTGGAGAAGCCGGCGCTGCGTACCAGCGTCGCTAGGCAACGACCGGGAGCGTCTTCGGAAGGTGAGTATCGGCGGCCCCCTCCCTCCCAAAACTGCACATTTATATGTGTGTGTAATCCACATGTATATATGGAGTACACACACATATATATATATTAACTTTGATTAGGCATAGTTCATATGTATGTATATATAGATGCACATATATATATATATAGTTAGATTATATATATTGTAAGAGGGCAAGGGGGCGCATAGTGGATGGCAGGTATGTGTCACAGGCCCACCTGAGGTCTGTGATGTAAGCCGGCATTAGCATCTCTTAGTGGAGAGCAACACTGAGGGAGTTGTTAGTAACCAAGGGGCCGGCTTATGAGTCCTGAGAGTGATGGGCGGGTCCAGGACTCACATACCCCCTCCCAGGGGCGTGGTGTCCAGCTATGTAAGGGAGGTTGGACTTAGGCACAGGGGGAAGGTGATTAGGATTCTGTGTTTGCTGTGTGGTTTCCCTGTGGACTGGTTTATGAGCAAATAAACCCTTCTGGTCTCACCTATGCAAAGCTGCCTCCTCGTGCTTCCTGACGTCGCCGGCGAGCTGATACGTTACAATTGGTGGAGTTGAATGCGGGCAGCGCTCCCAGCAGAAGACGTGAGACCGGTGGGCTTTGGTGTTTATGTCCTGGGTGAAGTCTGTACTGACTCAGGCACAGCCTC
Organism: Allobates femoralis; assembly: GCA_033576535.1. Lineage (NCBI taxonomy): Eukaryota > Metazoa > Chordata > Amphibia > Anura > Aromobatidae > Allobates > Allobates femoralis. Next base: position 302,213,660 of record JARQOC010000005.1, on the reverse strand, counting down.
CAGAGATCATGGAGGAGCTGATGAGACACTTGGTACAAGCCCAGCAAGCGCAGCAGGCTCAACATCTCCAGCTCTTACAACAGCAACAGGCGGCCCAGCAAGAGACCACCAAGCTGCTGACACAGCAGATCCAACTCCAACGTCAGCAACAGCAAGACCAGCATCAGCAGCAGCAGCAGCAGATCGATATTCTGGCGGAGGCGGTCCGGAGCACGTCAGCAGAGACAAGGTCAGTGGGCGATTTTTCTATTAGAAAAGCTGTGAGAGGAGCCCTGCAGAAAATGACTCCAGGAGATGACATAGAGGCTTTTTTGACTGTTTTTGAGCGGGTTGCAGAGAGAGAGGGGCTCCCACCAGCACAGTGGGCAGAGGTGCTGGCGCCATATCTATCCGGGGAGCCCCAGAAGGCTTATTATGATTTGGCCCTGCAAGACGCTAAGGAATATAGCAAGTTAAAAACGGAGATACTAGCCCGCCTGGGGGTGACAATGACTGTGCGGGCGCAACGGGTTCACCAATGGGCGTATCATCGAGACAGACCGCCACGCTCCCAAATGTTTGACTTGTTGCACTTGGTCCAGAAATGGCTGCAGCCGGAGAGCTCTACGCCAGCGCAGATGGTGGAGCGAGTCGTGATGGACCGGTTTGTACACTCCCTGCCACGATCCGTCCAGACCTGGGTTGCCCAGGGTGATCCCCAGAACGCGGATGACCTTATTGGGCTGGTGGAGAGATACCAGGGGATGGAAGGGCCTGGGGCCAGATTGCCCCTCCTTACTGGGGGTCCCAGCCACGGGCCGAGGCCCAAAAGGGGGTGGGGCGTCCAAGGTCCCTAAGGGCGGGGGAGGCGGTGCCCAAGGTCCCTACGGGCGAGATCATATGTTGGAGATGCCATGGTCCAGGCCACATTGCGGCACGGTGTCCCTTGACCCCTGAACAGATGGATTGCAGCATGGGTCGCCGCTGTTCTTATTTTGCATACTCGGTCTGCAGTATGACCAGTATATCCTGCGAAGGGCCTCCAGCGTGTCCGGTGAAAGTAAACGGGAGGAGGGTGGTCGGGCTGTTGGACTCCGGGAGCCTCGTTACTCTGGTGAGGGACTTCCCGTCCATTGTCCTGGTCCCGGGGAAAAGGGTCGGAGTGCGGTGTATCCACGGTGACGCCAAGGACTATCCAGTAGCTCGAGTGGACATTGAGACGGCACATGGGGTGAGGACTCATGAAGTCGGAGTCGTCCAGGACTTGCTACACCCCATCATTATCGGCCGGGACTTTTGTTTATTTTGGGAGCTGTGGGGGCAGGGTCCGGGAGTGGGGCCCGTGGAAACGACCTCTCCCCACTCAGACATGGCTGAGTTCCCGCTTGGTGTCCTCGTAGGGGACGAGGAGGAAGCACCGCCCGAGACCACGGTACTGAACTTGGGGGCGACCAGGGAGAACTTCGGGACAGCCCAACATAGGGACCTGACTCTAAGGGAGGCATTCAATAGTGTCACGGTCGTCAACGGGGTCCCACAGGAGCCAGGGAGCGACAATAGGTTCCCCCATTTTATGCTAAGTGAGGAACTATTATACCGGGTGACGAAGGTGAAGGACGACCGGGTGGAACAGTTGTTAGTACCGGGGCCGTATCGGCAGCAAGTACTCAACATGGCCCATTCCCATATCTTAGGGGGTCATCTAGGGGTAGAGAAAACACAGGACCGGATACTGCAACGATTCTATTGGCCTGGGTGTCACCGGGAGATAGCGAGATATTGCCAATCTTGCCCTACCTGTCAAATAACCACCCCTACCAGGCACTTTCGTAGTCCCCTGGTACCATTACCCATCATCGAAATCCCCTTTGAGAGAATAGCTATGGACTTGGTGGGGCCCCTGGTGAAATCAGCTCGGGGCCATCAGTATATCTTGGTTATACTGGACTATGCCACCCGGTACCCCGAAGCGATACCCTTACGCAACTCCTCGGCGAAGAGCATAGCCAAGGAGCTGGTTCAGGTGTTTTCTCGCACGGGGTTACCAAAAGAAATTCTGACGGATCAGGGTACCCCCTTCATGAGTAAGGTGATGAGCGAGTTGTGCCGGGTCCTACAGATCACCCAGCTGAGGACTTCTGTATACCATCCTCAAACAGACGGCCTTGTCGAGAGGTTCAACAAAACCCTCAAAGGCATGTTAAGGAAAGTGGTAGAGAAGGATGGGAAGGACTGGGACTGTCTCTTACCGTATCTGCTGTTTTCCGTTCGGGAGGTTCCGCAGGCTTCCACGGGTTTCTCACCATTCGAGCTCCTGTATGGACGACATCCCCGCGGCCTCCTAGATGTAGCCAAGGAAACCTGGGAAGCCGAAGTCACACCTCATCGGAGTGTCATCGAGCACGTCGCCATGATGCAGGAGAGAATGGAGAAAGTGATGCCGATCCTAAGGGGACATCTCCTGCGGGCCCAGGAGGCTCAGGCCCGTGTCTACAACCGCTCCGCCAGAATCCGGCAGTTTCATCCCGGGGACCGGGTCCTGGTCCTGATACCCACAGTGGAAAGCAAGTTCCTCGCCAAATGGCAAGGGCCATATGAAGTCGTTGAGAAGGTCGGCGAAGTGAACTACAAGGTCCACCAGCCGGGACGAAGGAAGCCGTACCAAATCTATCATATCAACCTCCTCAAGGCATGGCGAGATCGGGAGGCCCGAGATGTGCCCTGCTCGGTGGGCAGGCCGGTGAACGACGTTGAAGCCGTGACCATAGCGGACACCCTCTCCGAAAGCCAGAAACAGCAATGTAGAGAGCTGTTACAGCAGAACAGGAGGTTGTTCACGGAGCTGCCAGGGCGCACCTCCGTGGTAGAACATGACATTCTGACGGAACCACAGGTGCGGGTGAACCTGAAGCCATATAGGATACCCGAGGCCCGACGGAAGGTGATCTCCAAAGAGGTGGCCCGGATGCTGAAATTGGGTGTGATAGAGGAATCCAAGAGTGGTTGGTCAAGCCCCATAGTATTGGTACCGAAACCCGACGGCGAATGGAGATTCTGCAACGATTATCGAAAACTAAACGAGGTCTCCAACTTTGACGCATATCCCATGCCGCGGGTCGACGAGCTGATCGAGCGCCTGGGACCCGCCAGGTACATCACTACCCTAGACCTCACCAAAGGGTATTGGCAGATCCCTATGGCACCGGGAGCCAAAGAGAAGACCGCGTTCTCTACGCCGGATGGGTGTTTTCACTACGTCCGGATGCCGTTTGGATTGCAGGGGGCCCCAGCCACTTTTCAAAGGGCCATGGATCGGATCCTCACACCGCATAAAGACTACGCCGCTGCCTATCTGGACGATATTGTGGTTTTCAGCCTCGACTGGCAGAGCCATCTGCTGAAGCTCCAGGCGGTGCTGTATGCTCTGAGGACGGCGGGGTTTACGGTAAACCCAAAGAAATGTGCCCTGGGGAAGTCCGAGGCCAAATACCTGGGATATGTTGTAGGCAGAGGCATGATCAAGCCCCAAATCACAAAGGTCGCAGCGATCCAGCAGTGGCCGAGACCCTCGTCTAAGAGACAAGTCCGAGGCTTCCTGGGTATAGTCGGATACTACAGGCGGTTCATCCCTGACTTTGCTGTAATGGCTGCACCCTTGACTGACCTCTTGAAGGGGACCAAGTCGTCTATGGCGGAGTGGACGACGGAGGCGGAAGCTGCCTTTTCGGGATTGAAAGATGCTCTTTGTAGGCAACCGGTCTTGCTCGCTCCCAACTTCAAGAGGGAATTCGTTCTCCAAACGGATGCCTCAGATAACGGTTTGGGGGCAGTCCTGTCCCAGGAGATACAGGGGGAGGAACACCCGGTCCTCTACCTGAGTAGGAAGCTGTCCCCTAGTGAAATGCGTTATTCCGTGATTGAGAAGGAGTGCCTGGCCATAAAGTGGGCGGTGGACACACTACGTTACTATTTGTTAAAAAGAGAAATTGTTTGGAGTGGCACTAAGACACGGGATCCACCAGTCACACGTTTAATAGAGCAGATGCATTAAGGGGAGAGGGAAGAAACGTGTATGTAAGACCGGGATCAGGGAAGAAATGTATACAACACTCAATCAGAGTGAAAAAATAAATTTTATTACAAATCCATGTGAGTAAGGTAAAAAAGCACAAACATTAAAACCATCTAAAAAATGTGCAACACCGCACGAGATATATCACAGATACATGCCTCCTATGATTTATAGCAAATGCTAAACCTGCAGAATTCACCTGGTAACAGGAAGCAAAAATAGATAAATGATAACACAAATTCCCATAATAAGGAAACCAGATACGCAGTAAGGTCACCTAACTGTTGGGGCAAAGAATAGACAAGGTAGTAACTACATCTGAGGCTCAATGCAAATAATACAAGGCAAAAAATGCAATTGAGAAGCAAATAAGAACCTCTGATATTGCCCTATTCAAAGTGGGACAAGAATAGACCATGCAAGAGAAAAAGTGCAATGGGAAAACTGCATATCTGAAATTAGAAATGAAAATTGCAAGTTAGTCACCAGTCATCATACACCTGCAGGCAGGGAGGCATAAAAGCGTGGCTCTGGACCTACGCGTGTCGCTGCCTAAATGACAGCTTCCTCAGGGTAGAGCACCCATCTGGTTTCCTTATTATGGGAATTTGTGTTATCATTTATCTATTTTTGCTTCCTGTTACCAGGTGAATTCTGCAGGTTTAGCATTTGCTATAAATCATAGGAGGCATGTATCTGTGATATATCTCGTGCGGTGTTGCACATTTTTTAGATGGTTTTAATGTTTGTGCTTTTTTACCTTACTCACATGGATTTGTAATAAAATTTATTTTTTCACTCTGATTGAGTGTTGTATACATTTCTTCCCTGATCCCGGTCTTACATACACGTTTCTTCCCTCTCCCCTTAATGCACGTTACTATTTGTTGGGGCGACAGTTCCGGTTGGTGTCTGATCATGCCCCTCTCCGGTGGTTGAGGAACTCAAAGGGGAAAAACGCCAGGGTCACACGTTGGTTTTTGGCCCTACAAGACTTTCGTTTCCGAGTGGAGCACCGGGCGGGAAAGCTCCATGGCAACGCTGACGCTCTCTCCCGTATCCCTTGTTTGGTTGTCCGCGGTGCCGAGCCCGACGGCTTTCGGCAGAGGGGGGAGGTGTGTAAGAGGGCAAGGGGGCGCATAGTGGATGGCAGGTATGTGTCACAGGCCCACCTGAGGTCTGTGATGTAAGCCGGCATTAGCATCTCTTAGTGGAGAGCAACACTGAGGGAGTTGTTAGTAACCAAGGGGCCGGCTTATGAGTCCTGAGAGTGATGGGCGGGTCCAGGACTCACATACCCCCTCCCAGGGGCGTGGTGTCCAGCTATGTAAGGGAGGTTGGACTTAGGCACAGGGGAAGGTGATTAGGATTCTGTGTTTGCTGTGTGGTTTCCCTGTGGACTGGTTTATGAGCAAATAAACCCTTCTGGTCTCACCTATGCAAAGCTGCCTCCTCGTGCTTCCTGACGTCGCCGGCGAGCTGATACGTTACAATATATATACTCTAACTATATATATATATATATACACATATATATCTGTGTATACATAGTTAGAGTATATATATATTTGCATATATTTATTTGTGGTGTATATATATATATATATATGTATACACATAAATATATGCAAAAATATATATACTCTAACTATTTATACACAGATATATGTGTGTATATATAGTTAGAGTGTATGTATATATATATATATATATATATATATACACACACATAAATATATATAAAATCTAACTCTATATATATATATATATATATACACATAATTTGAAAAAAAATTTCTTGTTATATATATATATACACACATATATATATGTGTATATATAGTTAGAGTATATATATATTTGCATATATATATGTGCGCATATATATATATAACTAGCTGTGAGCCCGATGCGATTGCATCGGGATTCTAGAATCTGTGTATTGTTTACTCAGTATATTTCAAATATGGCGGCATAGCGGCCGCCGCTATTCCGATTGTTTGGCGCGCTGAAGGCGGCGACCGATCAGAAGAGCGCCGCGCTGTATGGCGCCATACCTTAAATACACGGAATATTTTGAGTTTCACATTTACCGCTGTAAGTGAGGCGCTATTCTCATTGGTCGCTGTGTGCTGCCGGCGACCAATGAGAATAGCGCCTCACTTTCATCAGTAAATGTGAAACTCAAAGTCGTCCATTATATGTCTAAGATGGCGGCCCGATTCTAAAGAATCGGGAGTCTAGCATGCATATATACATTATTCATTCAAATTTGACAATAATGCACATAAGACATGATATCTATCTATCAACTACCAATGTTTGTATGGTATATGTCAGTGTAGTACATGTCATGATTCTAAGGCAAGGCTTTTCGTACAGATACTGGCACCGATGTTTTGTACAGATTACGTATATTCAATTTATATATGAATGTTAATAATCTATGATTTAGCCACTACATGTTTCCCCACCAACCACGGTAAGGTAGCCTTACAGCTGGTGGGACCTACTCTACTCTATCCCTAATAATTAATAGTTAGACTCCTTTTAAATCAGATATTTTTCGGCTATTTGCAGAAGGTGTGGAATAACAAAATACTATTTCTGCACTTGGCACCAAAGGGCCTACCTACAGCTCACTTTCAGCAAGTAACATGTAATGTATATGGAACTTGCAGTTAGCTTGCAGTAAATACGGCAAGCACAGCTTCGAGAGGTTCACTAAATGCAACCACTAAAAATCAGAGCTAACTGGGATTTTGGCGGTTGAAACTGTCGAAACCACATGTTCCGCAACTGTCGCAAGTAAACCACAAATTCCATATACATTTCATGCAACTTACAGTAAGAGTGCTGTAGGTCACCATTAGGCAGCAAGTGGCAAAATTGATTTTTTCCCACTATAAATTCCACAAATAGCAGAAGAATTCAGATTTAAAATCAAAATGTCTATTCTTTCCCTATGTGTCTAAATATGTACCTATGTGTCTAAATATGTACCTATATGTATGTATGTACTTATATGTACAGAACACAGTTCGAGATAGAGATGTGTGTGAACAGGCGTCCCACCCGTCTCTTAGCTGTTCACAAAAACCTCACCCTGTGTAAAAAGAAAATGAAATCTCTCAGCAGCTATACTGCTGGAGCTTCAGGTTCTTATCACTAAATGCAAGCATTTAGATGATACACATCTACAATCTACTACAAAATGTGTGTTTATATGCATATACTATGAAATATAAAAAGAATGTTTCTAAGCTAAAAAACTAACGACTATATATCTTAAATGACTATTTTATATCTAATAAGTAATTATAATGTCTTTATCTATAACTAAACTAATTTTTTTGGTATTTTGGTTTTTTTCTATTCCTATACATCTATTGCTAAACTAATTTTTTTGTACTTTTTTTTTTTTTCCTATACATCTATGGCTAAACTAATTTATTGTAATATTTGTGTTTAATTAGAAAGTAACTATGTATGTAAATGTAATATGTATCTAAAGAATTTAAAGTAAAATATTTTTATACACTATATTTTTAGTGAAAAGTAAAAACTAACGACTATATATCTTAAATTACTATTTTATATCTAATAACTAATTATAATGACTTTATCTATAACTAAACAAATTTTTTTTTTTTTTTTTTTTTCTATTCATATACATCTATGGCTAAACTAATTTTTTTGTATTTTTTTTTTATTCCTATACTTCTATGGCTAAACTAATTTATTGTAATATTTGTGTTTAATTAGAAAGTAACTATGTATGTAAATGTAATATGTATCTAAAGAATTTAAAGTAAAATATTTTTATACACTATATTTTTAGTGAAAACTAAAACTAACGACTATATATCTTAAATGACTATTTTATATCTAATAACTAATTATAATGTCTTTATCTATAACTAAACTAATTTTTTTGGTATTTTTGTTTTTTTTCTATTCCTATACATCTATGGCTAAACTAATTTTTTTGTATTTTTTTTTTTTATTTCTATACATCTATGGATAAACTAATTTATTGTAATATTTGTGTTTAATTAGAAAGTAACTATGTATCTAAATCTAATATGTATCTAAAGAATTTAAAATAAAATATTCTTATAGACAATATTTTTAGTAAAGAGTTTTTCACTATTGGGCAGCAATTTGGCTTGAATGGGTGTATCCAGCACTTTCACCTTAACATTGCATCGTCTTTTCACTCGTGAAAAAGCCACATATAACTGTCCATGTCCAAAAACGGGTTCTGGCAAAAAAATCCCTACTTTCTCCAGTGTTTGGCCTTGGGATTTGTTGATGGTCATGGCAAAAGCAGGCTTCACGGGAAATTGTCGACGTCTTAACTTGAAAGGTAAGCCAGTCTCTGATGGAGATAAATCAATCCTTGGAATAAACACCACATTTCCTTCGGCAGACCCAGTAATGACTTTTGCTTGAATCATATTGTCAAACAAAGCGATGACAATCAAGCGAGTCCCATTGCAAAGACCTTTTCTGCTGTTAAAGTTGCGCAAAAGCATGACAATGGTGCGATTTTTAATTTGAGGCGATGAGAAGGCATTCCCGTTGGTGTGAGTGAATTTAAAAATTCCACTGGATATTGGTCTGGATCTTCAGTCTCATCAGGATCAATGGAATCATCACTAATGTATTCAGTGTATTCACCAGCAATGCAATCCATAACCTTAGAGTTCACCATATCCACATGGTCATTTTTAGGGCAAAGAATGGCATGTGATGCAGCAATCTGAATGCTTTCATTCTTATGTACATCAATGAGAATGTTTTCACCAAATATAGCAAGTATGAGTGAGCCAGTGCAGATCATGTCTTGTGGGATTTCAATGATATCATCTCCAAGGTTGAAATCATTGGACAATTCACCATTTCCCAGTTGAAGTAACCAACTGCTATAATCAGGATCAATGGAACGCATGTTGTTGAAGAGTGGCAATTGAGTGAAAAGCTGCCATTGTCGTGAGTATTTAATACAACTCTCTATAATGTCAGTTCTTGTACCATGAGGGATGATAGGCAGACACTGTCGAAAGTCTCCTCCCAGAACAATGACTTTCCCTCCAAAAGGTGTTGTATTTTTCTTGGAGATATCTATTGTCATGACATCCCGTAAAAGTTGATCTATCACATGCAATGCATATTTAGATAACAGAGTGGACTCGTCAATAATGAAAAGTTTGGTACTTTTCAAATGTTGTGCAACATCTGTATCATTTTTAATTCTGGAAACGGATGTTTCATTTATTGGAATTGGTATGCCGTAAAGCGAATGGATGGTTCTTCCTCATTGCAGTAAGTTAGCTGCAATCCCTGTACTGGCTGCAGGTGAGACAATTTCGCCTTCTCCTCTTAGTTCATGAATTAATAAATCATAGAGGTATGTTTTCCCACTGCCACCTGGGCCATCGATGAAAAAGCACTTAGGTTGTACACTTCTATCGTGTAAAGCTTGATTGATAGCATTATAGGCCAAAAGTTGTTGGTCATTTAAAGTAGCTTTCATTTGCTGAGCTCTTCTTAACTCATCATCCTTGTTGTATTGTGGGGCCATGTGTGGCTTTCTTTTTGGTCATGGTAGATTAAAATCAGTAAAAGTTTTGCCATGAAATTTTAGAACATTTTTGACATCTGTCATAGCATATCCTTCACAATTCTCACACTCCTCAGTGTTGGAGTGATATGCATGGCAGTAGTCTTGGATAAAGTCTTGTTTAAATTCTTGCCACAACTCCAATGGATGAGCTGGAGGACCAAAAATACATATATATGCAAACATATCACGAAGCTGTGCAGGCATGTTGAGAACACAGGCATCCAATAAAGTATTTCTCCAAACACTGTCATCGAAGAGCAATCCAAGGGCTAATGCCGCCTCTTTAAAAGTTGGGTATGTGACTTCATTAACAGTCTTAATGTTGTCAAAACTTGTTGCTCCTTTGACATGCAGTAACAACAACCTTAAATAGTACCGTTCTTGTTCTTTCATACTGACAGTATACATTCTTCCAATCACTGAAGAACCTCCTCGCTTTCTAATTTCCCATGCACCTTGTTTCCAAACATAGTGCTCTGGAATTTGGCGGTATAAGTAATCATGAGCATGCAGGTCATTCTCATTCAGCTCAAAGTAGGCCATAAGAGTAGATTTTCTGTGCATTGTGTAACTGATGTTGTCAACAGAGTCATCCTCATGAAAATAAAGTGGTTGAGAATGTGGGAGATGTACGGCAAGGCGAATAATGGAGTGCGATTGTCTATGCATCGGGTAAGCAAATATTCGCCAAGCTGCCTCCGGTGCACTCACGTATCTTGAATCCATGAATTGATGTGTTTCATCATGGTGGATATTAGTTTGGCAAATTTCAAGATTGGCTTTATCATGTCCTTTGTAGACATATTTGAATAGGTATTTAACACTTTGAATGGAAGCACATACCTCAACATTAATATGACACTTGTATTTTAATAGTAGGAAAGGGTTATAGGGAACAACCCAAGAATTATCAATCATCTTTGAATGGTGTTCAAAGGATGATCCTTCCTTTCTTTGATAAGTAGGGTATGCATCCTCAGCTAAGACTGTTTTTGTTTGGAAATCTTTAGGAAAACCTTTCTTACACTTTCCAAGATCCATACATGGAGAATTGGGGTTGTGTTGTCCACAGGGTCCATGAATCATGTGTTGCATCACAATTTGATGGAGCACAGGGTATTCTGCTGGATCAGGGATTTCAGCCCAAACTATATTATCCACTTCAACCTCAGTTCTTAGTTTGGATTTGCTATCCAGAAGGATCAAAATGTGAGCGTGTGGTAGGCCACGCTTTTGGAATTCAATAACATGAACCATTGCACAAACTTTGCCAAATAATCCAGTGTTAATGTCTTTTAATAGGGCTTCCAGTTTAATTCTGAAGACATGGGCGACTAAATCAGGTCTATGTTCCACACGCTGCCATGGCTCTAAATTGTTTGTAATCTCCCTCCATTTAGGATTACAGGTCATGGTTACAAAAAGATCCGGTCGTCCAAATTTAGTCACAATAGCCATGGCATCCTGATAGCGTTGCTGCATGTTTCTTGGACTGCCTTCAAAGGAAGATGGTAAAATGACCGTCTTGCCAATGGGAATACCTTTCTCAATAGATTTTTTCTGGAGATGTTCCTGGAGTACGCAATAATCCTCTACTTTTAAATCCTTTTGGTGTTGACGGATAAAATGTAAGCGATTAGCCTCGATTTTTACATACGCATCCACTAAGTACTGCTGTGTTAGTTTGCCACCATTCAGGACAGGATTGAACCGATTCCGTACAGACAGCAAATAGCAGTAATACTGGAGCTGTGTAACCCTGCGTAGACTTTGGCCTTGATGCTTGAGTCCCTCATGCCAGCCTTGTTCTCCATGAGGAAAAAATAAGGGATAGAGTAATGCATCTAAATTGCTATGCAGAATACTGACTTGCTGTGTTTTAGGGGCCAGGGGTTATTTGGGTCAGGTTTCAAATGAATTAAAATGTCTCTATTGAATGGTGGCTCTCCATCAGCATTTTCAAAGACCACAGCAACTTCATTGGCAGTAGGATTGTTATAGCGTCTAGGGTCTTGCTGTCTGTCTTGTTTAATGGCCATGATAATATTTGGCATGACGGTGCCATGTTCTACTGCCTTCTGTTGTTCTTCTAATTCAACGTCACGTAGCATTTTGTAGGCCGAAACAAAGGGATTAATATTATCCAATTGAAGAGCAATGATACTCATTAAAGTAGGATGACATTTAACATTTTCTGGAGACTGTAGCCGTTGTTCTATAGCGCTTGCAGTATCTAAAATGTACAGTTGTGCATATGCTGAAGGTTGATCTTGAGCAGGATGGAGTGTTTTCGTGCGATGATAAATTTGCCCATGAATACGGAAACAGTAAGGGCCGTGTCCAGGTGGTAGAGAAACATGGGCACCCATGGAGGCAAAAGCAAAAGAACTATTAATGCTCCTGATATTCTCCATCAAATTTCGACTGTACTCACTCTCTCCTTTCAGCAGGCGTTGGAAGACCTCCGGGTATTGAGGTAATGGTACCTTTACTTTTCCCTTGTGGCAACAAAGACTAAACTGTTGATCTGATGGGCGTTCAGCAGTAAAATGCAGAGCCTCACAATGTTCACATATTAACTTCATGGGACCACAGGTATGTTCTAGAATAGCATGATCCTGATCAGTAAATGCCATTGGATGTAGGAGAGGTGTAGATAACAAACGTAGATTTTTATTGTGTAATCCTACATAGATGAGACGTGGAAGGGAGGTAGATTCAACACATTCCATAAATGAAGAAGTTGAATATATATTCCGTTCTGGCTTTGCAATGTTGAAGTGGAAGAAGAACTTTTGCGTAGGTCACGACGTGATGCAGCCAAATGGGTCAAGCGGACTTGTTTAGACGTAGGAGACAGCGTATCTTGACGTATCTGTCTTGTCCTTTTAAGCCTCATAATTTTATACTGTTTGCTGTATGGCGTCTCCTCAGCAGAGTGTTTTCGTTTACATGTGGCCTTGCGATGTAGTAAAGGCTGTTCAGTTGTAGCTAACACAGTAGAAGAATAGGTGGCAGCAGTATGAGGATCAGACGAAGAGGTGGCAGCAGTATGAGGATCAGACGAAGAGGTGGCAGCAGTATGAGGGTCAGACGAAGAGGTGGCAGCAGTATGAGGATCAGACGGATCTCCTGTAGGCATTAACTTTTGTTGTTTGCGTTTTTGACGCGCAGCCATTGATTTTTTGGCTAATCGTTCCTTCCTTCCTTCCAAAGACTCTTTTGAAAGCCGTGTCTTCAAAACAGCCTTTTCCTTGTCCAAGCGAAGTTGTCTTTCTTCAGAACTCTCCTCCACACGCTTGCGCATACGCACAGCGTCCTTGTCAACCTTTGCTTGTTTTCTTCCCATGGAGGTCATGGGAGGTGTTAAAGGCTGTTCACTTTGTAGAATGTCAGTAGACGAAGAGGCAGGAGTAGTATCTTTGTCAGACGGTTCTTCAGTGGCTCTAAGTTGTTGTTGTTTGCGTCTGCGACGCTGAGCCATGGCTCTTTTTGCCATTCGTTGGCTTCTTTCTTCGGAAGACAGTTCAGAAATACGTTTCTTCAAAGCAGCGTTCGCAGCATCCAACCGAAAACGTCTCAGTGGAGAAGAGAGTTTGGCAATGCGTATCACTTTAGCAGCCTTAGCACGATCTAACCGAAGACGTCTCTCTTCCGAAGTCTCCTCTGCAATGCGTTTCGCCTGAGCAGCCTTATCACGATCTAAGTGAAGACGTCTCGTTTCCAAAGTCTCCTCTGCAGTGCGTTTCGCTTTAGCAGCCTTAGCACGATCTAACCGAAGACGTCTCTCTTCCGAAGTCTCCTCTGCAATGCGTTTCGCTTTAGCAGCCTTAGCACGATCTAACCGAAGACGTCTCTCTTCCGAAGTCTCCTCTGCACGCTTCTTCTTAGGCGTAGATGCAGCCTCCTTGGCAAGAGGGATATTTTTTGTTGGAGAGCTCATCTTTGTAAGAATAGGCAGTGAATCCAATCCAAAATGAGCTAGAGTGTGTTAGTTAAGGAAACAATCAATAATAACTATGTCTAAATAGGCAAAAACAGTAAAAGGAAAGTGTGTATTTCAATAACCTGTGAAAAGCAAATCATGGACTTCTTTAGAGTACGAAACAAATATTTAATGATGTTTACAGTATGGAGTTGTGAATGGAAATCAGTGTGTTTAAAGTCCTTAAAAAGAGACTTGAAGGCAAGACAAATAGATGTAAGGGCCCTTTCAGACGCGCGTTGTAAATGCAGAGTTCCAACATTGTAAAAAAAGCGGTTAAAGTACCGATATGACGGCAAGTTCCGCATAACCGGCAGCAGGGGTGGGTTCATTTTTACCTTGAACTTAGGGTTTTGTGATTATTGCGGAAGTAGTGGTTTTTATTTTTCTCTCAGCAGTTGGGGAAATAGCGGCATTAGTGCCGAGCGTCAAATGGCGCAATGTGACCAAGCAGGGTGAAAAAAGAAATAAGGCAACTTCCGCAGTACATGGTGAAACAGGCAGGTCAATGTAAAAATGAACATTAATCCGGCGATGTAGTGGGACCTTACGCAACTGCACCCCTGGTGGCGGGTATGGGGAACTTGCGTTAATATTGGGAATATTACCAGATGTTATGGAATTATGTAAATCTGCATGTACAACGCACGTGTGAAAGGGGCCCCAGTCGGTCATATAGTGCAAAATGCCATGCAACCAATATCTTTGGTATGTAAAAGTAGTTAATGTCCCACTGGCACGACAATAAGGCAGTGGTAAGGTAGCATTACATCCAAACTGTTAAATATAAGACAGGTAGTAGTCCTACAGACTCATTAGTATGAAATATAATCAAAATGGCATATAATGGGTTAATGTACTCCTAACAGTCTAACGACACACTCCAAGTAGAAAAAAAATATAGAACAGTCTGTAAGGGGTTAATGTACCACTGGCACGCGTACAAAATACTGCACGATCAATAAAATTAAAAATAGTATTAGGGCCCTTTTACATCAGTGTTTTTTTCAAATCGCGCCAGATGCGGTGAAAAAACCGCATCTGCCGCGATTACCGCATACCAGCTGCACTTGCGGCGCGGTTGCGGTAAACGCCATACTATGTATAGGCGGACTTTCCGCTGGTGCGGCAAGTGCGGTTTTGGCACTTGCGGCAGGTGCGGCCGCGAAAAAAAATACTGTCAGCCGCTGTTTTTTTCGCGGCCGCACCTGCCACAAGTGCCAAAACCGCACTTGCCGCAAGTCCGCCTATACATAGTATGGCGTTTACCGCAACCGCGCCGCAACTGCAGCCGGTATGCGGTAATTGCGGCAGATGCGTTTTTTTCACCGCATCTGCCGCGAATTTCAAAAAACGCTGATTAGTATTCAAATTCCTCGCATAACTGTTCAACCATACGTGCTATCCCCACCGGACAGTTCTTGCGGATGAGGCGCATTTGCTCATCCATGGAACTGTTCGAAAAACAGGCCCAGGATCTAAAGGAACGTTTTTATGAGAGGGGGTATAGTAATCGGTCCGTTAAGCGGGCATATTTACGGGCAAAAAACACCCCTCGAGACTCTCTTCTATATGGCCCCAAAAAAACAGAAAACCTGGAAATGCAACCGATTCGTTTCATATCCACCTATAATCAAGGCTGGGACAAGATGAGGGAGATACTAAACAAACATTGGCCCATCCTACTATCAGATCCATACCTGAAAGGTATGCTATCTGACCGTCCACTAATGACGGCGAGGCGGGCAAGAAATTTAAGGGATATACTTGTCCGTAGCCATCATCTGAATGTTCCACCAGGCCTTTTCGGATCCAGGAGACCACTAAGGGTTGCTTCCCCTGCGGTCACTGTGTGGCATGCGGGAATGTCCAGCGCATTGCTTCCTTTTCCTCCTCCGATGGCTCCCGTACTTATAACATCCGTGAATACGTTTCTTGTGGCACCAGCTGCATGGTTTACTATGCCACGTGTGCCTGCCACAAGATATACGTAGGGAGGACATGTAGGGAGCTAAGGAGAAGGGTGAGGGAGCATGTGAGGGACATTGCCGCAGCCCCCACGGTGAAAGACCAGACCACTTTAAAGACACTGCCACGTCATTTCCTGAAGTGCCACAATAGCGACCCATCAACTTTGATGTTTAGAGGTATTGACGTGGTGCACGGTGGCATCAGGGGTGGCAATGTCCGGAAAACACTATCACAACGGGAAACAAAGTGGATCGTGGCATTGGACACAATGTCACCTCATGGTCTCAATGAAGACTTAAGTTTTGCACCTTTCCTATAAACCGCTGTTGCCTGGTGTCCCCGGGCTTTTTTTGTACCTTCCAACTGTTATAGTCAGAATATTTCTGACCTTTTATATATTTTATTTCTTTCACTTTTAAATGAGTTTTTAGGTTCCTCCCTGCATTTGCCGGAGTGCTTATGGCCTATACAATATGATATGCACGATGTAAAACTGTTATACCTGAGGATTATCATCTTATGCACGAACCGACCAACTTGTGTGGGACCAAGAAACAGACATCACAGAATCCTATACTGAAGACCATCTGCTGGCTGGAGATGTGTATATGACAATATGATGATACTAGATGTAGACCAGACTAGGTCCCAGTTACATATGGTCTTGTGGTCAACCAGTGCAGAGTGTCCTCGGGTATGTACTTATAATTGCGCCCACTGTGACAGGATCTCCTGCCTGCTGCTGCTGGCGTCTTGGACCTGCGCGCGCACGGTCGCTATGGTGACGCGTCCCTGCAACCGTGCGCGCGTATGCGGACTGACGTCAGCGCGATGGGCGGTACAGCGTCCTGTCACGTGTGCACGCACCGCTTCCGGTCCAGTGACGAATTCGCGTAACGTCACTTCCGGTAACGCGGGATCAATGGCGCATATAAACCTCCGTGTGGGGAACCTCAAGCATCCCCCTGATGAAGTGACCGACACCTCCAGGTCACGAAACGCGTTGGGGTCCCTAGGCCCGGACCACCCTGGTCTCCCCCCTCTCTGACTCCGTGGCTATGGCCAGCGATGGCCCTGGTAAATATGTGCTCCATATTACTATAAAGACACTTGAACTTAATGTCTATCCGGAAGGTCTCTAGACATGGTGCCTAGTTTGATCCTGAACACTGGGGTTAACACAGATATATATATGTCTCTCTCCCCAAAGGGGCTTTGTATAAGATGTTGAATGTGATATGAATTGTTACATGCCATTCTATCTGTGACTTGTTAAGAGAGTATTAACATATTCCTGTGTATACCTCTGTACGTGGGTCTCTGCGAAGACACCAGAGTTACATATAACGGTGACATATGAACTATGTGTCTGTA
Organism: Allobates femoralis; assembly: GCA_033576535.1. Taxonomy (NCBI): domain Eukaryota; kingdom Metazoa; phylum Chordata; class Amphibia; order Anura; family Aromobatidae; genus Allobates; species Allobates femoralis. Next base: position 302,196,650 of record JARQOC010000005.1, on the reverse strand, counting down.
AATTGCACTTTATCTGAGTCCTGTTGGACTGTAGGCACGTGAGCACTTTAAGATCTCTCCCCCTTCCTTGTCCTTTCCTTTGTTGGCTATAATAAACTTGATAACTTTTACACATAAATATATGCAAAAATATATATACTCTAACTATATATACACAGATATATGTGTGTATATATAGTTAGAGTGTATGTATATATATATATATATATATACACACACACACATAAATATATATAAAATCTAACTCTATATATATATATATATATATTATATATACACACATATATATATGTGTATATATAGTTAGAGTATATATATATTTGTATATATATATGTGCGCATGTATATGTATATATATACATATATATATATATGTGTGCATGTATATATATATTTTATATATGCACACACACTTATATATATATGCACACACAATATATATATAAATATAATCTAACTATATATACACATATATGTGTATATATATAGTTAGATTATATATATATATTTGCAGATATATGTATGTGTGCGTATATATATAGTTACTCTATGTGGGTCACGCTGTGAAGTGGGAAGTTTCACATGAGGTCAGAGAAACACATTGCTTTATCTGACCTCAGGTGACACAGACCAGGAACTCGCCCCCTTCACTGCACGAGCCTTCAAGTATAAATTTTCAGTAATCTTCACTAACGGACGGACATCTAACAGGATCCTGGATGGGTATGTGGGAGTAATAAAGATGGAGTCAAAATATGTATTTGTGTTTTTTGTTGTAATAAAAAAATTTTTCTAAAAAGGTATTAAAAAGGTATTAAAAAAACAGGTCAATATGTTGAAATGTAGCTCATAAGAAATTTGTATAAAGAAGGGGTTAATATAAGCATAGGCATTAGGAATATATACTCTGATGTGAGATTGTCATGTGAAAACAGCTTTTTAGGTATTAAATAGTGCAAAAATTCAAATTTCGCGCTCTAAGATGACGGACGCGAAATGTTCATTCATAAAATGGCGGCAGACGCCAGCCGCTGTGGGATTGGGCAGCGGAAACTTCATAAACATGGCGCCGTGAATCCGATTGGTCGGCGCTATGCGGGGAGAGCGGCGACTTGGATGCCCAGCGCCTGGTTCTGTTTTCGGCCAGAGCACAAGGCTCAGGTCGGTCGTAGCGTGGAAGTATGTAGCTCCGCCCCGCTGTGCTATGATTGGTCTGGCGGCAACTTCAGAAGATGGCGCTGAGCATCCGATTGGTCGGCGCTCAGCGGGGAAAGCTGCGCTTTTCCTGCCGAGCGCCTGGTTCGATTTTCGGCCATAGTGGTCGGCGGCATCGGGGTCCCGCTTTTAGCACGGAACGCCGCGCTTGGAGCGCCGAACTCGGCGCCGAATTGTGGAAGTGTGTGGGAGTGTGTGGCGGCGCTCAGCGCTTTCCCCGCTGAGCGCCGCCACACACTCCCACAATTCGGCGCCGAGTTCGCCGCTCCAAGCGGGCGCTCCGCGGTAAAAGCGGCGACCCCGATGCCGCCGACCACTATGGCCGAAAATCGAACCAGGCGCTCGGCAGGAAAAGCGCGGCTTTCCCCGCTGAGCGCCGACCAATCGGAATCACAGCGCTACTCTGTAAAGTTGCCGCTGTCCAATCACAACACAGCGGGGCGTAGCTACACACTTCCAAGGTCCACGAACGCCGTGGCCGAAAATCGAACCAGGCGCTCAGCAGGGAAAGCGCCGCATTCCCCGCTGAACGCCGCCATAGACTCCCACACACTCCCACAATTTGGCGCCGAGTTCGCCGCTCCAAGCGCGACGTTCCGCGCTAAAAGCGGCGACCCCGATGCCGCCGACCACTATGGCCAAAAATCGAACCAGGCGCTCGGCAGGGAAAGCGCGGCTTTCCCCGCTGAGCGCCGACCAATCGGAATCACAGCGCTACTATGTGAAGTTGCCGCTGTCCAATCACAACACAGCGGGGTGGAGCTACAGACTTCCACCTTCCCGAACGCCGTTGCCGAAAATAGAATGAGCGCCGACCAATCGGAATCAGAGCGCCATCTACCGTGACCAATCACAATCGCGGCCCATTTTTGAAAATACACAGCGGCCAATAACAATCGCGCCTCATTTCTCAATGCATCTCTATGGGAAGTTGCGCTGAGAATGCGATTGGTCGGCGGTCAGCGGGAAGAGCGGCAAGTTGTATGGGCGGCGCCTGAAAGAGTGTTCGGCCACAGCGGTCTGATGCACCGCGGAGGCCGCTAGAAGCGCCAAAGTTTGCGCTTGTAGCGCAGAAGTCAGCGCTTGCAGCGGCGAAGTGTCCGAACTGTGGCGCAGGCTCCATGCAGCGCCGATTGGCGCTGCATGGCGCAAGATAGTAAAAGTGGTGAAAATAAAAGATTGCAAAAGAGGTGAAAATAAAACTTAGCATCAGGAATATAGCCTCTGATGTGAAAAGGTATATTTCAAAAAGGATATCTTAGCTGATAAATCGCAGAACCCGAACCGGCGCTTGCTTCCCGACGGCCCTCACGAAGGATGGATATCTTGGCTGAAATATAGTCCAACAGATGGTCCAGCGCTTGCTTCCCGACGGGCCTCACGAAGGATGGATATCTTGGCAGAAATATAGTCCAACAGATGGTCCGGCGGTAGCTTCTCGTCCTCCCTCAAACAGGATACGCAGAGGTGGAATTATGTGTTGAAAAACATTCAAATTTCGCGCTATAAATAGCGGCCTTATCTCATTGGTGGGCGGCAACCTCAGAAAGATGGCGCCATGAATGTGATTGGTCGCTGTGTATTTTAAAAAATGGCGCCGTGATTGTGATTGGAGTGCGCCTTTCCATAGGGATACATGGAGGAATGAGGCGCTAATGTGATTGGTCGCTGTGTGCTGCCGGCGACCAATCAGAAGAGGGCCTCATTTCCCATAGAGATACATAGCGGTGTTTCGGCGAATTTATGGCCGGGCCCCTGGTTCTATTTTCGGCCACGGGGCTCAACTCTGATCGGTCGTTCCACGGTGCCGGAGACTCGCTTCGCGGCGATTGCTCGCGCCTTAGCAATGGAGCCGTTGCTGATGCGCGAGCAATTGCCGCGAAGCGGCCATTGCGAGTCTCCGGCCCCGTGGAACGACCGACCAGAGCCGAGCCCCGTGGCCGAAAATAGAACCAGGGGCCCGGCCATAAATTCGCCGAAACACCGCTATGTATCTCTATGGGAAGTGAGGCCCTCTTCTGATTGGTCGCCTGCAGCACACAGCGACCAATCAGAATAGCGCCTCACTTCCCATAGACATATAATGGACGACTTTGAGTTTCACATTTACCGCTTAAAGTGAGGCGCTTTTCTGATTGGTCGCCGCCAGCACACAGCGACCAATCAGAATAGCGCCTCACTTCCCATAGAGATAGAATGGACGACTTTTAGTCTCAAATTTACCGCTTAAAGTGAGGCGCTCCAAACCTCGCCCAAATCCGATACCAAAAGGTAAACCACGGATGGGCAGTAAACCAAAGCCCACTACACCAATTCCCAGTAGTACTGAGGAGTCCGATGCTGAATCCCTTCCTGGTGCAGGAATAATGACTAGGTTTAGGTCTCGCCAACCATTGGGCGCGGGTTCATCTAGCAGGGCCCTACAGGTAATTAACCTCTCTTGCTATCCACTTTCTAAAACTCAGGTCGAGGTACTCTCTCTAGGGCTTTCCTTCTCACCCACGAACAATTTCCATTTCTTTACAGCCATGAAAGATATGCAGTTATTCTCACGCAAGATCATCTTGAGGAAACTTCATAATAAAAGTCTAAGGCAACCGGAAGAAATGGATCGGGGTGAGAGGGAAGCTCTGGAGAATCTGGAGGATTTGGCCAATGAGATCGAACCTATGAGCAAAGGTAGGTTTCCCTCATCTGTTATGCCCAGATCAACGAAGTTCCCACCCTTGTCCGTATGTCCAGCAGTAGAAATCTTTAACAAGTTGGTAACTAATGATTTGAAAAGATTACCAACTGGACGGCGATCAGACAACTTGACGCATAAGCAAAGATGCGCTTTGTCTGACCTAGAGAAAATGACCGATGTAGTTATTAAACCTGCGGACAAGGGTGGGAATATCGTGATCTGGCCAGTAGATATGTACGAACGTGAAGTTTTTCGCCAACTACGCGACAAAGAGACATACCGTAAACTGACCTTTAATCCGCTGACCTCCTTCTCAGACCTGCTCCAGACCATCCTCATGAAGGCCCTTGAGGCAGGCCTGATTACCAAAAAGGTGTTCCTCCGGGGCGTCCGATCGTTTCCGGGATAGGGGGGGCTTTGCAACCCAATATGTAGATTCATCGATTATTATTTGAAACCTTTAGTGGAGTTACTGCCCTCCTATGTCCGGGATACGACGGACGTCCTCATGAGGATCGACGGCATCACGGTGGAGGAAGATACGATATTGGTGACAGCTGACGTAGAGTCCCTCTACACCAGTATAAGACATGAGGATGGTCTGAGGGCAGTTAACTTCTTCCTTCGGTCCAGTGGGAGGGACATAGGCACATGTGAACTAATTCTTGAGCTGCTCCAGTTCGCCCTAACCCACAATTTTTTTGTGTTTAAGGATAATTATTACCTTCAGACACGTGGCACTGCCATGGGCGCGGCCTGCGCCCCTCGTACGCAAACCTTTTCCTGGGTCTCTGGGAGAGGGATCTCCTTTGCGGCGGGGGCGGGCCGGCCGACGCCCATGTGCAGTGCTGGATTCGTTACATCGATGATTTGTTTATTTTGTGGCGGGGCGGACTGGAGCGGTTGGAGGAGTTCATGCGGGGATTGGCGTCGAATGAGTTAAATATCAGACTGACTTTTAAGTCGGACACTCGCAGGATTGACTTTCTGGACATCTGCATGGAGGTAGACCGTAATGGCATCATATTGACTGATGTCTTCAGAAAGTCGACCGCAGTAAACTCTCTTCTGTATGCCTATTCCTCGCATAACTGTTCAACCATACGTGCTATCCCCACCGGACAGTTCTTGCGGATGAGGCGCATTTGCTCATCCATGGAACTGTTCGAAAAACAGGCCCAGGATCTAAAGGAACGTTTTTATGAGAGGGGGTATAGTAATCGGTCCGTTAAGCGGGCATATTTACGGGCAAAAAAACACCCCTCGAGACTCTCTTCTATATGGCCCCAAAAAAAACAGAAAACCTGGAAATGCAACCGATTCGTTTCATATCCACCTATAATCAAGGCTGGGACAAGATGAGGGAGATACTAAACAAACATTGGCCCATCCTACTATCAGATCCATACCTGAAAGGTATGCTATCTGACCGTCCACTAATGACGGCGAGGCGGGCAAGAAATTTAAGGGATATACTTGTCCGTAGCCATTATCTGAATGTTCCACCAGGCCTTTTCGGATCCAGGAGACCACTAAGGGGTTGCTTCCCCTGCGGTCACTGTGTGGCATGCGGGAATGTCCAGCGCATTGCTTCCTTTTCCTCCTCCGATGGCTCCCGTACTTATAACATCCGTGAATACGTTTCTTGTGGCACCAGCTGCGTGGTTTACTATGCCACGTGTGCCTGCCACAAGATATACGTAGGGAGGACATGTAGGGAGCTAAGGAGAAGGGTGAGGGAGCATGTGAGGGACATTGCCGCAGCCCCCACGGTGAAAGACCAGACCACTTTAAAGACACTGCCACGTCATTTCCTGAAGTGCCACAATAGCGACCCATCAACTTTGATGTTTAGAGGTATTGACGTGGTGCACGGTGGCATCAGGGGTGGCAATGTCCGGAAAACACTATCACAACGGGAAACAAAGTGGATCGTGGCATTGGACACAATGTCACCTCATGGTCTCAATGAAGACTTAAGTTTTGCACCTTTCCTATAAACCGCTGTTGCCTGGTGTCCCCGGGCTTTTTTTGTACCTTCCAACTGTTATAGTCAGAATATTTCTGACCTTTTATATATTTTATTTCTTTCACTTTTAAATGAGTTTTTAGGTTCCTCCTGCATTTGCCGGAGTGCTTATGGCCTATCAGTGGTAACTTGCAGGCCCGATGCGAACTCAAGGGCCCATATTGAATCTTAATAGTATTAGTCTTTTCTGGCTAGAGGAATTTTGGGGACCCTAGCTCAGGCCGGTGCGATCGACCTGCACTTGTAGTTACGCCCCTGTGCATACAATGATATGCACGATGTAAACTGTTATACCTGAGGATTATCATCTTATGCACGAACCGACCAACTTGTGTGGGACCAAGAAACAGACATCACAGAATCCTATACTGAAGACCATCTGCTGGCTGGAGATGTGTATATGACAATATGATGATACTAGATGTAGACCAGACTAGGTCCCAGTTACATATGGTCTTGTGGTCAACCAGTGCAGAGTGTCTCGGGTATGTACTTATAATTGCGCCCACTGTGACAGGATCTCCTGCCTGCTGCTGCTGGCGTCTTGGACCTGCGCGCGCACGGTCGCTATGGTGACGCGTCCCTGCAACCGTGCGCGCGTATGCGGACTGACGTCAGCGCGATGGGCGGTACAGCGTCCTGTCACGTGTGCACGCACCGCTTCCGGTCCAGTGACGAATTCGCGTAACGTCACTTCCGATAACGCGGGATCAATGGCGCATATAAACCTCCGTGTGGGGAACCTCAAGCATCCCCCTGATGAAGTGACCGACACCTCCAGGTCACGAAACGCGTTGGGGTCCCTAGGCCCGGACCACCCTGGTCTCCCCCCTCTCTGACTCCGTGGCTATGGCCAGCGATGGCCCTGGTAAATATGTGCTCCATATTACTATAAAGACACTTGAACTTAATGTCTATCCGGAAGGTCTCTAGACATGGTGCCTAGTTTGATCCTGAACACTGGGGTTAACACAGATATATATATGTCTCTCTCCCCAAAGGGGCTTTGTATAAGATGTTGAATGTGATATGAATTGTTACATGCCATTCTATCTGTGACTTGTTAAGAGAGTATTAACATATTCCTGTGTATACCTCTGTACGTGGGTCTCTGCGAAGACACCAGAGTTACATATAACGGTGACATATGAACTATGTGTCTGTAAATTGCACTTTATCTGAGTCCTGTTGGACTGTAGGCACGTGAGCACTTTAAGATCTCTCCCCCCTTCCTTGTCCTTTCCTTTGTTGGCTATAATAAACTTGATAACTTTTACACATAAATATATGCAAAAATATATATACTCTAACTATATATACACAGATATATGTGTGTATATATAGTTAGAGTGTATGTATATATATATATATATATATACACACACACACATAAATATATATAAAATCTAACTCTATATATATATATATATATAATATATATATACACACATATATATATGTGTATATATATGTTAGAGTATATATATATTTGTATATATATATGTGCGCATGTATATGTATATATATACATATATATATATATGTGTGCATGTATATATATATTTTATATATGCACACACACTTATATATATATGCACACACACATATATATATAAATATAATCTAACTATATATACACATATATGTGTATATATATAGTTAGATTATATATATATATTTGCAGATATATGTATGTGTGCGTATATATATAGTTACTCTATCTGGGTCACGCTGTGAAGTGGGAAGTTTCACATGAGGTCAGAGAAACACATTGCTTTATCTGACCTCAGGTGACACAGACCAGGAACTCGCCCCCTTCACTGCACGAGCCTTCAAGTATAAATTTTCAGTAATCTTCACTAACGGACGGACATCTAACAGGATCCTGGATGGGTATGTGGGAGTAATAAAGATGGAGTCAAAATATGTATTTGTGTTTTTTGTTGTAATAAAAAAATTTTTCTCGGTGCTGTGTCTTCTTTACTACTAATTAGAGATTCATAATGGCCGTGTCTAACATTGGCGCAACATTATAAATCTCGGGCTTAGTGCCAGCTGCTAAAAGAAAGGTGGCATTAACCCCTTATTACCCAGTCTGCCACCGCCACAGGGCAGCTGGAAGTGCTAGGTACAGCTCCAGAATATTGCGCTTCTATAAATGCGCAATTTTCTGGGGCGGCTGCGGGCTGCAATTCTCAGCGGGGGTGGCCCAGAACGCTTGGGCCTCCCTACGCTGGGGATTCCAGCCCTCAGCTGCCTAGTTGTACCTGGCTGGCAAAGAAAAATGTGGCGAAGCCCCACGCCGTTTTTTTTTTTGCCAGCCAGGTACACCTAGGTAGTTGGGGGTGGATGGCAGCTCCCAGCTGCCTAGTTGTACCTGGCTGGCAAAGAAAAATGCGGCGAAGCCCCATGCCGTTTTTTTCTTGCTAGCCAGGTAGAACTAAGTAGTTGGGGGTGAATGGGAGCTCCCAGCTGACTAGGTGTATGTGGCTGGCAAGAAAAAAATGGCATGTGGCTTTGCTGTATTTTCCTTTACTAGCCAGGTACAACTAGGCAGCTGGGAGCTGCCATTCACCCCCAACTACCTAGTTGTACCTGGCTGGCAAGAAAAAAACGGCATGGGGCTTCGCAGCATTTTTCTTTGCCAGCCAGGTACAACTAGGCAGCTGGGAGCTGCCATCCACCCCCAACTACCTAGGTGTACCTGGCTGGCAAGAAAAAAAACGGCGTGGGGCTTCGCCGCATTTTTCTTTGCCAGCCAGGTACAACTAGGCAGCTGAGGGCTGGAATCCCCAGCGTAGGGAGGCCCAAGCGTTCTGGGCCACCCCCGCTGAGAATTGCAGCCCGCAGCTGCCCCAGAAAATTGCGCATTTATAAAAGCGCACTATTCTAGAGCTGTACCCAGCTCTTCCAGCTGCCCTGTGGCGGTGGCAGACTGGGTAATAAGGGGTTAATGTCACCTTTCTTAAAGCAGCTGGCACTAAGCCCGAGATTTATAATGTCGCGCCAATGTTAGACACGGCCATTATGAATCTCTAATTAGTAGTAAAGAAGACACAACACCGAGAAAAAAATTTTTATTACAACAAAAACACAATACATATTTTGACTCCATCTTTATTACTCCCACATACCCATCCAGGATCCTGTTAGATGTCCGTCCGTTAGTGAAGATTACTGAAAATTTATACTTGAAGGCTCGTGCAGTGAAGGGGGCGAGTTCCTGGTCTGTGTCACCTGAGGTCAGATAAAGCAATGTGTTTCTCTGACCTCATGTGAAACTTCACAGCGTGACCCACATAGAGTAACTATATATATACGCACACATACATATATCTGCAAATATATATATATAATCTAACTATATATATATACACATATATGTGTATATATAGTTAGATTATATTTATATATATATATGTGTGTGTGCATATATATATATGTGTGTGTGCATATATAAAATATATATATAAATGCACACATATATATATGTATATATATATACATGCGCACATATATATATACAAATATATATATACTCTAACTATATATACACATATATGTGTATATATATATATATATATATATATATATATATATATATATATATATACTAGCTGTGAGCCCGATGCAAATGCATCGGGATTCTAGAACGTGGCAATATTATTTGCATTAATAGCATTATTACCATTAATAGCATTATTAATAGCATGAATAGCATTATTAATAGCATTAATAGCATTAATAGCATTATTAATAGCATTATTAATAGCATTAATAGCATAAATCATAGAATTAATAGCATAAATAATCGCATTAATAGCATTACTATGAGCATAAAGAGCATTAATAGCAATATTATTAGCATTAATAGCATTTTGAATATCATAAATAGCATGATTATTAGCCTTAATAGCATTATTAATAGCGTTAATATGATTATTATTAGCATTATTAGCATTAATAGCATAATTATTAGCATTAATAGCATTATTATTAGCAATAATAGCATTATTATTAGCATTAATAGCATTATTAATAGCATTAATAATACAATTAATAGCATTAATATTAGCATTAATAGCATTAATAGTATTATTAATAGCATGAATAGCATTATTAATAGCATTAATAGCATTATTAATAGCATTAATAGCATAAATAATAGAATTAATAGCATAAATAATCGCATTAATAGCATTACTATGAGCATAAAGAGCATTAATAGCAATATTATTAGCATTAATAGCATTTTGAATAGCATAAATAGCATGATTATTAGCCTTAATAGCATTATTAATAGCGTTAATATGATTATTATTAGCATTATTAACATTAATATTAGCATTAATAGCATAATTCTTAGCATTAATAGCATAATTATTAGCATTAATAGCATTATTATTAGCAGTAATTGTTATTTTTAAATTTTTTTTTTATTTTTTTTTTTTATTTTTTATTTTTTTATTTGTTATTTTTAAATTTTTTTAAAGATTTTCGCGGCCGCACTTGCCGCAAGTGCAAAAACCGCACTTGCCGCACCTGCCGCAAGTCCCCCTATACTTTCTATGGGGATTACCGCAACCGCACCGCAAGTGTAACCGCATCTGCCGCGTATGCGGCAAACGCGGCAGATGCGGTTACACTTGCGGCGCGGTTGCGGTAATCCCCATAGAAAGTATAGGGGGACTTGCGGCAGGTGCGGCGGCTGAGGTAGCGACTCGCAATGGCCTCGCGGCCATTGCTCGCGCTACACAGCGACTCGCAATGGATCCCCATAGAAAGTATAGGGGGACTTGCGGCAGGTGCGGCGGCTGAGGTAGCGACTCGCAATGGCCTCGCGGCCATTGCTCGCGCTACACAGCGACTCGCAATGGATCCCCATAGAAAGTATAGGGGGACTTGCGGCAGGTGCGGCGGCTGAGGTAGCGACTCGCAATGGCCTCGCGGCCATTGCTCGCGCTACCTCAGCGGTAAATCGCTAACTTTGTGGCCGAGCCTCTGGTTCTATTTTCGGCCAGCGACTCGCAATGGCCGCTTCGCGGCCATTGCTCGCGCGTGGTGACGTCACATAGTGACAAAGCCACGGCGTTTTCGGGGTCCGACACGAAAATGCCTATGGCAATTATAGAGTAGATATATATAGTTAGATTATATATATATATATAGGTGTGTGTGTATATATATAAATATATGTGTGTGTGTGCATATATAAAATATATATATACATGCACACACACATATATATATATATATATACATGCGCACATATATATATGCAAATATATATACTCTAACCATATATACACATATATATGTGTATATATATATATATATATATATAGTTAGATTTTATATATACATATATATATATATATATGTATGTGTGTGTGTGTGTATATATATGTGTGCATATATAATATATATATATGCACACACATATATATATATGCACACATATATATATATGCAAATACATATATATATATATATATATATAATCTAACTATATATATGCACATATATATGTATATATATACCGTATATACTCGTGTATAAGCCGAGTTTTTCAGCCCAAAATTTGGGCTGAAAAGTCCCCCCTCGGCTTATACACGGGTCTATACGGTAGGCCCGCGTGGTGGGGGCTGTGTGGTGGGGGCTGTGGAGGCTGGAGGAGGCGGGGGGGGGGGGGGGCTGCTGTATGAGCGGCCCCGTCACATGGGGCCGCTCATTATATATGCACTGCTCCCCCTATCAATCAGCGCAGGGGGAAGCAGTGCATATGGCCCCCCCAAAAGCTGGCACTGTCCCCCCTTGTAAGGGCCCCCCCCCGGTGCTTATACATTACCCTCCCGGTGTTCTGATCGGCGCCGCTCCTCGGTGCTGCGTCGCCGTCTTCATCCTCCCGTCCGCGCTCGCTGCATCCATCCGGGTTCTCCGGCGGTCGCAGCGATATGACGTCATCGCGCGACCGCTGGAGAACCCGGATGCAGCCAGCGCGGGAGGATGAAGACGGCGACGCAACACCGAGGAGCGGCGCCGATCAGAACACCGGGAGGGTAATGTATAAGTAGCGGGAGGGGGAGGCCTTACAAGGGGGGACAGTGCCAGCTTTTGGGGGCTGTTGGTACCCCCAGGGGGCTGCTGGGTCCCCCCTGGGGGCTGTTGGTACCCCCTGGGGGCTGTTGGTACCCCCAGGGGGCTGTTGGTACCCCCAGGGGGCTGTTGGTACCCCCAGGGGGCTGTTGGTACCCCCAGGGGGCTGTTGGTACCCCCAGGGGGCTGCTGGGTACCCGCTGGGGGCTGTTGGTACCCCCAGGGGGCTGTTGGTACCCCCAGGGGGCTGTTGGTACCCCCAGGGGGCTGTTGGTACCCCCTGGGGGCTGTTGGTACCCCCAGGGGGCTGTTGGTCGAATGAGTTAAATATCAGACTGACTTTTAAGTCGGACACTCGCAGGATTGACTTTCTGGACATCTGCATGGAGGTAGACCGTAATGGCATCATATTGACTGATGTCTTCAGAAAGTCGACCGCAGTAAACTCTCTTCTGTATGCCTATTCCTCGCATAACTGTTCAACCATACGTGCTATCCCCACCGGACAGTTCTTGCGGATGAGGCGCATTTGCTCATCCATGGAACTGTTCGAAAAACAGGCCCAGGATCTAAAGGAACGTTTTTATGAGAGGGGGTATAGTAATCGGTCCGTTAAGCGGGCATATTTACGGGCAAAAAACACCCCTCGAGACTCTCTTCTATATGGCCCCAAAAAAACAGAAAACCTGGAAATGCAACCGATTCGTTTCATATCCACCTATAATCAAGGCTGGGACAAGATGAGGGAGATACTAAACAAACATTGGCCCATCCTACTATCAGATCCATACCTGAAAGGTATGCTATCTGACCGTCCACTAATGACGGCGAGGCGGGCAAGAAATTTAAGGGATATACTTGTCCGTAGCCATATCTGAATGTTCCACCAGGCCTTTTCGGATCCAGGAGACCACTAAGGGGTTGCTTCCCCTGCGGTCACTGTGTGGCATGCGGGAATGTCCAGCGCATTGCTTCCTTTTCCTCCTCCGATGGCTCCCGTACTTATAACATCCGTGAATACGTTTCTTGTGGCACCAGCTGCGTGGTTTACTATGCCACGTGTGCCTGCCACAAGATATACGTAGGGAGGACATGTAGGGAGCTAAGGAGAAGGGTGAGGGAGCATGTGAGGGACATTGCCGCAGCCCCCACGGTGAAAGACCAGACCACTTTAAAGACACTGCCACGTCATTTCCTGAAGTGCCACAATAGCGACCCATCAACTTTGATGTTTAGAGGTATTGACGTGGTGCACGGTGGCATCAGGGGTGGCAATGTCCGGAAAACACTATCACAACGGGAAACAAAGTGGATCGTGGCATTGGACACAATGTCACCTCATGGTCTCAATGAAGACTTAAGTTTTGCACCTTTCCTATAAACCGCTGTTGCCTGGTGTCCCCGGGCTTTTTTTGTACCTTCCAACTGTTATAGTCAGAATATTTCTGACCTTTTATATATTTTATTTCTTTCACTTTTAAATGAGTTTTTAGGTTCCTCCCTGCATTTGCCGGAGTGCTTATGGCCTATCATGGCGAACTTAGGCCGGCCCCGATGCAAACTCACGGCCCATATTGCAATCTTATAGTATGTTTTTCTAGGCTAAGAATTTTGGCCCCTAGTGCGCCCGTCATCGAACCCCTGCACCTTGTAGTTACCCTGTGGCTATCAATGATCACGATGTAAATGTTACAGGATTAATTTATCACGAACCGACCAACTTGTGTGGGACCAAGAAACAGACATCACAGAATCCTATACTGAAGACCATCTGCTGGCTGGAGATGTGTATATGACAATATGATGATACTAGATGTAGACCAGACTAGGTCCCAGTTACATATGGTCTTGTGGTCAACCAGTGCAGAGTGTACTCGGGTATGTACTTATAATTGCGCCCACTGTGACAGGATCTCCTGCCTGCTGCTGCTGGCGTCTTGGACCTGCGCGCGCACGGTCGCTATGGTGACGCGTCCCTGCAACCGTGCGCGCGTATGCGGACTGACGTCAGCGCGATGGGCGGTACAGCGTCCTGTCACGTGTGCACGCACCGCTTCCGGTCCAGTGACGAATTCGCGTAACGTCACTTCCGATAACGCGGGATCAATGGCGCATATAAACCTCCGTGTGGGGAACCTCAAGCATCCCCCTGATGAAGTGACCGACACCTCCAGGTCACGAAACGCGTTGGGGTCCCTAGGCCCGGACCACCCTGGTCTCCCCCCTCTCTGACTCCGTGGCTATGGCCAGCGATGGCCCTGGTAAATATGTGCTCCATATTACTATAAAGACACTTGAACTTAATGTCTATCCGGAAGGTCTCTAGACATGGTGCCTAGTTTGATCCTGAACACTGGGGTTAACACAGATATATATATGTCTCTCTCCCCAAAGGGGCTTTGTATAAGATGTTGAATGTGATATGAATTGTTACATGCCATTCTATCTGTGACTTGTTAAGAGAGTATTAACATATTCCTGTGTATACCTCTGTACGTGGGTCTCTGCGAAGACACCAGAGTTACATATAACGGTGACATATGAACAATGTGTCTGTAAATTGCACTTTATCTGAGTCCTGTTGGACTGTAGGCACGTGAGCACTTTAAGATCTCTCCCCCCTTCCTTGTCCTTTCCTTTGTTGGCTATAATAAACTTGATAACTTTTACACATAAATATATGCAAAAATATATATACTCTAACTATATATACACAGATATATGTGTGTATATATAGTTAGAGTGTATGTATATATATATATATATATACACACACACACATAAATATATATAAAATCTAACTCTATATATATATATATATATATATATATATATACACACATATATATATGTGTATATATAGTTAGAGTATATATATATTGTATATATATATGTGCGCATGTATATGTATATATATACATATATATATATATGTGTGCATGTATATATATATTTTATATATGCACACACACTTATATATATATGCACACACACATATATATATAAATATAATCTAACTATATATACACATATATGTGTATATATATAGTTAGATTATATATATATATATTTGCAGATATATGTATGTGTGCGTATATATATAGTTACTCTATGTGGGTCACGCTGTGAAGTGGGAAGTTTCACATGAGGTCAGAGAAACACATTGCTTTATCTGACCTCAGGTACACAGACCAGGAACTCGCCCCCTTCACTGCACGAGCCTTCAAGTATAAATTTTCAGTAATCTTCACTAACGGACGGACATCTAACAGGATCCTGGATGGGTATGTGGGAGTAATAAAGATGGAGTCAAAATATGTATTTGTGTTTTTTGTTGTAATAAAAAAATTTTCTCGGTGCTGTGTCTTCTTTACTACTAATTAGAGATTCATAATGGCCGTGTCTAACATTGGCGCAACATTATAAATCTCGGGCTTAGTGCCAGCTGCTAAAAGAAAGGTGGCATTAACCCCTTATTACCCAGTCTGCCACCGCCACAGGGCAGCTGGAAGTGCTAGGTACAGCTCCAGAATATTGCGCTTCTATAAATGCGCAATTTTCTGGGGCGGCTGCGGGCTGCAATTCTCAGCGGGGTGGCCCAGAACGCTTGGGCCTCCCTACGCTGGGGATTCCAGCCCTCAGCTGCCTAGTTGTACCTGGCTGGCAAAGAAAAATGTGGCGAAGCCCCACGCCGTTTTTTTTTTTGCCAGCCAGGTACACCTAGGTAGTTGGGGGTGGATGGCAGCTCCCAGCTGCCTAGTTGTACCTGGCTGGCAAAGAAAAATGCGGCGAAGCCCCATGCCGTTTTTTTCTTGCTAGCCAGGTAGAACTAAGTAGTTGGGGGTGAATGGGAGCTCCCAGCTGACTAGGTGTATGTGGCTGGCAAGAAAAAAATGGCATGTGGCTTTGCTGTATTTTCCTTTACTAGCCAGGTACAACTAGGCAGCTGGGAGCTGCCATTCACCCCCAACTACCTAGTTGTACCTGGCTGGCAAGAAAAAAACGGCATGGGGCTTCGCAGCATTTTTCTTTGCCAGCCAGGTACAACTAGGCAGCTGGGAGCTGCCATCCACCCCCAACTACCTAGGTGTACCTGGCTGGCAAGAAAAAAAACGGCGTGGGGCTTCGCCGCATTTTTCTTTGCCAGCCAGGT